>JAZHFQ010000650.1:1200000-1800000 GCA_038387885.1 Spodoptera picta
TGAACATGGATTTTGCAATTGTGCCGTCGAGCTGTTGAACTATAATAAGGTAAATTGAAATCATAAGATAACGGGTAAAGAGTGAGTGCTACAGTAACGCATGCACGGTGCATCTCCACTTACCCCTTCGGATAATGAAAAGCATGATCAATTTATTATTATTGGCGAGACTCCTTACTCAATTTGTGCAATGACGTCTATTAAATTCAAATATTGACTTAAAGAATTGGTTAGTTAATGCAATCCAGTTTCTATCGTTTGATATTATGACTAAACACTGAACTGTCCGTCCACGTTGCGTCATTTGACGAATGCATGCGTCCTGCAGAAACAACAGGCGGGTTTTAAATAGCCACTATGATGACGGTTTTACAATTTGATATTTGTACGAAGCCTATTGTTTGTGAAGGATGCATGTGTTCGTCAAAAGACCCAACGTGGACGTAGAAAGTGTCCCTTAGTGCAACCAGTTCTAAAAATACCTTCGTGCATTCCTAACACAAAATTTAGTTTCACGCACTGGTTCTCATAGTTCCAAATGTTTATTTATGTCGTAAGAATTCAGATAGTTAGCGACGGAAGTTACAGAATTAGATTTGAAACTGGTCCACAGCTGACGTTCGATATAATAGGAGAGCGTAAGGGTGAGCGTGACGTCATGTTATTTTATTTGAATCCTGATTGGTTAGAGTTCTTTTAAATATATTACGCCCGAATACTGAAAGGCTCCAAAATTTTAAGTTATCCTTAAATATCGTGCCATCTCTGTGATTTTACATAGAATTTGTAGTGACCGAACTATTCTTAAGCGCGTCTTAAAAATTAGTGTCGTTTGAGAATTTGGACTTTATACTACTTGTTTTAATAGTGAGGTATGGCGACCGCAGTGCACATGCTTTACTACCCGACTTTTCCATGGATGTCGTCTGAGCTGACTAAGAGGCACATTTAAACAGTGATTGACCAGCAAGCATTCTCTAAATCTGAACATTTGAAACTGCGATCTTCAAGACGCCTGTGTTGACACTATAGTAAACTTCTCTTATATAGAGGAAGGTCCATAGTCCAAAGTCCATAGAAGTGTACTGGTACGGGCTGTTTGTTCTGTTATATGGGACCCATAGCATACCTGACAAAATGAGCTCCCTTCAACCTCAATTTATCCTCTCAAATCCTGACTGCAGCTCAAATTGGTTCGACTAAACACTAACGAGTATAAAATATCAAAGAAGCAATGAAAATAGCTCACTCATTCACAGATCGCAAGATGTCAGTGGAGTTCAAACTTAAGAGCATTGTCAGTATTTCCCAAACGTTAGAACTACTGCACGAGTACCCTTCAACATAATACCTTTGTTATAAAGAACTCAATAAAATCTTAAATGGAAAAAGTAGGATTACTCGACACTAATCGCTATTCTATTTAGGACTTTACACTCTAGTTGGAAGGTTTAAATTTGTGTGGGCAGCAAAAACGTCCCGTCAACTCCAGACGTAACCTAACAAACGTGAGTCAATGAGAAATTGTACTGTAGAAGTATAATTCAAGACAATCAAATGTACAAGAGAATATAATATGTCATAAATATATTTTGTTGTAGTTTTACAGAAAACTTCCTTGCGTATCATCTTAAGTTTTATTCTCGTTTCGGTAACGTTTCCATTTCTACAATTGCACCCAAACAGGAGATTGACATTGTACCAAATATATGGCAAAAGTACAACATAAGGAACGCCTAATAACTATTAAAAAGGATCAGTGTGGACTGTGTTAACTTCTACAAGTTAACACAGTCCACACTGATCCTTTTTAAGGACTACTCCTTAATCGGCCTTTCGGACACCCACGGAAGGAGTATAGATGATAACAGAAAATACTCAAAGTCTGGGAGAGGAGTGCCAACAAAGATGCTTCAGCATCACCACGAATGGGCCGGCTGAACCGGAGTGATACCACGGCCTCCCAAAAACCGACGTGAAGCAACGCTTTCGTTATGTTTCGTCGTGTGAGTGAGGTTACCAGATGCCTAATCCCCCCCCCTCCCCAATCCCTGAATCCGAAAAATTATGAATAGATGAATTTAAAAAATGCAACCAAGAGTTAAACTACTACCATTTATCCATATAATGTGTCGTGAAAATTTTCACGTAATTTTCCTACAAACAAAAGGCTGTTTGGAACAAAGAAATCGGGAACAATGCGCAGTAGACGTGTTGACTGCAAGGGTACGACACTATTGTTTTAATTCTGTTTTTTAATTCCCAAAAAACTGTAATTATCTGCCACTGTTTGTTAGATGGGATTTGAAAAATGTAAGATGGTCTGTGGCAAATCAGTATTCTTGTAAAAGTGTGTTTTTCCCATGCCATTGCAGTAATAGGTAATTAGTTGTCGTTCATGTAAACAGGTCGTTCTTGTGGCCTATTGCTCGTAAGTGCGATTGCTGGGCACGGGGTCTCAGGTTCGATTCCCGGGTCGGAAAAAGTCTTGCTGAGTTTTTTTTTAAATTCGCTATAGTAGCACGGAGTCTGGAAATGTGGTATATGGCTAAGGCTCACCCCCTATTACATGGGACTCATAACATAAATAGTGAAAAGTGCATGTTACATTGTACAGTAGCATCAAATGCCGTAATGTGCACCTCTGTTTATTCGTTCGGGGATAAAAAGCGTGATTTTATGTTTTTACAAATTATGATCAATCCTATAATAATGTTATATGTTATATGTGTCATGTAGCTTCGCATAGTGAGTGAAGCCATTGAGATTCATCACAGAACGGACTTTGGCTAATTGCCTACAAGCTGTAGTTAATTAACCTATTTCATTAGCAAATAAATGTTTAACAAGCAAACATTTTGACTTTGTCTAAAATAAACATTTCCTGTATTATAATTAGATTTAATTCTTTGAGTACCGTCATTATAGACACAATTAAAGAACAATAGGTTGCGGTCACCGGTGCCCTCACGGTGTTTGATAAAATGGAGTTAAGTAACTTGTTGATAGTGTAAAAGAAGTTGATGTTATTTCCAACTATAGGAATGATGGCAGGGTATGAAAATTAAATATCTAATTTGTAGTAACTAGTAGGATTTATAACGAACTTAATTGGCAAAAAGAGGATTTAACATTTCATATGCGTACCTCTGCCCATACCCATGTACGGTTTTCTTACCTTGTATTATTATTTTTTTTTAATTTCATGGGCCGACGTTTGACCACCATATCGCCTGATGGTGAGCGATGATGCGGTCTACGGAGCACGTCGTCCCATAAGCAACTTATTCACTCGGGCCTTGAAGACACCCAGGTTTTATTTTTCAGGAAATAAAGACTCTGGCAAAGGGGAATCCTTAGCAATTTATACTATGTCGTCAACAACTGATGTAATATTAATATGTTTGTTAGTTATTTTAGTCTAAGTAGGTGTTTCCGCGCCTCAAGAGTCTCGCAATTCATTCATTAGCATAAACAGTACACTAAATGTGTTAGGATTAGCTTGCAAATGTTTATAGGTACTAACAAATTAATGGATCGTTACTTACAAGTGCCATCGTAACCTGTTTTCAGTAGATTCTTGAGAGTCATGCCTTGGGTGTGTGATCAGTTCATTGGATTTCTTCCCCAACAATGGTGGTATACAATAGTCCTCAGCTAGACTATGAACTTCGTCTACATAAGAGTGTTTGCCACAATCTCCCAATCGAGTGAGGGAAGAGCCTTGCCTCGGTACAAATGGGCCGGCTCGACCGGAGTGATACCACAGCCTCACAGAAAACGACGTGACACAACGCTTGCGTTGTATTTCATCGTGTGAGGGAGGTTAACGGAGGCCCAATTACTACCCCTCCCCAATCTCCAAATCCTCCACAATCCTCAAATTCCCAATTTCCAAAAGACCGGTAATGCAATTGTAACGCCTTTGGTGTTTCAGGTGTCCATGTGTGGCGCCGATTGCTTACCATCAGTTGACCCGTCTGCCCGTTTACCAGCTTATTCCATTAAGAAAAATCTTCTTATTTGTAGCACACCAAAAAGGCTACTCAGTTATGTCCTAAAACTACATCTAGGCGCCGAGACGATTTTTTTTAAGGGGGGAAAATCATCGAATGGCTGCTCCCGCCTGAGTGAGACAGGAGGGAGTGTCAGACTCTTACTGACTAAAAACCACCCCGTTCCTACTCCTGCACTTCGAGCCGGAGCCCCGGTAACCCGTTAGGTTCTCCGCGACTTTGTATAGGCATCAGCCCTATTGGGCCCCATCCGTGGTGGTCTGATGGCTCTTTGAGGCGCGCGCGACGCACTGAGACGATAGCAACCTTAGCTAAAATCTCTAAGCCAAGCGTGAGAATGGACAAATATCCTCCCATAAGAGAGATACCTTTAAACTGTCAAACACCAAGCGGTCCGGTGTCCGCAACCTATTGTTCTATAATTGTGTCTATAATGACGGTACTCGACGAGTTAAGCGAGGAAGACTATTGGCTGATGATAATGAATCACTTTCGACGAGTCATTGCAGAACATCTTTTTAGGTTTATTTAAAGTAGTTTAATTTTTCTAATTTAGACATAAGTACCTAGTGTTCTATGTACTGATAAAATGTTAAAGGCGTAATGCTAACTCGTCAAAGAAAATCCCGCTTTGATTTAAACAAAAGACTCGTGATTTACGCGGGCATCCGTAAAAACGTTCTTTCCTTGTTTATTTTGAAACGTCAGACAGGGATAGAGATATTCCGGTTGCACGGAATGTGAAGACCATGTCCGTTTTACGCGTTCATTCATAAATATTTATTTCATTAGCGAATCGTGTTTTTGGGTAAACATAGGGTATATTTCTGTTTCTTATAGGTATATCATAAAACTTGTTATTTAATAAGGTATTGTTTTCCTGTTATATCTTAAATGCTAAATAGATTTATTGGCTTTAAAATTTACTGCCTCGTTGGCCGAGTGGTCGCCAGTGGGTGTTATTATACAGTGGCATTAAATGCCGAAATGTGTACCTCTGCCTCCCCTTCGGGGATAAAAAGGCGTGATGTTATGTTATGTAAAATTTAATACAGGTATGATGCTTTTAAAAAAATAGATAAATTGTGTTTGATGGAGTGAATCCATGTATTTACAAAAATGTATTTAAAACGATTGTGAAAATTAAAGTGTATGGGTCCATTGGACACGTTTGAGAGCGCGTTCGCGCTTCTTTGACACGACCGCGTGAAACAAAGTGCGGTTTTACTGGCGTTTAAAGTAATGTGCTGAAAGCGGTCGACTCTAGAATTCTCTCATTTCCGTCCGCGTTACTCATGCTCCTGACTTTATGTCCTTTTTAAAACGTTCGTTTAAGACGAAATGGTTTCATGTGAGCTATAATTAGATGTTTACTTAAGAGTGGCGCTGTTGTAGATTATGGGAATAGCGATAATAGGAATAGTTCTTAAGTTAAAAATCTATTATATCCATTTATAATTTTATTCGAGTTTTTAAAAATAAATACTCTCTTAATTTCAGTTAATTTTAATTTTCTGTTCGTAGTTTCCTAACTAGTTTACAAAAACTATGTACGCAGTTAATACAAAAAATCTATCACAGGGCATTATTTATTTCAATACAAAATCAGTACTTTGGTGGTTAGAAGTATAAATAGTTTCAAATACAATCTTAAAATGTTTATTTTAACCTCACAAAAAGACAAAGCTGCAATTAATGTTGATCTGTCTATCATTTAACTCTAGCCAGTTTAGTGTGTGAATGATACAGAACGCAGACATACTGGCTGTTCTATGTCATTCATTCTGTCATGTGTACCTACTATTTATTAACATTTTACTTTTTTTTTTTATTTTACATTACTTTTATATTTATTACATTGATAAGTATACCATTGTTGTATCTGCATACTTATTGCATATATATGTGTGTATGTGTGTATATGTATGTATATGTATGTGTGTGTGTATGTATATGTATGTGTGTGTGGTGGGTGTGCAGATGCATTATTATATATGTGTATATATATTTTCTTGTTGTCTTTGTCTAACCATTCAACGTTGCTACCATCCGTGCGTCACTGCATGGGTCCCCACTGTAAATCAGTGCTGGGTAACCTGTATGCCTGGCTTATACTGAATGGGTGACCCTTTTAGCATAGGCATGTTGTCAGCGTCTCTTTTCTAATTCTTCTGTTTCAATTTTTCAACTCTTATATTTTTATTACTTCCACTGTCACACCTTGATTGTCTTTTTTTTTATTTTATTTATGCTGCATCGTGCCTGGTGCTAAATAAATGTTTTTTCTTTCTTTCTTTCTTTCTAGAAAAAAGTGTTGAACTTTTATAACATCATAACATTTTTTTTTGTAATTATGACATAACATAACATCACGCCTTTTATCTCCGAAGGGGTAGGCAGAGGTGCACACAGAAGTAACACCCACATTTCACTATTTATGGTATGAGTTTATGTAATAGGGGGTGAGCCTATTGCCGTATACCGGGCACAATTCCAGACTCCGTGCTACTACTGAGATTTTTATTAAAACCCAGTAATACTTTGCCCGATCCGGGAATCGAACCCGAGATGTTTTGCCCGGCAGTCGCACTTGCGACCACTCGGCCAACAAAGCAGTCAGTGTAATTATAATATTTAGTAATTTTATTATTATGTATGTGCGTAAAATTTTATTTTACTTATTTGCGGATTCATGTTGCGAGATCTACTATGAAGGTGATAATGAATGCTAAGAATATCACCTTAATTAATTAACTACTGTTTACAATTTCACTTGAACTAAGTAATTATTTTTAGCTCACTCGTAACAACTATACAATTTTTCGCTTTTAAAACATTGTACTCTCAAAATTTACTACAACGCCATCTACGGACAACACATAGCACTCTTGTAACGGTACTTCACAAATCTGTTTCAGGAGAAAATGTTCGGTAAGCAACGTGCGTGTTACACGACAATAGTTCTAGATGACGAAGCTAGATGCCGCTACCAGTAATAAGATAGACTTCGGAAAATAAACTAAAGAACCAGTATTATGTAGATACATTATTATCTTTTTCAAAAATGTTTTTCATATATAGTAATCCATCTTGTACATCGAGTCATGGGTCTCGGGATTCGATTTTAAAGAAAAAAATATATATTACTTATTTAGGTCATTCTCAAAGTATTCGAAGATAATACGGAGTTTGAAATGAACCTGGTGGTGTAAAAGGTTAGCCCTTTATTGGGTAAAAAGTCATAATTAGACGGTTGAAAAGTAGATACATACATAACATAACATCACGCCTTTTATCCCCGAAGGGGTAGGCAGAGGTGCACATTTCGGCACTTAATGCTACTGCACAATGTAATACCCACTTTTCACTATTCATGTTATGAGTCCCATGTAATAGGGGGTGAGCCTATTGCCATATACCGGGTACAGAAGTAACCGAGACTCCGTGCAGAAGTAACCGAGATTTTTTTTAAAATCCCAATAATACTTTGCCCGACCCGGGAATCGAACCCGAGACCCCTTGCCCCGGCAGTCGCACTTGCGACCACTCGGCCAACGAGGCAGTGAAAAGTAGATAATTATATTAAATAACTTGTCTTAATAATCCTCTTCAAGAAATGGCTCAGTAGTGCTTTCTACCTCTATAATAGCAACTGCTACTGTTTTACAAGACAAGATTTCTAAATAAATTACTTGAAAACAACAAAAACACAAAATATACCTGAAAAAAAATTATTAAAGAAAAAAATACCAAAACATTAATTAGGAACGGCAAAGGTAACACCAGATTGATTTGTGGAAAGGCTCCTTTGATCCTACCCACGATTACATTAAACAGAGCTAAAAAAATAAACATAAATAAAACGATACTAAACCTTAAACCTTAACTAAATAGAGTTAAAAATCGAAGAACCAAATTAATAGGTACAATTAACTAGACTCTTTCCCTTTCATCCATTGAAGAGGGGAGATTATCAAAGAAATAACGATTAGCTTTTAAAGGAAAAAAATACACTGAGAATGTTTTTTTTTCATCAACGTCATATAGCATCACGCCTTTTTAACCCCAAAGGGATAGGTAGTTGGTCCGACCTCGAATTCTAACGCGAGATCCATTGCTGAACGATTCCTAAAATAGTATAATATCATACATAACATCACGCCTTTTATCCCCGAAGGGGTAGGCAGAGGTGTACATTAGCGACTGTACAATGTGACACCCACTTTTCACTATTTATGTTATGAGTCCCATGTAACAGGGGGTGAGCCTATTGCCATATACCGGGCACAATTCCAGACTCCGTGCTACTACTGGGAATTTTTTGAAAAACCCATTAATACTTTGCCCGACCCGGGAATCAAACCCGAGACCCCTTGCCCGGCAGTCGCACTTGCGACCACTCGGCCAGTGAGGCAGTCATTAATAATATCACTTTCATTAAAATTACTTTCTATTTAAACTAAAGTCAAAGTGAAGTCAAAATCATTTTTTTCATAAGACCAGAAATGCACTTTTGAACAAAAAATTAAAAGTGAAGCTATTAGCTCATTTCAAGGTGTATATTCCTATGGAGAAGAAGGAGCACGAAACTCCATAGGTTACTCTGTTTCATTCACAATACAATTTTCTAATTAGGTACCTACATAGTTTTATTAGTTCGATTGTGCGAAAACAATGTAACACCAAATTCCAGTCAAAGAGATCAAAAAAGAAAATAATCTTTCATTAACCTATAAGTGCCCACTGCAGACTGAGTAAAGTACCTCTTCTCACACGGAGAAGGGACAAGTATTAGTCACTAAGCTTAGCTATAAGTCCAAGTTTCCTCACGATCTTTTTTTAACCACATACTATTTTGTCCACAGAACAAAAATCCAAGAAATTTCCAGTGCTAGTCTTCATTCATGGTGACTCCTTCGAATGGAGTTCTGGTAATCCTTATGATGGAAGAATGCTGGCTTCGTATGGGAACGTCATGGTCATCACTGTCAACTTCAGACTTGGGATACTAGGTTTGTATTTACCTACTATTTTCGCGTGATAACTATCGTGAGACAAATTCAATTAAGTACTTATAGGAGAAAAATTCATTTACTCGTGAATGTGAGTCCCGATGTGACTCGAAATTAGTAGAGCTTTCTGCTATTAGTTCATGTAAATAAACCATTTTTTTCAATTAATCTGTACTTGTCACAATTCTTCTTAGTCCCAAATTAATGAAATGTCCCAAATTAATATCGAGTATAAATAAATAAATTAGGCAAAATATAATTATGAATCAAAAATTACCGGTAGCCATGCAGTCAGTCTAGTTCTGACTCTGTGCCATTCAAACTAGACAAAATTTTGTTTGACAGTCTCGCTTGCTACTACTCAACAAACAATACATATTACATGCTATGACTTTTATCATACTTTTCAGGCTTTATGAAACCGAGTCTGACAGAGCATGTTTATGGCAACAATGGACTTTTAGACCAGTTGGCAGCTCTGCAATGGATCAAAGATAACATCGAGGATCTGAATGGTGATCCATCATCTGTTACTCTCATGGGTCATGGAACTGGAGCCGCTTGTGTCAGCTTCTTGATGCTGTCTCCAATATCTAACGGTTAGTATCATCATTATAATTAGAAATAGAACGGTTCTGGACTATAATTTTCCTGGACTATAGGAATCCAGTTTATAAAACAGATTGCATATTTTTTTATGGTATAAGCCGGTAAACAGGCAGACGTATCACCTGATGGTAAGCAATCGGCATCGCCCATGGACACCTGGAATACCAGAGGCGTTACAAGTGCGTTACCAGCTTTTTGGGGATTAGGAGTTTGCGTATCGTTGGGGATTCAGGGATTGGGGAGATTGGGGAAGGGGAGGGTAATTGGGCCTCCGGTAACCTCACTCACACGACGAAACACAACGAAAGCGTTGCTTCATTTCGGTTTTCTGTGAGGCCGTGGTATCACCCCGGTCGAGCCGGCCCATTCGTGCCAAAGCATGGCTCTCCCACACATAATATCATGCAAGCGAGTTGGAGATCATATTTTAACTCGTTTATGTTTGTAATAGAGATCTGCTTAACCTTTGTTAAATGGGTACTCCTCTAGTTGTTTCTCATGATACCCACGAGTCGAGTAGGGATGGTGACAAATTAATTATAATCTGTCGTTCACCATGCTATGGCGGCAGCGTGATACTGAATCACAAAACAGAAAAAATAATTACAACATTGCGCATAACATTATATTACAATCGTGAATGAATTCGCAATCAATATTTTATTCTGAAAACTTTGAAACGCATCAAAATATTCTCTAACTAGCGAAAAAAACATGGCGTCCCAATATTCCAAGGTTTTAATTCTCAACACTTGCAGTGCACAACGTTTTCATGTCTCATTCTTCACCAGCTTACCTATCATCGTGTTCGCGCCATTACACAGGCGATATTTTATTGTGAACATATGAGTTTTCTCGCGATGTTTTCCTTAATCGTTTCGCAATATCGCTCTCTCGTGCAAACGACATCTTCAGAACGATGTTACATACTTTCGTCTTTTCAATGCTCTTGCTAAAAGAGCGTTAGTGCGATATCTCCAGTTATTGATACACGAACGGAATCTGTAGCGTTTAAAGCAAGGTTGGTATCGCAAAATATTCCATCTAAATTTTTAGTCTGTCGTTGTGTATGTATGTAATATTTTGTATTTTAGATGTCCTACTCGATTTTAGTTAATAATCGTCATTGTTCCTATTTTTAAATTTTATAATATGTATTTTCCAGGACTATTTCACCGTGCCATACTGATGTCAGGGTCTGCATTGTCAGACTGGGCGATGACGAAAGACCCAACACCTTACACTTTACAAGTAGCCCAGAGCCTGGGTTGCAATCCAAGCTCCAAGAACATGATGGCGTGTTTACAGAAGAAACCGTAAGTGGTAACAATAAAATATAAATTTGTTAGACATCGTTATCGTAAATGATTTGCCTTGAATTACGTAACCATCACAGAGGCCGGCAACACACTCCTCTAGTATTGCGGTGTCAATAGCCGGTGGTTCTAACATATTCAGGCTGATTAGGTCTGTTCATTTGACCCAATCCTATAAAAAAGAGTAAGATTATACGTATAAACGTAGCAAAAACACAGCAAAGGTCTCTATTCTTCTTACAACAATCACTTTGAAGCAGGTCTTTAAATCTAAACGAACAATAAACTGTAGAATATTCACCATTGAGCAGTTTCTATTCCTCATCTCGAGCGTTAAAAGCTTTTAGCGTTTATAGAAATTTTAAGAGACATATAAAATATGTAGGGCCCATTCCTCGTTTAATGTTTAAGTGAACAGATTTTATTAGCAATGTATTGGGCGTATGTATTAGGTACCTACTCGTGTTTCGTCCATTATTTATTTACCATGCACCGTTCACAAAATGGAAACAAAAGTTGAATCGTATAAATCCACGTCCTAATTAATTCTTATGAATATTGATTTTCGTGTTATTATTAGTAATCAGTCTCTCTAATTCGTAAAAGTAAGGTTTGTTGAGTGAATTGCAAAGTTAATGTATGGATTTGACATAAGTTATATCCTAATTACGTTTAATGTTCTTTATCTGCATCTCGATTATTGTACTCCTTTTATTTGGTGTATTTTAGGGAACAGAGAGTAAAGTTCCCTAAGATCGTAAAAGGATGATTCTCCGACCAGGCGAGGTGATCGTGCCTGGCGGGCTTTCTGTCCAACAGTTGTTCGTTGGGATGTTCTATCCGTTTTAATTCGCTTGTAAACTTCACATGTGCGATATATGATTTTGTGACGTCATCCGTTGATTTAATTTCATCGATGGTATATGGGCGCGAGCTGTCATGTGACATGTGTTGACACATCATAATGCAGATGTAATGCTTTTGGATATGCATAACAGCATTCGTACAAAACAAAACTTATTCTAGTAGTTCGCCAATGTGATAAAGAATATCAATAATGATGTTGATATAAGGTAAAAGGTCAGAAGTAAAAATTTCCAAAATTAGAAGTAAACTCAAAGTCAAACGTCGAGTAAGCTACCTACAATATTTTTTCGACTAATTGCCGTTATTATTTCTTCCCTGATATCATTTGGAAATTCGTCAAAGAGATCTTTTCAACTTTGTCGTATTTCTACAAAGGCTTTATATTGTTGTAAACAGCTTTGACCTTTAGGTACGTAAGTAGGTATTTTGTTTTATTTACATATTTTAATGAGATACTGCCTCGTTAGCCGAGCGGTCGCAAGTGCGACTACCGGGCAAGGGGTCTCAGGTTCGATTCCCGGGTCGGGCAAAGTATTACTGGGATTTTAAAAATCTCAGTAGTAGCACGGAGTCTGGAAATGTGCCCGGTATATGGCAATAGGCTCACCCCCTATTACATGGGACTCATAACATAAATAGCGAAAAGTGGGTGTTACTTCTGTGTGCACCTCTGCCTACCCCTTCGGGGATAAAAGGCGTGATGTTATGTTATGTTTTAATGAGATATTGCACGTTGTCAGGTCAGTTAAAAAAAATTTGTGAGAAAGATTTTTCAGTTTCAACTGTTATGTTACCTAAGACCTGCACAGAAATAGTTTGCGAATGCTTTCTATATTTTATTTATATGGGGACGTATTGGCAAGCAACGAACAATTTGACATTCTGTGAGACTTTGTTTTTATGGCATAAGCCGGTAAACGAGCAGACGGATCACCTGAGGGCAAGCAATCGGTGCCGCCATGAACACCTGAAACACCAAGGCGTTACAAGTGCGTTACCGGCGTTTGAGAATTGGGAATTTGAGGATTGTGGAGAATTCGGGGATTGGGGAGACTGGAGGGGTAATTGAGTCCCCGAATAGAGACTACTAAAATATCAAAATTAAAAATCGGTTTTGGCACCTTCTATCCATAATCATCTGTCTACTCATTTACCCCTATATCCAATACTAGCTACTTTCGCGCGGTTTCACACGCTTTGCTCAGCTCCTATTGGTCGTAGCGTGATGTTTTAGCCTATGGCCATCCTCGATAAATGCGCTATCTAAGACAAAAAGAATTATTTAAATCAGACTTGTAGTTACGGAGATTAGCACGTTCAAACAAATAAACATAAAATCAAACTCTTCCGCTTTATATAATAGTACATTTATATAATAGTATAAGAAATAATCATAAATACTTGCATTGACAAATTCAATAAAACTTAGGCGATTGTTGTTGTATCCAATCCAAGATACAATTATAAATATTCGTTTACAGGCTATCAGAAATCAAAAAAGTGCAGATTTTAGCAAGAGAGTTCGAGACGCCTCTGGGCCCAGTAGTAGCTGGGTCTTTTATACCAAACGAACCGGCTAAGACTATGGAGTCCTTTCCTAATTTATTGAGCAAGTGAGTATTCATTAATTATTCCGTTCAATAACTATAGTGACAAATGTTGATGTATAATGTTCAATATTTTTGTTCCAATCACATAACACACGTCATTCTTTTACCCAGCAAATAAGATTTTATGACGATTGATACATTTTTTCATAAACTCGCTGCGGGTTCTCATAACTAAGAGCCCCTTCTGAGATTGAAAATAGTTGGGAGTTATGATAAAAATAATGTTGTGAATAAGCCGCAAGAAATAAATACAAAGACGACATACATAATATATCGACATATTACATAACATAACATCACGCCTTTTATCCCCGAAGGGGTAGGCAGAGGTGCACACAGAAGTAACACCCACTTTTCACTATTTATGTTATGAGTCCCATGTAATCGACATAATAATACATCAAAATGTATTATTTTCAAGTAGCCATGATCTACAAAACTTGTTCTAAATGAAATGTGGTATGTTATTCATTAGATACCAGCTTCTAAGTGGAGTGACGGAGTTAGAAAGATACCATGACTTCGGCGTCATAGAACTAGAACACGGAGTGTTAGAGAACCAAAGAGACGACTTCATAAAAAAATATGCCAAGATCATATTCGAAGGTGCTGAAGACGAGACCTTGAAATCCATTTTGAAAGAGTAAGTTCTTCTAATTAGTGGTCGTGGTATATTCATCACTCAAAGTAAATTAAAATTGCTTTCTGTTTGACATTTTGGAATGAGCACCTAGCTTCACTGACGGACTGACTGACGCACTATTTTATTTATTTTGTAATTGTTGACGTTTCAAAATTACCAAATTATGGTTTAATTGAAATAAATGCTTTAACTTTGACTTTGACTTTAATACATTTACGATTCATTCACCCTTAAACAGGTTACCTATTAAAGCAAACACTGTTAAGATCAAAATTTCTTCATTACAATAGACTTCTTCAATTATACTGTGCTCAACTCAGGCTTTAATATCCAGGAAGGAAACTCATAGATTATTTACATTTCGCAGATATTCACCATCAAAACTGGATCCGCAGCGTTGGAACGTAGAAATGAATCGCGATGTGATTCTCAATATGTTCAGCGATGCTCGGACTCTGGCTCCAGTCATTCGCTTCGCTAACTACCAGTCGCAGGCCAACAGACAATCCTACTTCTATGTATTCGGACACAATTCCATTAGCTCCGATTATGCCGCTGTAAGTTTGTTACATACATCACGCCTCTTAATTAAATCAATTGAAAATTGTGTCTTAACAAATTTCCAAGAAAATCTCCACTAGTTTTGATTCAAACCGAGATTCATTTTTATGAACAGGCCACGTATTATTCAATTAATATAGTACTACACTAGTTTTTAATTTCCGAAAACATAGGCAGAGTAATGTTCACATTGTAATCTGTCTCAATACGTCTCCTGCCTCGTTGGCCGAGTGGTCGCAAGTGCGACTGCCGGACAAGAGGTCCCGGGTTGATTCCCGGGTCGGGCAAAGTATTACTGGGTTTTAAAAATCTCTGTAGTAGCACGGAGTCCGGAAATGTGCCCGGTATACAGCAATAGGCTCACCCGCTATAACATGGGAGTCATAACATAAATAGTGAAAAGTGGGTGTCACTTCTGTGTGCACCTTTGCCTACTCCTTCGGGGATAAAGTAACTCACTTGTAATGCCTCTTGTGTTGGGGTGTCCATTGACGACACCGACTGCTTACCATCAGGTGTTCTATCTGCTCCTTTACCAGTCTAACCCATCAAAAACATTGTTTCAAATTCTTTGCTATTACTGAACATTTAAAATTATTTTAAAGATTGTTTCTGTACAGTGAAATGTATTCCATACATTCTCGCTAAGTAATAAACAGAGATGAAGAAAATGTGTAGTTCTTTGTACGACTAGTAAGGTTTCAAGAGGAAAATATATTTCCGATGTCAAGTCGACTTTTACATTTCGTTTGGATACAGTCCGCTAGTAATGTATCGCAAATGTCCTTTGTTTCATTCTTCGAACAATTCTCTATAAAAAAGTTCCAAAGGTAAAAGTTAAGTAATTCGAGTTCAAAAAGAACGATATCGCAACAGGTGTTCGAGTAATATTTACGGGAAATTATTTTAATTGTATCGATGTTTTGTTTTTGCAAAATTGTGTTTGGGATTTTGTGGTTTCGTTTATTTTGATTGGTTTTGTAAATGTGACTCCACTACGTTATACACCCCGAGAATTCAAATTAACATATATATCATATCCAGACCCGGCACAACAATTTGTGAATCACCCACGATACGTGTACGTGTTGGAATCGCATCCACGGCGCCCAAATCGTGCAATCAAAATTATTCAGCCATTTTTGTTTCATCTGAATCTATAAAACATACATAACATCACGCCTTTTATCCCCGAAAGGGTAGGCAGAGGTGTACATTGTAACAATGTGACACCCACTTCTCACTATTTATGAGTCCCTTGTAATAGGGGGTGAGCCTATTGCCATTTACCGGGCACAATTCCAGACTTCGTGGTAGTACTGAGATTTTTTTGAAAAAACCCAGTAATACTTTGGCCGAACCGGGAATTGAAGCCGAGACCTCTTAATCGGCAGTCGCAACGAGGCAGTCAAGTGAATCTATAAAACTGGTTTGAAAATGATATCTAAAACATTTTATAACTGTACATTTAGATATTCGGATATTTATTGTTTAATGTTTTTTTTTTTGTAGCTCAACAAAAGTGTTCAAGGAGAAGAGTTGCCATACGTGTTTGGCGTGCCACTAGGAGTTACGAACACACACTTCAACCCCGACTACACACAACAGGAAAAACTACTCAGCGAAGTTATTATGAGGATGTGGACAAATTTTGTCAAATATGGGTAAATTGTAATAGCTTTGTTGTTTTAGAACCGTGTTATAGTTTATTGGTTTTAAAAGCTTAACATGGTATGTAAGAAGGTAAAGTTGTGAAGTGGAATCTATAAAAAATTTTGGAGTCTACGTATCTTCAATTTATACCGTTGAATAGCCAATCTTGTCGTAAGGTAAAAATAATTATGTTAGGCTCTACTACTCGCCAGTTATGTTAAAGTTCAAATAAAAATATTATTTTTTTATTTTAAAAATGTTGCCCTATTTATACTACTACTGTTTCGTGGGTTCATTTACAAATATACAAATTCACAAACACATTGTTTATTATCTTAAGAATTACAAAATCTGTCTAACATTGAGGCAGACAGTCTAACAAAGGACCGAGTCAGGCTAAACACTTGTGTTTTTTTTTCTTTATTAATTATTTAATATTGTTTTAATAATAATCGTGAGACATACTAAATTAACTAAAGTCGCGGGTTACTCACGTGAATATACTGAGAAAAGCTCTACTAGTTTCCTCATGAGCAGCGTGCGCGGTCGCGGCGACGTCGCGCATCTCACTGATATTTAACATTCTTAAGAATAACAACTACCCGATGAACTAATTTATGAAAAACTAAAAGAAAAACTAGATAAAGTAACTATCGTAGTTTGATAAATATGACATGCTAAAAGGTTCTGGTCTATCGTCGAGATAAAACATCAAAAATTACTTTAGCATCAATAATCACATTACTTAACATATTAATAAATTATTATTTTATTCCCCAGGTCTCCGAATTCTCAGGCTCCGGTTAAGTTTCACAACTTAGACCGAAGACAATGGAGTCTGTATGATATTGACTGGCCCGAGTATGATGGCACTCGTCAGTCTTACTTGAAGTTTGGTAAGTTAAATTACTATAATTTACATAATATATGCCATCACGTATCTAATTCCCCAAAGGAATATAAAACTGTTTAGTGGTAGTTATTCTCCTCAAATCAGTATCATACTATCATTCCATAAACTACTGATTCTAAAACATATTTAGAATTTAACAAATCCAAAAATTCTAGTTCAGCAATCGTGCTTACCACCACATATCACCGCATGAACAACTTGACCAATGAATCATGTAAGGGGCCTGAAAAACCCAGAGGAATTCCCTGATTATTGGATTATGCGCACTATACAGAATCGCAGAATACAGGAATGACAACTTAAGACAACAATTGACGTTTTATTTTAATTTTAATTTTAACTTTGATTTATGACTAGTACTGTATTGATAAACGCAATCAGTATTATTGTACGTAATCAGTATTAGAATGAGCCATTTACTTTGCGTCGGTAACCATTGATCGGTTCAGTAGCCAACCAATGGTTACTGCCTCTATATTGAATCAATTCTTATTTTCTTACCCGCACAGTAAATAGTTAGCTGTGCTAACTGTACGTCTAAACATCTTCTTCTTGTTCACAGACATTCCACCAGAAGTAGACACCTCATATCGTTCCAACTATACCAGGTTTTGGATAGACACGTTGCCCAATAAAGTGAGCAAGTATATAGTGGATCCCTTGTTTGAATACACTCCTCCACCATCGCCGAGACCTAAAATTAGTCACAGGAACACAGGAAGCGCACCTACTGAAACCAAAGCTACAAATAAATACCCCAGTACGGCTGTTAAAGGTAGGCTACTGAATTTTTTAATTAAATAAAGAAAAACAATGAAATGTTTGGAAAACATAAGTTTACAAATCTATTGTGAAATGTGTATGAATTTCCTTATTACATTGTTAAAAAATGCAATGATATAAATACTTTAAAAATTAAAACTTATTAAGATAGGAGTCTTTCACTTAAATGATATTTGTCCACAGATCCTATCCGACGTATCTGGGCCCCTCAAGTAGCGGAAACTCCACATTACTCTTCATCGGGAATATATGGGAAAATGCGTCCATATTCGCAGCCAGTTAGAAGACCGGACACTAACGTAATATACAAGGAGATTATGTCCATTGAGAAGCCTGCCCGCCCCGTACCTTCGGGGTTAATGGAAAAAACCGTTACACATTTTACACACACAACCACGTCTAAACCAATAGTCAACTTGGCAGTAAAAACGTCCAGCGCAACTATCGCGTTGATAGTGTCGTTAGCTATTCTCTTTCTCGCCATCAACGTCGCAATTTGTTTTATATTTTATATCAAAAAACGGAAGCTCAGACTGCGAGAGCAAACACTCGAGAGTTCTCATCAGCCGCGCGCCGAAATAGGTGAAGTAGATGTAATCGGCCAAAAGAGCTCTAAGGATGACAAAAGCGCTTTGCAAACTCTAAAAAACGGTTGCAGCGTCATCAAGTCGATGAGTTTAAATAAAATGAAAAAAAATTCCAAGAAACATAAAAAGAAATCGGAAGTCTGTAAAACCCCCAAGTCTGATGACTCGGGGGGATTTAGAGAGAGGTTTAAACTAAGACGGCATTTATCGACTAGCACTTTAGATGCACACACTAAAGTGAGGGACTGGATTGCCAATGAAATGATGCATCGATGTTCTCCTGGCATATTGAGAAAATCAAACTCTGACTTAAACGAAAAACACATGACTGTAGCAAAACCATTCACGAGATCCGAAGAGCTTCTTTCAGATACGAAAAAAGGTAAAAGGGATAACATTAAAATTAATGATAGTGTTAATTCTAAAAGTTTTGCGTCAAAAACATACAGCAAAACTAGAACATCTGAAAAAACTACGTCTACTTCAGCGCTTGGCTCTCATTCTTCTATTGGAAGCCATAAACAGTCCTTGAGTAGTATTAAACAGACGAGTAAATCAAATGACTCAATAAAAAGTAAAGCTACTGAGAGTATTAAATCAAAAAAAGTATCTGTAGCCATTGATGCAACACCTGCTGCAAGAACCAACTCTATATTAAATCAAGACCCGATTGAAATATCTAAGTCATTCGATAACGGTGATCAAATACATTCCAATAAATCAGAAAAATCTACGGATGTCGAGTTAAAGTCTCCCATTCATACAGAATCGAAAGTTGATGAAAAAACATTTACAAATGTAGTGACTCTGTCTGTACAAGATAAACCATTAATAATATCTCATAAGCATTCCTCCTCTGATCCAGTTACTGATGTGAACTACGATAAATTAATAGAAAAGATGGAGTCTGCTAATTTAATGAACATTCTGCCACCTGTTACATTTAGAAACGATATAAATGTAACTTCTCGTGAAGAACGTCCGGAACTTAATCCAATGACGGCAGAAGAAGCCTTATTGACGATTAAAAAAAGAAATTTTCCCAAGGTATTGCCTGATTTACCAAAAGCACAAAAACGTCTATCATTACAACCGAACTCGTTACAAACGTTCCGAGGATACTCATCAATGGACGAACGACCTAAAGTTCCACCGCAGCCACCACCACGAACTACGACTCTAGAACGACGTCTTGCGTATAAAAATACAAAACCATTATCTTCGTTTGATGCATCAAATGTCAAGAAAATTAATGAAGATATGGTTGTTAAAAATTACGAAAATATTGACAGTTTGTCACCATACTATAATACGTCTTCGCGAAATGCGTCATTCGAGCGAAATAATATGCCTGAAACAAATATCATATTGCCAAAAGATAGAGAATTACCAAGAGTGATTATTGCTTCTAGTGATAATCCATCGTTACAAGAACCAAAAATAGTAATTACACCTTCCCCTAGTCAGGTAGAAATATTTACTAATGCACCAAGAGTTCGTCTACCTGACGATTTTCACATGCAAGGATCTATTACATCGTTTTCATCATTTTGTTCTGATGAGGATGAAGAGGATGATATTGATATTGATGAAGAATTTGAAGATAAGCTTATTCAAGAGTTAGTTGGTGGTGTAGAATCACCAACTAATATGGAGGATGTATTAGACTCGAAAGGACCAGACTCGATATTTGAAAAGAAATTAGAAATCGTGCCAGTTAAAATTAATCCCGGTATTGTAGTTCCTAAATCAAAAGATGATTATGTATGCGTAAGTAATTTGTTTTTACCACACGTAAGTGATTTAGAAAAAACTGCCCAAATAAAACCTAATTTCGGTTTAAATAAACTGCACCACAGAACAGAAAGTATTCATAGACCACCAGAAAAAGCTGTTAAAGTTAAGCAGAGAAAAAGTAGGACACCTTCCATTTTAAACCGAAGTTCTAAGGGTAAAAGGGCTAGCGATAAAAGTAGGTGTGATACAGTAAAACTGGAACATTCTACTTCGGGTTCATCGAATGATACTGAAACTAGTACAGGTACTGTCAAGAAAGTAGAATTTAAAAAAGGTTGATTGCAAGTTAGACTGAGAATGTATCTTTTTAAAAATAGTCATAAAGTAGCTAGTTTTTAATTAAGTTCCATATCCCAGTAACAGTTTAGTAGTTTTGCAACTTAAGCTATAGGTTTACCAAATAAGATCTCTGTAGATATAATAGATGAAGATTATTTTGAAATGCTGGAAATATCAATGATCCATTTGAACTCGTATATCAAAAATAGCAATAAGTACAAAATTAGCGTTGTCCTAAAATTTATTAATCCATTCCATCAAGAGTGAAATGAAAGTATTCATCCGATAAAACTTTAGTAACACTGTATTTCATATGTAAGCTTAGTTATTAACTGAGTGTCTTCGTCGATTCGTGCATAATTTTTTAATACACTATAATTTTTTATATAACTGTTTATGTTTTTCTATTGTAAGATACCTGACCAAACTGTTAGCCAAAGTATCATTTATGTAAAACTGCATTTAGAGAATATAAGTTTTGTACAAAATAACTTAATGATTTTTATTCATTTTACTTGAAATCATCAACAATTACTAAATCATGTTTCTTAAAAATAGGTCATAAGTTGTTCTTAAATAGAGTTAAAAATCACTTGTTTTAAAGGTTTGATAACCACAGAGACAATAAGTTTATCAAGGTCTACTTTTGAATCCTAACAATAAAAGCAGCAGTCAGTATTAAACGATATTCCCAGCTTCGCGAAATCTCTTAATATTGTCTTTTGAAAACGCTGTTACTTCCCAAATGTCCCGAATTATACTTTGATCCTCGGTTTAGCGCAAGTCATAGGCTGAATTTATTTTGGCAACCAATATATTACTTTGCGTCTTTTACTTCTCTCTTAGTAAAGTTGGTGATGGAAATAGTGGACATTGGTAGTACAATTTTAAAATTAGGTTTAGGTTTAAAAGGTTTAAAATATATTGTATGATAGAAAGAGGTTAAATATCAATACTTTTTTGAATACATAGTTGTAATATTTTGTTGAAACTTACATACAGGACGACTTATCTCGTATACATAACATCACGTCTTTTATCCCCGAAAGGGTAGGCAGAGGTACACATAAAGCCACTGCACAATATAAATTAAAATTAACATATAATTATGATAATTTTACACCTAATTTTTTTATGAATCTGCGTCGTTCATGTAATTTGTTATTGAGTAAGAGTATTGCAATTATTTGATAAAAGCTTGACATTGTTACAATATTGTTGTTATTATTAAGAATTCGTAGACAAACAATATTGCAGAATTATATTAACTAGAGACCACCTCATATTGTTCCTCTTATCTTATTATTAGTTCGATTCCCGCTCTCCCTTCTACCTTGGGCCCACAATCACAAACTTTACATCCACCAACGTTATCGTGGAGCGAGTTTGTAAGTGTAATTCTTGAGTCATGACTACCATTGAAGGTCCCAGTCATCACAGCTCATGCCAATTAGCCCCTGATCCTTAGGCGTCTCTTCAAAAACTTGGCCAATTATAAATCGTAATCTAAGGACGGCAGGCCTTGAGAATTTTGGCTGTTTTCTCCAGTATCTTAGTTCCAGATTTTTTAGTACAAAGTTTTGTAGTCGATTAAGCAAAAGCATTACCAGTAGCAGCAGGTTTTGTAGTTGTGTAAGATATTTTGTAGTTTTCGTGTATAGTAATCAGGTTAACAATATTTAATATCTACTACTATCTACTTTTTAAGTGTGGGAGAGCCATGCTTCGGCACGAATGGGCCGGCTCGACCGGAGTGATACCATGGCCTCACAGAAAACCGACGTGAAGCAACGCTTGCGTTGTGTTTCGTCGTGTGAGTGAGGTTACCGGAGTCCCAAATATCCTTCCCTTCCCCAATCTCCCCAATTCCTGAATCCCCAACGATCCTCAAACTCCTAATCTCCAAAAGGCCGGTAACGCACTTGTAACGCCTCTGGTGTTCCAGGTGTCCATGGGCGACGCCGATTGCTTATCATCAGGTGATCCGTCTGCTCGTTTACCGGCTTATGCCATAAAAAAAAAAAGTATCTCCGTTTAAGCTAATTTTAAGTAGCTCTTTGATTGCCAACGCCTATCCATCACTATTTACCCCTTCATTTTAATTCATCATAGGTTTGAAAACCAAAAATCTTTATAACAGTTTACGCGACCGAGCCAAAACCTCCTTTCTCGTCACTCAGTGGCGACCACACAACTATCGACGAGCTTAATATTATTACTCATTACTAAATATTCATGATCCCACAACATTTTCCATAAGATAAACCTATTTGCAACTCTAAAGGGAGATTCCCAACTAACTTCAACCCACAAACGCCAGTGTGATTTGCAACAAATTGGTTCCGCTCAGCGCAAAACCGAAACTGCGATTATCTCTTTTGTTTCGGTGGCTTTGTTTATTTTCACAGGTAATTTTGTATAAAGTGTGAGGTCTATGTGATCACCGCACTCAGTATGTTAATCGTAAACATTGTGCATCAGTAATGTTTTGTTTTAATGTTGAATTATCGTTTTAATGTGGTTCGTTTACATTGCCATTTTGTTATAGATGGGAATTATAACACTTTGTCGTTAAACAACTGCCTCGTTGACCGAGTGGCCGCATATGCGACTGCCGGGCAAAGGGTCTCGGGTTCGATTCCCGGGTCGGGCCAAAGTATTACTGGGTTTTTAATAACAAACTCAGTAGTAGCACGGAGTCTGGTATTGTGCCCGGTATATGGCAATAGGCTGACCCCTATTACATGGGACTCACAACATAAATAGTGAAAAGTGGGTGTTACATTGTAAGCCGACATGAAGTGCCATAATGTGCACCTCTGCCTACACCTTCAGGGATAAATGGCGTGATGTTCTGTGTCCTTAAAAAAGTGACGAAACATGAATAGCTCTTTAGCAATTAAAGCCACAGAGCTACAAACTGCGGATGACTCAACGGGTTGCTGGAGCTCCAGTTCAAAGAAGGAGTGGGAACGGATTGGTTTTAGTCAGTAAAAGTCGGGCATTCCCTCTCGTCATAAGACGGCCTCTTCCCGTCTTGAGACGAGAGTCATTGGATGATTTTCCCCCCTTAAAAAGTGGTGTAAACAAATTCCAAAGCACTCACTCTATGTAACTATTTTTGTAACTTGACTACGTCTGTTACACTCTAAATTTCAAAAGATCAATCGCTACTTCAATACCAGTACCTCAAAGTAATTATTTGTCTTTCCAATAATTTAACATCTATTATTATAGAGAAAACGTCTAAAATTAAAACGAAAACAATATATTTTACCTTGATCTTAAATTCAATCAACATTATTTCAGAAGCAGAAAATGGCTTCAAGTCAAAATCATATTATTATTCAAATTAATCATTCAACATTTTGAAGGCTGTCACTAAACGATTACAGTTTATAATTATATCTACGAAATGACTTTCAGGTAAAGATCGGGAAGTGACGTCTCTTTTACAGTAAGCATTTTATGTTTTTCATACTAAATTGTAAATACAGACTGCCTCGTTGACCGATTGGTCGCAATTGCGACTGCTGGGTAAGGGTCTCGGGTTCGGTTCTCGGGTCGGGTAAAGTATAACTGGATTTTTTTTAAAATCTCAGTAGTAGTACGGAGTCTGGAAGTTTACCCGGTATATGGCAATAGGCTCACCCCTATTACATGAGACTCATAACATAAATAAATAGTGAAAAATGGGTGTTACATGATTGTATACAGTGGCATAATGTGCACCTCTGCCTACCCCTTCGGGGATAATAGGCGTGATGTTATGTTTTTGTTGTAAATACAACAGGCTCACCCCCTATTACATGGGACTCATAACATAAATAGTGTAAATTGGAAGTTACATTGTATAGTGACATTAAGTGCTGTAATGTGCACATCTGCCTACTCCTCCGGAGATAAAAGGCATGATGTTATGTTAATTATACATACACTATACTTATAGTCACACGTCACGACAATCTAGAAAGAGATCAGCAGAGGCGCATACTATACCTAGTACAATTTAACAACCACTATTCACAAGTTTTGCGTATAGCAGTCACCGCCTACAATAACAGACTCAGACTATAAAATTTTGGAAATATTGAGGAAATCCATCCATTATGCATATGCATTCATACTCGGTTTAACATACCCGGAAAAACGGACTAAGATCTCTTGCTGGCCAATGAGGCGAGGTAATCCATATATTATTATGATGATGTAAATAATTTTATGTTTTGTCTTTGAATCTTATGACTGCGGCTGAAAGATATTTATTTTCTTCAATAAAAATACCGTCACAATGTTGTTTGCCACTGCAGTACCTATGTATATACTGCAATTTAAATGTTACCATTGTTTAAAGCACCTACAAGCTACTTGGAATTTGTACCGAGAAACTATAAAATAGTTAGTTTATTAGAAGATACGCTTCGTGAGTTTCATATTGTATTTCTTTAAAAAAAATCCAATCTTTTTTATACATATTATCTATATTAAGTTATCTACATTTCCCAGTATGTTATGAGTTCCATTTATTAATAGATTTTACTACCATTTAAATTCATTAAACCATCACATTTGCCTTCTCTATATAAGAAGGTTCGTCACAATCTCTAAGCTTAGCAAACTTAGTGATCGCAGTTCATAATAACCATACCAAATTTAATTTAAATTACCAAAAAGGAGAAAAACAGAAACTTTGTAATCACACTTACAATCACTATTTTGCTACTATAAAAGACACTAATCAAAATAAACCTGGTCTTCTAACATTTAATATCAACAACGGCGTATATATTCAACGTTTAACATTCACCATTCGAGGAGAATTTAGTTTAATCGCATCATATTTTTCCAAAACAGCGGTGAACGGAACGAGTCTCCTGCGGTTTGTGCTGCAAAGAACTTTAGAGGGTACGACACGAGTACGAGACGATTTGTACTTATTTTCATTTTTTCCTAAATTAGGTAAAATAAAAATAAGTACATACAATAAAAGAAAAAAAAATAACTTATCAAAAAACTACAGGTGTAACCAAAGTTGTAACAATGAGATAAGAAATAAAACAAACTTAAAAACTACTATAACATATCTACATCTCAGCAATCGGTTTCTATCTTCTTACAACAGCGAGTCTTTCGACAAAGGACTCCTCTAAGGATTTCCACTTGTTTCGGTCCTTTCATAAATTATGTAGGTATCATAATTATATTAATTTATTGAAGTATAGTATCTGAGCATCATCCCTACCCTTAAGGTTGGGCTGTTGGTGTCGCAAGAGACTGGACATTAGAACCACGCTATCTCGAAGACAGATCCGATCTCAACACGCCTGACAAACGTTGAGATTATAGGAAACTTTCTTCTTATGTAGGCTTGCAGTGGTCATTGATGAATCCCAGACAATATCCCGAACGCTCGTTGCGTTCCGCGCGCGCCTCAAAGAGTCATCATACCACCACATGGGGTCCAATAGGGCTAATGCCGATACGGAGATTGGGTTACCGGGGCTCCGGCTCGAAGGGCAGGACTAGGCACGGGGTGGTTTTTAGTCAGTAAGAGTCTGACATTCCTTTCTGCCGCACCCAGGCGGGAAAAGTAATTCGATTATTTTCCCCCCTTAAAAAAATAACATCATGTTGTAATAAGGTATGGACGCTTGAATACTGAAAGACTACTCGATGTTTTTTATTTAATGTGCTGACGTTTGACCTCTCTCTCGCCTGGTGATAAGCGATGATGTGGTCTACGATGGAGCACGTCGTCCCATAAGCAACCTATTCACTCGGGCCTTGATTTTAAGTTGTACGTAAATATCATATCATGTCTTTCATTTTAGTGACAATATTATATTTAAGCGTGTCTTAGTCTTAAAATTGAGTATTATTTGAGTATTTGGATATAAGTCTATTAAGCATGATGAAACTGGGTTTTAATGAGTTTATGATTATTCATAACGTACATATAGGTTCTCTAGTATTTGATGTCTGGAAAATTTTAGTCACAGTAAACAACATTTTCTTTCACAATCAACTACCATACAATGTAGATATCGAAAAACTTTAAATTATTCACCTTCACTCAATACATGGCCACGTCCGTTCCGTTCATTTACATAATTTAAGGTGAGGTCACACGATCGTGACCACCGTTCACCAATAGCATGAATTCTGTAACGAATTTTTGAGCTAACATGGAAACTGCAGGTAACGAAATGTACTGATTTATGCAAAGGAGTTGTATTAATATTAAATTATGTAAGCTCATCATAAAACATAAAATGTTTAAAAATTTAGTTCTTTATGAAACAGAGACACGAGCCCCACGCAATATAGGAGATTAGTATTTTGCCCAACACAAACGCATAGTCTGTAGTATGGCTTAAAATTTTCGAATAACTGAAATGTGCAATATACTATGTCTTTTTTGAGGGAAAAAATTATCTAATGACTTCTCATGCCTTGGGTTAGGCGAGAGAGAGTGTCAAACACTTACTGACTACGAACTACCCCGTTCCTAATACTGCTCTTCGAGCCAAAACCCTGGTAACCTCCCGTGGCTCTGTATCAACTCTATTAGGTTTCAACTGTGGTGGTCTGATGACTCTTTGAGGCGCGCGCAGAACGCGACGCGCCGCACGCACGAAACATACTAAGCCTAGCCTGCAAATTGAAACCTGCTGCTCGGACCACTTGCCCAACGCAGCGGTCTGTCTACTAAAATAATTAATATCTAGACAATGATAGTCTATCAGGTTTAAGTAAGAAATTATAGCCCATAATAATTAATTGTGGTGTTTCGTGCCGAATGTTCGAATTTCAAATTAATCAGCTTACTGAACGGTCCTTTGAATACAACGCTTTAGGCATTGTAGTAAATATTACTGGCCGGAATCGGATATAATAATAATTAATACACATCGTATTCTATTTATTTAGAGGTATATAGAAGAACAAGTTATCATCTATAGAGGTATATATAAAAGAAAGTCGTGTTAGTTACACTATTTATGACTCAAAAACGGCTACATCGATTTGGATAAAAATTGGTGGGGTGGTAGGTTAGAACCAGGAGACGGACATAGGATACTTTTTACCCAATACTTTTTTTTACTTTTTACCAAAAATCAAGAACGGGAACGGGAAATATCGGGATTGCGCGTACGAAGTCGCGGGCAGAAGCTAGTTTCAAATAATTTGCAGTATTGTTGTTTAGTGTAAACTTTTAGTAATTATGGTCATAATAATGTCAGTATTAGCATGTACCTCTACGTTGAGCGGCAATATAAGAGTACGGAATAATGTCAATTTTATAATGTTGTAAAAGATTGCTAAGCTCTATTACAATAAATAGAAAGAAAGAAAAACCACGCCATGAAGAACACAGGTACACGCAAAAAGCCCACGGTGCGTCGCAGCGCAAAAAGGCTGGAGCTTAGCTTAATACTGTGGACCGGGCAAAGAGGCAGAGACAGAATATATCTTTGTTTGGATATTAGTCCGTCAATCACGCTAAAAGTATTAGTAGTATTGAACTGATTTTAATCAAATTTGGTATTCAGGCAGGGTATGGGCTAGCTTAGGTGACAGGGTACTTTTATCCTGATTTAATGCTCCCATGTGATATCTAATCATATTCTACGCCGACGAAGTCCCGGGCAACAGCTAGTGTTTTATAAAATAAAGTATAATTTTGAGGAGAAAAAATATGCAAACATAACAAATTAGATAAATAAAATACATTTATTTCAGGTAATCATTACCTATCTAATAAAATACATAACGTCACGCCTTTTATCCCCGAAGGGGTAGGCAGAGGTGCACATTATGCCACTACACAATGTAACACCCACTTTTAACTAATTATGTTATGAGTCCCATGTAATAGGGGGTGAGCCTATTGCCATATTTATACCGGGCACAATTCCAGACTTCATGCTACTACTGAGATATTTTTAAAAACCCAGTAATACTTTGCCCGACCCGGGAATCGAACCCGAGACCCCTTGCCCGGCAGACGCACTTGCGATCACTCGGCTAAAGAGGCAGTCTAAAAATAAAAATAGAGGATCTATTAAAAATAAAATAAAAAATTGACCTATATTCGCAATAAATGATTTGAATTTGAAAAATTGAAAATGAAGTCATAAAAAGTCGTACAGTCTAAATAATCCCTTGCGAGCATCGTTTCAATACTTTTGGTAAGAATTTATAGTTTTAAGATATTGTGTACATAAAGGCAACGTAGAAAATGTTCGAGAAATTTCATCGGGATCGTTTTATACAGCCTCTTGTATTTAACTTTGGAGGCCATTACGGAAGTATTTTAAAAGTTTTATACAACATTTAGTTGGGATATTATCGAATACATCCTTCTTGGCGTAGCTTGTGTGCTTAATATGGTAAATAAAAATGAAACCCGTTTCCCGTTGTCACGCCATAACTTGAGAACGGCTAGACTGATTTGGCTGATTTTTTATTGTTGTATTTATTATTATCAGGAGAAGGTTCTTATGACAGAAGAAGTCCTTAAAATCCTACGGGAATGGGAGAAAATGGGATTGCGCGTACGAAGTCGCGGGCAGAAGCTAGTAGTATATAAACATATTTGTTACTCGTCGAAGGTATAAAGAACTCTCACCCGAATACTGAAAGGCTAGGTAACGTACTCAACGTTTAGTTGTATTTAAATATCGTGCCATCTTTGTCATTTTAGAAGGAGTTTGTAGCGACAGAACTATATTTAAGCGTGACTTAAAATAGGGCAGATAATGCATGAAAATAAAAAAAAAAAATTAATCCGTCAGATAGACAATGCAAAATATTAGACACATATTGTTTTTTATTTTGTTGTATAAAAAAACAAGTTAGATAAAGATAAAACGGAGTTAAGTTTAGGAATGGGGTCACCTGATGGTAAGCATCCGGCGTCACCCATGGACACCTGAAACACCAGTGGCGTTATAATTGTGTCTCTGCCCTTCTGGGATTAGGAATTTGAGGATTTTTGGGGACTCAGGGATTGCGAAAGGGGAGGGGGGTAATTGGGCCTCCGGTAACCGCACTCACGTGACGTAACAAAACGCAAACGTTATTTCACGTCGTTTTTCTGTGAGGCTGTGATATCACTCCGGTTGTGTCGGCCCATTCGTGCCAAAGCATGGCTCTACCACATAACATAACTTCATCACGCCTTTTATCCCCGAAAGGGTAGGCAGAGGTGTACATTACGGCAATTCACTGTAATATAACACCCACTTTTCACTATTTATGTTATGGTTCCCATGTAATAGGGGGTGAGCCTATTGCCATATACCGGGCACAGTTCCAGACTTCGTGCTACCACTGAGAAAAACCCAGTAATACTTTGCCCGACCCGGGAATCGAACCCGAGACCCCTTGCCCGGCAGTCGCACTTGCGACCACTCGGCCAGTGGGGCAGGCTCTCCAACACTTAAATGTATAACAGATGGTATGGTATGGCATAGTACTAGTTCAGATTGTTATTATAGACAATTCACCCACACCAACGTAGCTATAAAGGCAAGATATAAAGACGTAATAAGTTACGAGTACAGCTGTACACGTACATTCATAAAAGAAAAATGTTTTGTAATATTCGCTAATAAGGATGATGACAGGGTATGAAAATTAAAAATCTAATTAGCCCTTTGGTAATGAAAAAATATTAGACACGTATTTTTTATTTTGTCGCATAAGAAAACAATACTTAGATAAAACGAATCAAAGTTTAGGAGTGGGAGATAGCTACGTCATTTTAGAGTATAAATTGTACTCAAAAGTGTTAAGTTATTTCAAATCATTATATCTCTGAAACTCTTCGTTTCTGTAAGAAAATAAAAAATATGTTTTTTAAATAATCTACCAGACGGATATTAAAATAAAAATTAGTCATCTACCCTATTATAGCCACGGATTGTTGATGGTCCTGGACAAAAAGGTAATTGTTAATACAAGATAAAATGGTAAATAATTATTCGTTTTTAAATAAACCGATCACTCAACCTCCTTTTATTTCAAGTCGGTTAATTAATATTAATTACTTGTTGTTTTATTTTTTAATTACTAATATTAAAGACTTGAAATGAGAGGAGTTTGAGTAGTTGGTTTTTTTAAAAACGAAATATTATTTACCATTTCTCTGAAAACTACATCAAAATCATCGGTTCTGCTTGTGGCGACACATGTCACAAGTCAATGGATGACTTCATAGAATCCTACATCGCACATGCAAAGTTTACAAGCGAATAAACACGGATAGAAAAACCCAACGAACAACTGTTGGGCAGAAAGCCCGCCAGGCACGATCACCTCGCCTGGTCGGAGGATCCTTCTTTTCCGATATTAGGGAACTTTCCACTCTGTTCCCTAAATGCTAATCGCGATAATCGATCACAAACATACAGACATATACACATACAACCTAAACCAACATGTTCAGTTGCGCGTTTAATTTTCAACGCGGCATTCGTTTCCAACGCAAAAAATCCAAACACATTTTATTATAACATAACATAACATCACGCCTTTTATCCCCGAAGGGGTAGGCAGAGGTGTACATTATGCCACTGTACAATGTAACACCCACTTTTCACTATTTATGTTATGAGTCCCATGTAATAGGGGGTGAGCCTATTGCCATATACCGGGCACAATTCCAGACTCCGTGCTACTACTGGGAATTTTTTGAAAAACCCAGTAATACTTTTGCCCGACCCGGGAATCGAACCCGAGACCCCTTGCCCGGCAGTCGCACTTGCGACCACTCGGCCAATGAGGCAGTCACAGCACATTTTATTATCCTTATCCAAAAGGGAAAAAACAAAACATAAGGTTTTATCAGAAACTGCGCGACATAAAACATACGAACCAGGGTAACATCGAGAAGTATTAAATCATTTTATCGATAAAATATAAACTTCCTACGAGGCAGTTTTCAAACACTATCTTCATAGTCACGCGGTGTAATAAAACTTTATGACAGACATGCTCAGCACACGACCTCGGCCGCTTTAACCGATTATTACTATAGTGACATTGTCATTTTGTCAAAAAAAACCTGACGTAAGAATAAAAAAAACATTTCCTTCCACAACTAAATTCCGTCAAAAGAAATAAAATAAACACAAAGTACTCAAATTATCATTTAATCGTCTTCAATTTTTACGCATAAATTCTAATAACATGAAAACTTGTACTATCGCAAATTTAAATTAAAAACTTTCCCCGAATCGTCAGTACTTACCACACGAAATTATAACATCGCTCAAAATGTTTCCCCAAGTACAAAGTCAAGGGAAAAAAGTTCCACCCATCGAAAATTAAAACTTCTCGGCGGCGGCGCCCATTAAAAGTTTTCGAAAATTTATTAACGATCGACTACCAGAACCCAACTCTCTAGATCAAATTATATCGCTAAACCTTATAACGATAGCATAAGGGCGACAATACAGTTTCCTAAACGCATTCACAAGTTTGTTGTGTAATGATTTGACAAAATCGGAATATGCAGTTGGGTAAAAAGTTGCGAGGACCCTATCTAGTGGTGGTAAGGTCGAATTTTGTCCATTTAGTTATCCTAGTATTCGCCAAATATCGCATCTTCACGTGTGAAACCTAATAGAAGTTCTTCTGGGGCTGAAAACTTGAAAATTTGTCCAGCTCGGTCCCCTAATAGTTTCGATCACTCTGTATTGGAAAGTTAATGGTTATGGAGTTATGCAAAGAAGAAATTCATGGATTTTTGGTGAAAACAGGTGGCAGCTGTATATTATTTTACATGGAGTTGTAGCATTATATTTAAAACTTTTGCTTGTAAAAATAAAAGACGATAACTTACTGTATCACTTTTGTTCCATAACGTATTTTAAGAAAAGTAAATTGAGACATGAAACTTCGTATAACGTTCCATGTTAACGCCGAACCGCGCGCCCGCGCATCGCCAGGCGGAGCAGGCCGGCGCGCCTGCGCTGATTCATTCCGCCACTGGCCGACTCAACGGTCACACGCACTTGTGCAGCATCGCTCGCCTCGATAGTTACACGTGTATGGTGTATCATAGATTTAGTTTGCCTAATTAAAGTGATTTATCTCTCCATACACCGTGTCATCATTTTCAACAACCCTCGTCAACATTCCACAAAACCTATTTGAATCTTTAAACTACCTTATTAGCTGCCATTAGTGATATGTAAGAAAACACCGCAACAGCCTCCTCCCTAGCAGTGTACCTAGGACCTCATCGTTACTGAGCCAGTAAACACTCCCGAGGCACTTTCTTCGCATTTTGCGAAGATAAAATAAACGTTGTAGGTAATAAACTGTCTTCCGAGTTAATTAAGAGGTACGTGTCACGCTGCGAAACTGGCTAAATTAAAATACATAGCTCGCAAGTGCACGATGTTTTGAGATTAACTTTCCAGAAATTGGCTAAGGGTAGTGATGCGCGAAAACGTTCACGAGCTAGTCAAGAAAACGCTGGAGTTAATTTTCTGTGTTAAATTTTCATGATGATTTTTGGGACGGCGAGAAAATTAGAGTGCTTGTGAGAACGATGGAGGGTGAAAGAAATTGATGTAGGAAATGTCTTCGTCAAGTCAAAGTCTTCATTTCTCAATTAATTTTTGTGAATGAACGTGTTATTAAAAGTAACTCAGTCCAGATGTTGAAAATAATAGACATTTTTTGTTACTTCTATTAATGTGAAAATTATTGTAACACGAACAACTTTTTAAATGATCCACAGATTGTTGTTCAAGGTCTGGGTGTGATGTGTATGTGAACTTGTATGTTTGTAAACGTACACACGACACAGGAGAAAATCCTTGCAACGTTATATAAAAAGAAAAAATAATATAGGTAAACATTATTGTCCACATATCAACACAAAATCGTATATTTAGGTACTTTCATATTAGCTGAACCTATTATCTAGCATTTCATAAATATTAAAATAAAATGTGCATAAAGGAAACGTATTATTCCTACTATGGAATAATATTGTATAATATTACAATTATATTATTTATATTTCAGCAAATAAGATCTCCTTCTAAATGCGAAACTCATTAAAATAACGAAACAAGCCATGCGGCTGAATGCGTCCATTTGTCGTATATTTTTTATAATCTTTATTTAGTAGGTAGGAGTTTTTATTCACATGGATATGTCAACCCAATTGTACTTTATATAATATTTTACAAATTTATTACCTATACACCTGTTATTGCTTTATAAAAAAAATATCATATATACAAACAAATTGTCCGTATACCTCTATAAGTAAATGTATAATCAACAAACTATTTTATAAATATCAAAGTACTTAGAGAATAAACAGCAAATATTTAAATTCTAAATTGTATTACAATCAAGATTCAATACAGGTTCTGTTTGCATAATTAATTAATAAAATGTACAGCCGCCATTTTAATAATGGAGTACTAAAATTATTGCCAAATAATTAACTGCATTGGATTACCACAAAAATGTAGAAAATTTCAAACTATTATAAATTATTTATTTATAACGAAGTTTGGATTTTGTATAAATATATAAACGATGGATGCTATTTATTTGGTACGATTGGTCGTTGAATTAATAAAATATCATCATGTCTTTTATCCCCGATGGGGTTGGCAGAGGTGTAGGCACATTATGGCACTGAATACCACTTATATACCACTTACACCCACGGTTCACTATTTGTGTTATAAATCCCATGTAACAGGGGTGAGCCTAATTCCATATACCGGGCACAATTTCAGACTCCGTGCTACTACTGAGAAAATATACATTCATAGCTTTTTTATTTAAATACAATAAAGTTTGTGACTCAAAAGGATGACAAGTTGGTAGACTTATTTGTCCTCTAATATTATACATAGACTTATAAATTAAGGGTCAAATAAAGAGTATTACTGGACTTACCGAAAAGTTTGTAGACTCATAAGTAAATTAGAAATCCAAATTTTACTCCAATTTTAGTCTTATTTTTGTATTGCCTCGTTGGCTGAGTGGTCACAAGTGCGACTGCGGGGCAAGTGGTCTCGGGGTCGTTTCCCGGGTTATTTATAAATGCTCAGTAGTAATCCAGAGTCTGGAATTGTGTTCAGTATAGGGCAATATTAATAGTGAAAAGTGTGTTACATTGTACAGTAGCATTAAGTGCACCTATACCTATTCCTTCAGGGATAAAATGCGTGAAGTTATGTTACTTTTGATTAAAAAAATATATTTTTGAGCAACAATCGGATGATCTAAAGTTGTTCTAAGAAGTAAAAGCCAAGATAAGTCTAGAAACTTGCAAAGTTTCAGAATAATGGTCAACCGCAGACTGGGCTGTAGCCAACGGGGATTCCGAGTTTGATAATGCGTTAATCAACTCCATGGTTCCCATCTTGGATTTGCATGAAGCAAGTTTTCAGTGACGTCCAAGTTTGTTGAAGAATAAAAAACTGCAACTAAGATCAGTGAAGCTGTTTTTCTGCTTGACTTTGTAAAGAAGGCGACAACATATACCCATTATATTAAATTTTCACCACTAATGGCATTTACCCCGCAATAATAATATTATTATTGAGATAAAAAATTAGAAAAAAAAACAGTAGAAAAAATCCTAAGAATGTCAAAAAATAATAATAGCTAAGTTCTAAATGACATATTTTTGCTTATAAATAATTTACGAAAGCTCTCATAAACAACATACGACCATGCGAATTATGTATATACGATTTATGTCTGTGTTAAATAAGAAGATAAGAAGTTCTGTGTATATACTCATCTTATACGAACTTCTTATGAAGTTTTGTGAGTATATATATAATGATATATACTCACAGAACTTCTTAAACCTCTTCTTTCTTACTTCTGTATTTTACTCTCTTACTTCTAACTTCTGTATGTATACAAATACTTCTGTATTAAAAAGGCATTATGTCAAAAGTATTAGGGTCCATTATAATATTAAACCCCAAAACTTCTGTACAACTGAATATAACACCCAGGTAGTCGTGTACCTTTGTTCAGCAAATAAATTGATTTGACTTGATTTAAACCTTTATCATTATACAGTATAGGAGCCATTTATCTCTAATCTACTTCTCTACCTAACACATGTTTTTAACCCATTTTCCAACACACGGAATACAAAACTATCACGGAATCATAACTGAGTTACAAAAAGGAATGTAAAATCCTTTACCTTTGAACCAATGGGACGATGAGGCAGGAGCTTATCGAACACAAGAAACCAATCCTATTGTGAGCGAACCGCATTTAGTGGCTTGCTTCGCTACTTGCTCAATACCACAAATTGTTTGCTCCTACGTGTGTGAACGGGCAAATATGTAGTAGAGGTAATATGTACTAGTAGAATCACGTGATGCCTGTCTCGATGGCCGAGTAGTCGCAAGTGCGACTACTGGGCAAGGGTCTCGGGTTCGATTCCCGGGTCAGGTTTTTTTAAAAAAAATATCAGTGGTAGCACGGAGTCTGGAAATGTGCCCGGTATATGGCAATAGGCTCACCCCCTATTACATGAGACTCATAATATAAATAGTGTAAACTGGGTGTTACTTCTGTGTGCACTTCTGCCTACCCCTTCGGGGATAAAAGGCGTGATGTTATGTTAGAATAACGTGATTTTGAGTTTATTCTGTTTTTAAGAATGTCAGCCTGTATTTGTGTTACTATTTTTGACAGCAAATGCTTCCAGTCAATCGAAGAAGAAATGCGGATTGATAACCAGATTAGTACGAAATGGGATTGAATATTTGATTTTTAGAAGTAAAATGTTTACATTGTTCAAATTACGCACTTGACTTGCAGCGATTTTGGGAGGCTGTGGCGGGGTTGTCCCTTAAAAAAAAATTACGCAATTGACTTGTAAGTTCATACTTGGTTAGTGGCCCACTCAACCACCGTGCCAACACACCGTCATAGACATTGTATTTCGAAGTTTGTTTTTAACCTAGTTTAATCCTACTTATATTATATATACCTCTATATAAGATAAATGAATAATTATGTAAATGAATAATGAATAATTAATTAATTAATTAATTATGTAAATGAATAATTATGTTGTGAATGAAACCTAATGTAACCTATTGTAATTTGATGAAATCTAATCTTTGTCTGTCTATTCTAAGAATGCATAATGTATGAGATGCTAATTGTTTTATTTTCTCTTATTTTTTGTTGTTGTCTCCTATGTTTGTTCTAATTGTGTGTTCACCTTAAATAGATTTCTGTTTATGGGAAACTATTATTTGTGTTTGATAATTTAATTTTTGTGTTAATTTAATAGTTGTATTTTATGTTTATTAATTTAATTTAATTTAATAATTTAAACTTGGGCTAATACCTAACTATTCCCTTGAGCAGGATGTGTTAGCCTTTAATTGATTGTTACACTAGCAAATGCATATTGTATCTAAACCGATTTGTTGTAATATGATGTGTAAACAGTCGTTGGCTGACCTAAATAAATAAATATATGCGAAAGTAACATTCGTATGTTTGTTTGTTTATAACTCCTTCACATCAAAATAAGGGAAGAAGGGATCGGAATAAAATTCGGAACAGCGGTGATATAGACTGAAATAACCTATAGGCTAGGTTTTACATCACAGGAACGCTGACAGAAAGTAGTTTATCATAATTGACTTTGACTCATTCTACATTACGTTGTTGCAATTTCTGCTAAGGAACAATAGCTATATTGTTCACTGTAATAGTTTCTTCTATGTGAAAATAATATCAAACCGATTAGGATAATATCCCCATGGAGATGTTGAGGTTTGAATTTGACCTTATGTAATGGGTAGGGACCTTACAACGAGAGGTCATGATCCGCCCCTATAGATTTCACAGTCTTTGTCAGTAGATATAGAACATTTAGACAAGTCATTGGATTTAAGTGATAGTGTAGGTCGTTTAGACTGAGTATGTTTAGTAAACAATATTTGCTTGCATTCACATTATAAAGTTAAGTCGATTATCGACTCGTCAGGGTAGAGTGGTACCTTTATATGTACCGGGTATGTCTACATTATAATAAAACTTTTATTTTTATGCCTGCCTCGTTGGCCGAGTGGTCGCAAGTCCAAATGCCGGGCGAGGGGTCTCGGGTTCGATTCCCGGGTCAGGCAAAGTATTACTGGGTTTTTTAAAAAAAATCTCAGCAGTAGCACGGAGTCTGGAAATGTGTCCGTTATATGGCAATAAGCTCACCCCTTATTACATGGGATTACTGCCTACCCCTTCGGGGAAAAAAGGCGTGATGTTATGTTATGTTATTATTTTTATTATTTCGTTGGACGAGCAATCGCCAGCACGATTACAAAACAAGAGGCTCGTTGCTATTGCGTTGTATCGAAGACAGTATTATCGGAATTAGAATCGCTATTTGTATTTATAGGGTAGATGACTAATTTTTATTTTAATATCCGTCTGGTATATTATTTTCAAACATTAAACACGTATTTTTATTTTCTTACGGGAACGAATACTTTTGACGACATATTGATTTGAAATGTCGCGTGACGTCACTTTTGAGTACGATTTACTATATACTCAAAAATGACCTAGCTAGCTCACACACTGCTAAATTTTGAATCGTTTTATCTAAGTATTGTTTTCTTATACGATAAAATAAAAAATACGTATCTAACTTTTTTTTATTAGCCTACTAACGGAGTACTTACATTTTTAATTTTCATATCTTGTCATCATCCCTATTATTATCATTGTAATCTTTACAATTCTAACAAAAACTTAACATTACATTTCATATTTACTCACGCACTTTGGCAAATTAAAATTCTATACATTGTACATCTTGAAGTATTGTACAAAATCTATGTTCCCAAAATAAATAGCGACTCGATGAATATTTTAAAACTATCAACTTATTCTATAAAAGCCTTAACATCGGGGCAATTTCTCAGGATAAGCCCTCGTCGATCGAGGCCGACGTTGACAGATGACGAGCGTCTCTATTACAGATTACTAAAGACAACACCCAACTGTGCTTGTAATTAAACGTTATTTTGTTAAAACGCTGTCGTTCGTCTTATAATTGAGTACGGTTTTTTCATTATTATTTAGTTGACACGACATATACAATAGGACATATTTATGTTTCCTTGCCACATTACTTGAATGGAGTCTGGAATTGTGCCCGGTATATGGCAATAGGCTCACCCCCTATTACATGGGACTTATAACATAAATAGTGAAAAGTAAGCCATGCTGCGGCACGAATGGGCCGGTTCGACCGGAGTGATATCACGGCCTCACAGAAAACCGACGTGGAGAAACGCTTTTGCGTTGTGTTTCGTCGTGTGAGTGAGGTTACCGGAGGCCCAATTACCCTCCCCTTCCCAAATCTCCCCAATCCCTGAATCTCCAACGATCCTCAAACTCCTAATCCCCAAAAGGCCGGTAACGTACTTGTATCGCCTCTAGTGTTCCAGGTGTCCATAGGCGACACCGATTGCTTACCATCAGGTGATCCGTCTGTTAGTATACCGGCTTATGCCGTAAATAAAGTGGATGTTACATTGTACTGTAGCATTAAGTGCCGTAATATGCACCTTTGCATAGTATAAAAGGTGCGATATTATGTTATGTCAGTCGATTTCTGATAAATTGTTTTATTAAATCCCCAAATGCGTAATCCTCGAAAGGTCGACAACGTACTTTAAACTCCTCTGGTGTTTCTAGTGTTTAAGGCTGGCGCCGATTGCTTACCGATGATCCATCTACCGTTTGCTGGCCTATCCCATACATAAAATGATTTATTAGTCTTTCGTCAGAGACTGAAGAATTCTTTAATTTTGAATTAACATCAGTTTTTAATTTATGTTGCCTATAAATCTGTTTGCTGTTCCATTTGGTCCCACTGTAGTGCATCAGCAACATCTCCAGATACAATAGTGTTCGTTTGTTTCATAAACAGTATGTTCTCATTCCCGCAGAAGTAATACTTGTCATAATTAATTACAGCCCTACCATTGTTGTTGGCTCAAAATACGAACCTTCCGTACGTATACAGACTTGTTCAGACTTGTTTTGTTAGGGTTGCCAAACTGCCTGTATATTTCTTTTGCCGGATTTATTTATTGAACATGTTGTAAGGTAAAGGGCTATGTTTTGTTCAAGTTATTTTTTTTTGGTGGGAGCGTATTTTTAGGGTGTTGTTTTTTTAGGCTTTTTAGAGGGTGTTTGTTATCTTGTATAAACACTAGAATGTACGGAAGATATGGTATTGTTTGGTGAGACAGGAATACTAATTTTAGAGTTGATTCGTATGATATGGAAGGTATTATGGCAGTTCTTATAAAATATAAAATCCCGATCACACAACCAAATCTAGTTTTCTTTCGATGCTGTAATTACAAAATTTACATTAAAACAAGTTATAGGAACACCAAGCTTGGATGGACGACTTATAATTTCTATTTCAAAATAAGACACCTAAGAAACATAATATAGATACTTCTATCAGTAGTTGCACTAGTAACAAATAAGGTATCATTTCATATTGTTTCCGATCTACTTACCAACCCTAAACGGAAAGCAAGTCACGCAAGTAATTAATGTGGAAACGAAAGGTATCTGTTGTAACGGATCGTTTGTGGTTACTGTATTTTGAGAACTTGAAACACTAGGGAATTTCCGAAATGGCATGTCATTCCAAATGTGAGCTGCGATCGATTGGGAAACAGAATACACATACTTATCTATTAATGTTGGCGTTATGACTGAGATCCATGTAATAAATATGATACCCATATTTCGATATTTGCACCTTCCAATCAATCCACCAATATAGTTTATACTATAAATAATATCTTATAGTTATATCATCCTATTTTTTTTACGGCATAAGCCGGTAAACGAGCAGACAGATTACCTGATGGTCAGCAATGGGCGCCGCCAATGGACACCTGAAACACTAAGGCATTACAAGTGCGTTACCAGACTTTTAGGAATTTGGAATTTGAGGATTGTGGAGGATTTGGGAAAACTGGAAAGGGGGACAATTGGGCCTCCGGTAACCAGACTCACACGACGAAATATAACACAAGCGTTGCTTCACGTCAGTTTCCTGTGAGGCCATGGTATCACTACGGTCGACCCAGCCCATTCGTACCGAAGCATGGCTCTCCCAAACTTTATCCTATATATCCTTACTAATAATATAAATACGAGAGTTTGTATGTTTGTTAGTCCCTAACGTCAAAACGACTGAAGAGATTGAAATGAAATTTAGAACAGGGGTAAGTTATGGTTTGTAATAACACATATAGGCCACTTTTTATCACACGGGAACACAGGCGAATCCGTTCACAGAAGCTAGCTAGTTATTTATAATAGAAGAAGCGTTTGTCTCTTATGAGATGAATCTATTATCATGCACATTCATTTCAGTCACCAAAGAGAAGAATGTTTAAAGAACAGGGTAGATGACTAATTTTCGTTTTAATGTCCGCCAAATAGATTATTTAAAAGCATTAGACACGTATTTTTAATTTTCTTACGGAAACGAATAGTTTCAAAGATCTAATGATTTGAAATATCACAAGGCATCACTTTTGAATACGATTTATACTCTAAAATGACGTCACTACCTCCCACTCCTAAACTATGATTCGTTTTATCTAAATATTGTATTATTATAAAAAAAACACATAACATCACGCCTTTTATCCCCGAAAGGGTAGGCAGAGGTGCACATTATGCCACTGTACAATGTAACACCCACTTTTTCACTATTTATGTTATGAGTCCCATGTAATATACCGGGGGTGAGCCTATTGCCATATACCGGGCACAATTCCAGACTCCGTGCTACTACTGAGAGTTTTGTAAAAACCCAGTAATACTTTGCCCGACCCAGGAATCGAACCCGAGACCCCTTACCCGGCAATCGCACTTGAGATCACTCGGCCAACGAGGCAGTCAGCTGCAGTGTATTATTATACGACATAATGAAAACATACGTGTCTATTATTTTTTCATTACCTAACTGACGGACTAATTAGATTTTTATTTTTCATACATTGTCGATTGAAATTGAATAACCATTTGTTACTTTGTCAACCCGAGCACCGAGACTTGCAACTACTATATACAAACACAACATACATACATATATGTTCATTAATCAAAAGTGCCCGGACATTATGACGTATGAGGACTTAACTATGAAATACGGAACGGACCCCAAACTAAGTTAAGTTCCGAATCGTAAACGAAGGTCATAAAACCCGTCACGTCAAACCGGTCACTTGCTATGTATTAAGTTTTTTCGTACCCTGTTTATAGGTTGGTTTGTGCTATAAAATGTTTTAGTGAGATATAATAAAGTTTTTATTTCTTTATAATAGTGATAGGTGTTGTGGTAGTAAATATAAATACATAGTAAAGGCCAACATGGCGGTCTTTAAATTTAAAAAAAAATTAATTCCAAATTCAACCATGCATTTTGATTCTGTCATAATTTCTGAAAAAAAAAATAAAATATGGAACAAAAAAACGAAATGTTCCAAAGTTAGTGTTATTGTAAATTTGTCATAAAATACTACTTCTCACATATTAGAGTTTTTTATGATCCTTATACAGAATGTAGCAGAAACTAGTCCAGTTTATTACTCGCAAGTTTTATAAGATTTCTTTGGAACGGAAAACTGGGAAAGAAAATAATAAAAGGTGTCGTTCTTTACAAAGTTTCCAAAGTAATTGTTTTGTTCATTGTAGCGAGAAAATAAGTGCTAATGGAAAATAATTGAAGCTTCTATGTTAGAAAGTTCTTGGAACCATGTTTTTATTAAAGTGAAGTTAACATTATGCTTGTGTGGTTTCACATCAGTTGTCTGCTTCATCAGTAGTCTTTATCTTGCTTTAATATCGGCGTGGGAGAGCCATGCTTCGGCACGAATGGGCCGGCTCGACCGGAGTGATACCACGGCCTCACAGAAAACCGACGTGAAGCAACGCTTGCGTTGTATTTCGTCGTGTGAGTGAGGTTACCGGAGGCCCAATTACCGTCCCCTTCCCCAATCTCCCCAATTCCTGAATCCCCAACGATCCTGAAACTCCTAATCCCCAAAAGGCCGGTAACGGACTTGTAACGCCTCTGGTGTTCCAGGTGTCCATGGGCGACGCTGATTGCTTACCATCAGGTGATCCGTCTGTTTGTTTACCGGCTTATGCCATAAAAAAGTAGTTATTATAGAAACAGTTAACTCGGGCCGATTTTTCAATCATCAGTCAATTCTTAACTGTATAATAAAATTGACAGTTGAAAGTTTTTAGTATGGAAGAATTGTCAAATATTGAAAGTTGTTCCTCAATTAAAATATATCTGAGTATTGATAAATTTGCCCTTACTTAATTTACTGTATTTCTATATTTTGAAATATAGAGGAACCTTTTGGTTTTTAAGTGAACCTTAAACCCCTTAATAATCGCATACATCCATATACATCTATTTTATATTATAATATAATATAAAGAAAGTAAATTATCAAAACTAAAAAGTAACAATATCATTTCAAAATAAATAAAAAAACTAAAACATACATCGCACAGCAGTCGCAAACAAAAGACAACACGACATCGTCAGGTCATCACACCGAAAAGCATAACCGACGTAGCAAAAACTCTTCAAAGAAAATTTACAGCGCTCTTGATCGGAAGCATCCACAAGAAATATAACGAAATACACTCGACAATATGTCCCGAAAAACCGGGAAGGACCGTTTCAAAGCCAGACTTCGTTTCAAATGGAAATCTGGCTGTGAATTTTCATGTAAATTTCCCCGAGGTGTTATACATGGGAGGCAGTAACGCGCCTGTTAAAATCTCGGCGTAAATTCTATTCATGTATGGTAACAATGTTATGTGGCTTTTGTTTTTGGATCCATAGATTGCAGGCGCCATCTCTATAGTTGCGGAGGTTAACAGTGCGGGATGGTTTTACCAAGTGGAGGCAGTACTGGCGAATTTTTATAACACGTTATTTTTTGCCATAAATGATAATATTTGTATTCTGAAAATTAAATTCTGGATAATCTTAGATGGTCTGGAAAATGTCCATGTTTAAATGTTATATCAACTTGTTTAGTTTACGAGAATGAAGTGTTAGTGTCCAATTCCATGGCATGGCTTGTCTTGGTGGCCCGGGACAAGGAGACGCCCGAATGTCATACATATGGGTGCGGGTACCTACCAACCTACTAACAGCACGTACTATTGTGACTTTTTCCGAGTTATATGTACTTTATAAGATTATTTGACTGACTGATTTATTTGACTGACTGCACGGTTGGTGCGGTGGTTGGGCAACCGGCTGTCGTGCAACGTGTCACGGGTTCGATTCCCGCGCGGAACAAAACTTTGTGTGATCCAGAAATTGTTGTTTCGGGACTGGGTGTCATTGTGTATATTTGTAAACGCACCCACGACACAGGAGAAAATCCTAATGTGGGGCAACGTTTATTTAAAAAAATAAAATAAAATTAAACACCACTGATAAACGGTGAAGGAAAACATCTTGAGGAAATCTTTTTTTTTTTTTTGAGGGGGGAAAATCGTCCAATGACTTCTCCTGCCCGGGTGAGGCGAGAGGGAGTGTCAGACTCTTACTGACTAAAAATCACCCCGTTCCTACTCCTGCACTTCGAGCCGGAGCCCCGGTAACCCGTTAAGTCTTCCGCGGCTCCGTATCGGCATCGGCATAGCCCTGTTGGGCCCCATCCGTGGTGGTCTGATGGCTCTTTGAGGCGCGCGCGGAACGCGACGCGCTGTACGCTCGGCCTGGTCCTGGTCGGGCGGCGAGTCACCCGTGCTCGCCGTCCGCAGGCCCATGCTTACGGTGGCCGGAGATCGTCTCGCGATCCCCGACGCCCGGAATGTCTCTCGCGACGGCCGGGGCGTGAGGAGGTTCGTTCCCTCACGCGCTCCGCCTCCTCCTTAGCTAGCATAACTGCTTCGCAGAAGGAGGAGACGGCATCCCAGTCCCCCTCGCTCCGTACCATGGTCTAAACCAGAGCCGGACACGACGGTGCTCAGCCCACGCAGGACACACCGCCACCGTAGGCTCCACCGTGTCCTCCGGGTGATCCTCGCAGTGATGACATCCGGGCGTTTCCTCCCGCCCAATCCGAAACAGGAACCTACCGAAACTTCCGTGTCCGGTAAGCACCTGCGTCAGGCGGTAGGTGAGGACGGCGTAGCGTCTCTCAAGCCACTCCTCAAAGAGGGGACTTACCGCTGCAATGACAGCAAGCCCAGCCCTCGGCTGCGATAGCCGTTGCTGCCATTCCGCCATGAGATCACGCCGGAGCTCATCCCACCAGCACTAATCTGGCGCGGCAGCGGATTTTCGCCCCGGCGACGTGCCTCCGCGCGCAAACAAAACAGAAGCGCCAGCATCTTCGCCTCAAGATCCCACGGCGGTGATCCGGCAAGGAGGTTCGCCGCCTCCCCGGAGATCGTGCGATATCCGCGAATCAATCGGATCGCCATGACCCTCTGAGATGTGAGCAGCGCCCTAGCGGGTCGCCGCATCAAATTCGGCGCCCACACAGGGGCACCGTAGAGGACCATGGACCGCACTACCCCCGCATACAACCTACGGTAGGAGGCGTTTGGCCCCCGAGGTTCGGTAGAAGGCGCTTAAGCGCCGCCCCCATTCGTTCCAACTTAGGAGCCAAACGTCGAAAGTGCTCCACAAAGTTCCACCGACTGTCCAGGACGAGTCCTAGGTACTTCATCGTCGTCTCGACGCCGATGGTAACCCCTCCTGCCGTTATTTGGGACTCACCCGGAGGTGGCGCGTTCCCGCGGCCATGAAAACACATGGCCTCGGACTTGTGGAGCGCCACCTCGAGTCCCAGTTGCCGGATCCTTTCAACGACTGTCGTAACCGCTCTCGATCTTGAGGAAATCTGGACTTATAATTTCTAATTAAAACTGAAATTGAAATTGTCACCCTGCAATGAGCAAACGTGATGATTAATCAAATCAAACCTTTTCCGTGTGAGAAGAGGCTTTACTTAGCATTGGTCACATATAGGCCATTGATGTATGTTCAATTCCAGACCCAAGGTACTTTTACTGAAATGTGATGTTGAGGAGGCTCACTATATCACAACTCAAGCAATTTTTGTCAAAACCCAAACCGATTTAGTTGGAACTAAAACAATAAAACAGTTCTGTCGCGCGACCTCTCACTAAATTATCACTGTGTCCCTATTTTGACAGTGTTATTCATTATTAAAGGCCCGGAGACCTCTAGTTCAAGAGTTTTGGGATTGCAAAGTTATTTAATGTACCCCTCGTTTCTGGGGTTTTCATTTTGTCACAATTTTTGGTAGGAACAAATGGAACTCGAACGATTTATTGTTTGCGGCCTCTTCGAGTAATAACTGGCTTCCTTTCGGTTTAAGTAATTCTTAGAATTGTTACAATAGATTCTTATGTACTTTAACGTATTATATGCGCTAATTTGTGTATTCAAATAAGATGAGTAGACTACCAACCAACTGGACATCATTTGACTTTCGGTATCTAATTTAACAATGATTTCTAAGGTAACTGGAGCACACACAAAAAAGAGTAACGAATGGAGTTTCTTGCTTGTTCTTCTCCATTCGAATCTACATTTTGGAATGAGCACCTAGCTTCACCTAGCTTGACTGACGGACTGACGGACGGACTATTATTTATTTTACATTTGTTGACGTTTCAAAAGCACCAAATTACATATGGTTTAATTGAAATAAATGCTCTGACTTTGACGTAAAAAATCCTACTCAAAGAAGTTTTTATTCAACAGTGGGATACGTTCAATAGGCGATAACTTAGGGAATTTAGTTACTGAATAGTCATAAGTATAAAAATTAATGTTCATAACATTTTGCGTTATTGCGATTGAGTGACATAGGTCTACATAGTTTGAACTACATCAAAAGCATCATAAGGTTATGATCTTATATTTCAAATGAGAGGATTTCCTGAACTCAGCCAAGAACTGAAGAGTAAGAGATTGTTGTGGACAAACACGTGGACATAAGCTAAAACTTCTGTTTACTCCGTTAGTACCCCATTTACTTCTGATCAGTTAATTTATTTTGGGATTAGTTTAATAACTTGTTAACCTTCATAAACATGTGGGTTAAACATGTTTAAACATAATCAAAGTTTTGATTGATCGCCACCAAGTTTATTGAAGATTTAATTACCTCTAGAATCAACTATACTCGGATCGGAAACTATTAAACTTTGTATTTATATTGTGAATTAGTTCAAGTCTTGCTGTTATGTTTTAGGCGATTTATAATAGGTCTGTATTGAACTTGTTATTGTATTGACAATTTTCTTAGTCCTCCTCTTCTCTTTCTAACAAACTCAAACAGTTTTCTACCAAAGGGATCAATTCAACTGTCCTTTGTTTCTCAGTCATACACATACATTGCGGAAAAATTACAGTTTTGTCTATTTATTATCGACTGCACAGTTGGTGCGGTGGCTGGGCCGCCGTGCAACGTGTCGCGGGTTCGATTCCCGCACGGAACAACACTTTGTGTGATCCACAAATTGTAGTTTCGGTTCTGGGTGTCATTGTGTATGTGAACTTGTATGTTTGTAAACGCACCCATGACATAGGAGAAAATCCTAATATGGGACAACGTTTTAAAAGAAATATGAAAATGAATGATGGCACCACAGTACAGTCGTAAGTACCAACCAAATAAAATCCAAAAGTGACCTATAAATGTGTGTAATGTAAAATATCCTTATTTTACGTCATAACATCGTTTAGTTTGTAGGTTTTTCACTTCAGGCTGATGAAATATAAATAGTAATACGATTCATATCCGTCATAACCAGTGTTCGAACGAAAACTAATCATTATTTCATAAAATTGTCCAGCTTATTGTTTTATTGAAAGCCGTTGTGTTGCCATAGTTTTAATATTGTTAGTAGCTCAAACATTCATCGTCATTCTCATATTGGTTGCTTATAATAACATTTTATCTTTCAAGGTACTTTAGTATTGGCAAACTTCGTCAATAATCCAAAAACATTTAATTGTTAAATTTTTATGTTTTCAGCTTACTCGCGTATTTATTTGATGAGGAACTCGACTAATTTCAAGCCATGGTAGAGGCTCATATTCATGAGCACCATTTCGTAACCCGCGACGCGGCGACTTTCGCACTGCTACAGTCGCCGTGATACGTGAGTAAGCCGAAAACATAATAATTTATCTAGTATGTCTCACAATAGTTATAATACACATTTAATGGTGTTCGAGGATCCAATTAAAGAAATCACTACAGTCATACTGACAACCATAGTAAGCCTAACAAGGGAGAAAAACAGTTCAATAAAATCCACAATAAATACCTGTATCTACAAAATAGCACAGTATTGTAATAAAAAGATTACCAAGTCCACCTTTCTCAACCCTATTGAGCCCTTGGAGCAATCTAGTTATCACGTTAGGCCAACCCTGACCCAAAATAACATTTACATTTTAAACCTCTAGGGGATACCATTAACTAATCATAATAATAGTTTGAACTACCTCTACTCAATTTGAAACGAAATTAAACGACTAGGCAATTCCAAGTTTAAAATTACGTGACTATTTTGAGTTTTGAGTAAGGCATTTGTAGGTTTTGTTGGGTGGGGCTTAGACAAGCAGTTGTTCTTGAGTTTGATTATCTTTTTAATAATCATTATTACCACGGGGATGCGCAATATTTCAAACTCTGTTTTTCATAACTGCCTCGTTGGCTGAGTGCCGAGCATGGGGTCTCGGTTTCCATTGCCGGGTCGGGCAAAGTATCACTGGGTTTTTTTAAATCTCAGTAGTAGCACAGAATCTGGAATTGTGCCCGGTATATGGCAATAGGCTCACCCTCTATTACATGGGACTCATAACATAAATAGTGAAAAGTGGGTGTTACATTGTACAGTGGCATTAAGTGCCGTAATGTGCACCTCTGCCTACCCCTTCGGGGATAAAAAGGCGTGATGTTATGTGTTATGTCTAAGATCGCGAGCATCATTTTTAGGAGGAAGTCTCCCAGTAGCAGACACCTGAGATTTTGAGTAAAAATTGAATCGCTCTTGTTATTAGTTATCGAAATAATACAAGTGTCCAGCGTTAGGTGCCGTCCGGCGTTAAGGGACTTCCCCCTACTGCTAGTTTTTTTTTAGTGGAAATCAAAACATATTAGATCGAATGATTAACTTTACAAACAGACAAAGAGATATAAATAATTATCATGTAGCAATTCGGGTCTTAGCCTATTTTTATACACTTGAGACGGGTACCTACATGCTCCTTGTTATAGACCGACATGAGAATTTTGAAAACCTGAAAGAAAATGCATAAAATACTGTCGATCCCGAAACCACATATTCGTCAGTTTTAGACAATGTTTCCTTCTTATGTATACTTATTTCTTTCTTACTTACATCGTCTTTTGTAGTTGGAAAATAATCTGTTTTTTATAAGGCACTAATTTAGTTTGAAGCAAAATCCCATACAATACCTTCAAGGAGTTTCAAACAAAATGCTCGTAAATAAAAGTGTCGTCTGACCAACTCCATTATACACTACATCAAAATGTACTTACAGTGAGGAGATGAAGTACGTACATTGTTCCCTTCCACGCAACTGTACTAAATCATTCTGGGAGTTCGTCACGCACAACTCTTTTGTTCAGCATTGTACTCGCTTCTAAAGGGTATTGTTGAGTACAGGTGAATGGATGCGGTAGTTTATAGTTCAACAACAGGTAGGGTTGTACTAAAATGTTTTGTGGAGGCAAGGGGTATGCACGTAAGGGTCGGATTTTTTGTTAGAGTAGTTTTACGGCTTGGAGAATGAGTGTTTGTGTAACTCGAAGGGTTTTATTGAAATGATTCCCGTAATGGTGTACTTTAACTCGGGGTTTTAGGTCGCTACAAAAATTTTACTTTGCCCAAGTATTTTTCAAAACATTACTTTGAATTACTTTGGTTGGCTTGGAATTGCTCTTTGTTTGGTTAGGCTCACTCCTACAATTGGTTTGGTAAAATAACTTTAAGAAACTGCGTTAACGTTTAATAGTGCACATTTTGTTTTAAATCTTCTGTTTACCTTGGTACTTATAAAATGAAAGTCTATAATAATACCAGCGGATTAATAATTCAAGTCAAACGTGGGTTCGTAGGACAGCATTTTTTACAATAGCGTCCAAGGATTATATTTCCAATATCCTCTGACGAAGTCATGCGGTCATCTCTTTTAAATCCTTCGATATTACCACATATTCTTTTATTTTTCTTTCTTACATCCTCTCCACGTTTTGTATTATCTTCAAGGGTTACTGTGGTTCTATTGTTGATTATGCTTTAGGTTTATTTACGATGCTAGGCTCTGAATTATGAGGTGTCACCGCGCCTTGATTTATATGCTGCGCATTATGCGACATGCGATCGTCTATAGATGGTGAGTCTACCTTTATTAATGCTTATATCACTTGGTTATTTCATAATAAATCTTCGTAACTTTTACTACCATGTCGACGAGCATGCATGAAAAGACTAATAACTGTTGATGAAGCGAAAAAGATGAGTAAGAATCATAGTAATTGGCATTCCATAGTCTCTGCCTACTAAACTATACTCATGGGAGATAGATATGATTTAATATGTTGAGTTATGATTTAATATGATGAGATATGTTTTAATTCAACATAGAAAGTATTCACTACTTTAATTATAATTAAATACTTTAAATATGTATTCACTACTGTAATTTATGATTTTAAAAACGACTACGTTTATAATAAATACTATATTTATAATATATAATAAAATATGTTTTATAGCTTTTGATTTAATACAATATTTAGTTATATTAGCGAAAATATTACAAAAAAGCTATATTAAGCGATTAAGTCTAGGATTAGGACGATGAGTCGTCTAATCGTATGTGCGATTAAAATTTTTATTTCACCAATTATAAATGGCGGATACAACAATCCTAATCTACTTTCTCTCTAACAGGCCTCAAAATTAACGAACCATCACGTTGAACATCTCTTCCTCTCCTCAAACACCACAAGGACTCGATCGATATTATCAATTACAAACCAGAAACTTCACCAATTCAATTAGTTCAATCGATCAAACACATTGTCGCCCACTAAGTGATTGGTACATGAACCACTTCGTAACTTCAATGAATGCTACCGAGTCCCTGTCTTCATGAATCGTTTTACTTGAAACTTGTTCCAACTTGTTCATAAGTTTCAAGTCTTTGTACGTATTGTTTTGGTTTTTATTGACTGAATTCAGTTTTACTGGCTCTTCGTCAGTAGGTCGGTGGGGACATTTAAGTTTTTCTTGAAGTTTTGTATAGTTTTTAGTAAGGTTTTCTTGGGTGTGTTTTATTTTTGTTGATATTTTATTTGTACATTAAATAATAGGGTAGGTGCCTAATTTTTTATTTAATGTACGTCTAGTAGATTATTTTAAATCATTAGACACGTATTTTTTATTTTCTTACAGAAACGAATACTTTCGACGATATATCGATTTGAAATGTCGCGTGACGTAGGTTACTTAATTACGTACCGAGGAAGAAAGTATATACATGCATAACCTCAAGCCTTCTCCCACAAGGGTAGGAACGCGTCCCATAGTCTCTGCGTACAGAGACTATGGCACGATAATTGTTACAATAGGGTAGTTTCCTAAATTTTATTTTAATGTTCGTCTGGTATGTACAATTGTATATTAATATAAAACTTTAGATACGTATTTTTTCTTTTCTCTCAAAATTAAATACTTCCGACGATTAATATTAATTTGAAATATCGTGTGACGTCACATTGTGCCACATTTCGTAGCACGTTATTACGTAACAACCTCCCACTCCTAAACTTAGCGCCATTTTATCTAAGTATTGCAACTTAATACGCATTTTAGAAAATAAAAAAATACGTGTCTAATATTTTTTCACGACCTAACTGACGGACTAATTAGATTTTTAATTTTGATGATACAGGGTATCATATCTAAACTACCCAATTCCTTTATATCTCTTTCGGTAAAAAGTATAATAATATAATATGAGAAAATAGCATAGTAAAATCTGCGTAAATTGAATTTGATAAATTGTGTACACTAAGAACATTAAATTGAAGAAAGTTTAGCCGTTTCAGTACTTTCAAACGTGGCGACGAATAAATTGGAATCCAATCGATGTAAATAATAGTAAAGCATTCCAGAATATTTTATTGAAAAGTTCAAGGACTGCTTTGTAGTTTGAGTCGAATCGCTTACTCACGGACTTGGGGGTAAGTGGAATTTTTATATATGCACCTCAGTCTCGGAAATAATAAAAATAGTTTTTGTAATAGAAGGTGTACCTTTTTATACGTTCGGTAGAAAAGGAATAAAGAGTTTACAAAGAAGTATAAATCAGTTATTAGATTTTGGTGACTGTAATGATTTAAGCTGAGCTCTGGCCTTTTTTAACTGTCTTCACTTTTTGAAAATTGTTTTTTCTGTGTTATTGTACTTTGTGACGGTGTGATGCATTTTTCTTTATTTCTTTCTTCTTCTTTCTATTAGCAGTCAGTCAGTCATATCGTGTTGGAAAAGGACTACTTACCATACTGAAATAAAATTTATAATTTTCGAGTTAAATCTTAAAAAGCAATAGAAATATTTTTAAACTCTTAGTGGAAATTCCACCTAGAATTACTAAAAGCGTGTTTACTAAAACGTTTCCTTTAAAAGAGAACTCCCCTTATTGCCCCAGTCCTGAGTTAAAACAAAAAAGTCAATCTAGAATCTCAATTCACTTTAATGACTTACAAAAACCTGGTGCTCTTTTGAACTCGGCATTCTTTACAAAGCTTGAGAAAAAATAAACTATGAAAACTGTAGTTAAATCACTAATTAGTTTTAAAAGAGTCTGAAAAAAGTTGGCTTGAGTAAAATGAATTAAACACAATTACATCCACGCTCAAAAGCGAGGTAATCATTTCAGTCGCGGTCAAAGAAATTATTCCGTTTTATTATCGTAATTAAAATACATGCCAGGGAAACGAGAAGGATTTCAAAGCGCACAGAATTTGTATTTTACTTTTTTGCTTGATTAGTATTATGTGTTCGTTGATTCATATTTCGTTACCCGGTTGTGGTTAAAATTCATTTTTCATTAATGTTTGATGGATGCTTATTAAATATAAGGTCAACATCAATGTAGATAATAACAATAATATTAGGCCCGCAGGGCACCTTGAGGCGAGGTGACGGGCATTAGCGATCCCGCGGGCTATCATCATCCCGAGTGCTCCAGGGAGAAGTCACCGTTCCTTCTTCTCCGGCTTACCTTAATTGGCTGGCTGGAGTGAACGATGACAAGGAACAGGTCTTCCACCTCTGGCTTGCCTTCATTGGCCGTCCAGAGTGGAGTCGCGAGAGCAGTGATTCTGCTCGGAGGGTAAGAAACTATTCGTAAGTCGCGAGTGGGCCAGGGATGCAGGAGGCTTCGGCTGGAGCAGATGATCTGAGTAGAAAGCGGTGGTAGTTTCTTAACCCTTCAGCCACTCACATTCTCGTTGCCCATTTGTTGCTATATCTAGCAACCATTCCCGGGGCCCGGTCGGTGAGTTGGCGAGTCTCCGCCTGCCATTTTTACGTGTAATAATTACATTGTTTCGGCAGGTGCCATAGTCATCCATAGTTCTCAATTTCCCAGTCCACAGCAACCCATCCATAGACCTACCTTTTTATTCCATTATTCACAATAGTTCTACACTAACCGGGGACTGTCCTTGGGTGCATTTCCATAGTGCATACAGGGATAGTCGCCGGTTTGTGTGTCCATTACATTTATATTAAAGTTGTCTAAAGGGCCTCTGCGCAGTTGGCTTCGGCCCCTCGTACGCCTCCCAAATCACCGGGACCCTGTGGTCCCGTGAACGGTAAAAAAAAAATAAATAATAATAATAATAATAATTTATTGCAGCCAAAGTTACACATTGTACATTACAGTTACAGATGATACTTAACATACGTAGTTGCCGTGAGTACAAAATACATGATCAATGACCCCCATGCTAGGAAAACCTGTGTTACAGGGGTCATCCATCCGTCCAGTGAGAACAGTTAGGTAACTTATTGTAAATACACTGAAAAAAAAAATTGTTAACATACATCAAAAAAATGTTTATTGCTATCAAGTCACTTGTTAATATACGAGCGCACAAAGCTTTGTGATCCCGGGAAGCAAGTCTTCTTGATAGAGAAACGGAATAAGCAGACATAGCACATTGAAACAAGTAATGGTCGACTTAATCAAGTCTGATTATTATTTTTATCAACTGCCCTTTGTGCATGTTACTAAGACTTGATAATCTTTATAAAATTCTGTGATTACTGTAACATTGTCATATATTAACTTAAATAAAGAAAATTTGTAGTCTAAACAAGTACCTTGATTGATCTGATCGAGTTTAAACTAGTATCAAACGAAAAAATAAATTGTTTTTATAACGATACCTAATTGAACCTACATAGATGCATATTCGATTCAAAAAATATATTTGTATTGATCAAAGAAATATATTATTGTGTTCAGTATGTATAGTTTTCTGTTTTTATCATACCATAATACTAAAAATAAATGTTATCTTTTTCAGTGTAATAAAGTGCTCTTATTAGAATCAACTAAGGTACTGTTATATTCAAATATTGCACTTATTTAGAGTAAGTATACAGGGTTATTTATAAAACACCGTTAACCTCTTAAAAAGTTAACGGTGTTTTACAAATAACTCTGTATAGGATACAGTGTCCTAGAAACACTACATCATAGCGTTAGAATATGAACTGTCAGTGAAAATATACTTTTTTGGTAAGACTATAAGCTATTCGCATATGTTTTTGTTTTTCAAACAAATAGATTTTGCATGGAAAACAAAATATTTTCCACTGACTGATCATATCCTGTCGCTCTAATGTGGTATTTCTGGGAAACCTGTCCAGGGGCTATCACCAGGCACCACAATATATAAGTGAATAATAAAACACATTAAATTATTAAAGGAATTTATTTAAAAAAATGCCAATCTTTTAAGTAATAATTGTTTTAAGAGTACGAGTAGAACAGCTAAGCTGCTGACTCAGTAAGGGCTGTTTTGCATTTTGATTGATGCGAGTGAAGTACAGTGAATCGTAAAAGCACATCAAAATAGGCTGTATCCAGGGAATTTTTGCTGAAATCTGAAATTAGTGCAACTTGGACTCGCACTCGCAAATTCCTTGCATTTTCATTGTCTAATGATTTTCCCATAAACCGCAATAAGCTTGAACTTTCAAAATTATTTTGCAATAATTTGAAAAGGACCTGGAAAAAATAATAATAGGTAAATAGACTGGCCAAGTGCGATTCAGACTGGTACAAAAAAATAAAAAGTTTCTATTATGGGTACCCTTTAATACAAGAAATATTTTTACTATGTATTGTTGTTACAGCGGCAACAGAATTGAGAATTCTGTAAAACTGTCTAAGTACCTATTATGGTTTACAAGATACAGCCCGCTGATAGACAGACCGACAAACAACAGTGGCATAGTAATAGGGTTTTGTTGGCACCTTATGGTTCCGTACAACCACAAACATACTGCTAAAAATCCCAAACTTATTAAATCAAATACATAAGTAATTTCTTTATCTACCCTTATTAGTTTTCAAAATCATAAATGTAATGAACCCTGTCAAGTGGGTAGGTACTTACGTTATCCTCACCAATCAGGTGGCAATTTTGGTGGTGAAGTTTGCTGCGTTTTTTCGACTCTTAGGGGACTTGTTCCACTTGTTGGGAGGTAATCTTCAATTATAACAGGGAGGTCCTGAAATAAGTATATTAAAATTGATCAAGTATACGGTGAATATTCTCAGAACCCTATTAAACAACGCATGAATTGTCAGCCGTACCGCCCATACGTTATACATAAGCCTATTCGCGCTTTGGATGTCGATTTTTACATTAATTTTCATTGGCACACGATCTGGCTGAATCATTCGTCAACTGAACTATTCCTTGGCCGGTTTTAGTAATATTTATGATGGGAACCACATTAAAACGAATGAAAGAACAACAAATGAATAATCTGTTTTTAACATGGGCTCATGGAGGGCTTGCGGCGCTCTCGGGCCGGGCATTCGGTCACTGTAGTTAAAGGTACACTGTAGGTACTTACTTACAGAAAAAGAAATATTCGTCAAATCTGTTAATTGATTGCTTAAGTCCAGACTTGTACACTGGTTACTTGTTGAACCTTGATTAACATTTGAGGAATTCGTTGCCCAAGCTTTCCAACAGCGAAGGAATAGGGCTCTGGGCCCCAATTGCGGAATTATTTCTTTTATATCGTCCGTTGTCAGTGCAGACAGGGATTCTACCTCTATATTAATTTCATTTTCTGTAATATTAGCATAGAGAAATAAAATGAAAATTAGCCAATTCATGTGTGAAAGAACTAGGCACAAAAAATAAACAAGTAGGTAGGTACTTACTTGCGAAAAGTGGCCCCAGCTCCGGGAGCCCCCAGGCTCTCAGTAAATCCATCACCTCAGAATCTTCCATTAAGAGTTCCACTCTCATTAACACTATAGTGCACCAATTTTAAAACCATAGATATAATTAATTTTTAAAGCAATTTGCGTAAATAAGTGTAGCGTGCGGGCGAATCGAAAATGCATTCAATTATGTTGGGACTTGAACGATGCGCGCCGCGCGCCAGACGTCGGTCGCTTACGAAGTTAGTTGCAGGTAGACATTTCAAACAAATAAGTAACCTTTCAATTAAAAAAGCACGCGTTCGTTCTTATAAAGTTGCAGTGATCGAATAAACTATAAAATTTATTGTAACAGTTATTTTATAATTATTGAAATAAATAGGTTTATTATTTATTTAATAAAAAATCTTTATGAGATTAACTAATTGTAATGAGTGATAACGATAAAGTAACTTGATAGAACTGAATAAGTCTCGACAGGAATAAAGTAAACTTATTAAATTCAACACATTCGAATTGATAGAAGTTCAATCATTTTAGCTTTACTGTGACAAAAAATGGTCAATTGTTATTTTTGACATTTTCTTGAATGATTCAGTCATATTTTTTTCAATCAAGCAAGATTTTAACTTGTTTAGCCTTGATTTTTTTGAGTGTAAAACTAGCCTAGTACAATTTTAAAATTAAACAATAGAAAAATAAGCAAAATTTGTTAAATTTGGGTGTGTTGTGTGAATGATGTGTGTGAATGGGTGTGTAGTGTGACCGCAGGAGAGTGTGATGTATGTGTGTGGGTGTGTGGAGTATTTGTATGGGTATGAGGTGCATCTGTGTGCGTGCTTGCGAATCTTATAATCTTATGTTTTGACTAGATCTTCCGTTTTCTCGTAATTTAGGGTAAGCAGAAAGTCCTTGGCTTTGGATTTGCATTGAAACGCATTCAGATTATGTATGTTCAGTTCGCTATGGAGTTTATTGTAAATTCTTGCACTCAGATATCGATATTGTCGTCGGGCGAAGATGGTGTTGGTACTGGTTATGGTACAAACTGGTATGGGTATTCTTTTCGGCGTAGGGCTGTTTTCTCTAATTGGAGGGATTAACTTGTGCATACGGGAAATACAACGTGCCAGGTAGGTCAGACAGTGGCCAGATGTGTAGACGTTTACACGTTTACATATCTACACGTTTGGTTCCTATCTCGCCTGGTGGTAAGCAATGGTACGGCCTACGATGGAGTAGGTTTGCCCATTAATCAACCTAGTCACTCGGGCCTTGCAGATACCCAGAAAACACAGACTCTAGCAGAGAATTCCACTCCTTAGCAGTAAAATTGAAATAAAATTATCAATAAAATTGACATCACCTTAATTCTTTCGGTGTGTGTCGTGAAAGCTCTCTAAGGGTATTTGCATTTGACAAAGACTGGGCATCAGCGCTTTATGTTAACTTTGAACCTATCACAATATCCAGCCTGCCTATTACGGGTGGAGATTTTAATAAAATCGTAATTATAACAAACATTCAAAGGCCACTTCTGTCTTTACCTTTGTTTTCAACAAACTATTCATATATCACGGTTGATACAAACTTAGTAAGCGGACAAGATGAACACAAAATGTTTGCAAAATGCAACATGAATATGCATGTATCCTAGCTCAACGTATAGAAGTATGAATTATGAGCGAACAGCGGCATCCTTTTTGTATGTAAAAGTACAGAACAGAACAATGGAACATGAATTTAGTTTCATTTCACTGGTGGGAAAAAATGGTGCGATACTTTTTTTAAACGACTTTGACAATCATACCTTTAATCGCTATTTACTTATACAATAAAATAACGTAACTTCTTTCATTTCTTGAATGGTATGATGTAAGTTCACCAGTTAAATGTGTGCTTGTTTATTTGAAAACTGTTTTTAAAAATACCTAATAATGCTTTTTCTGAACTCGGAAATGCACCAAAAATTCTTTGACCGGTACTTACAGCTGTTAATTAAAGTACATTGACATAGTTAAAAACCCTTATACAGTAGGTCGGGATGCGTAGGTTCCACTTCATGCCATATTTTTCAACATTTATGTGTTTATTTTATACATTTACTAGCGACCCGCCCCGGCTTCGCACGGGTGCAATATGCATGTATTATACATACAAACCTTCCTTAAGAATCACTCTATCTATTAAAAAAAACCGCATCAAAATCCGATGCGTAATTTTAAAGATCTAAGCATACATACGGACATACAGCGAAAGCGACTTTGTTTTTTACTATGTATATATATATAGAGGTATATATATATATTGATTAATTTTTATTGTAGTTTCACAGCGTTATGTCACATTCATTATGTTCCAATCTGTTAATCTCAAGACGTCGATAACTGCGCAATACAATCAGTTACAGCCTAATTGCTGTCATGGCAACTGTTGGACGACCGATTATTGGCTCAGTCGAGAAAGAAATCGGAACCCAGATCTGTGTGGACGATTAATTTAATTATAACCCACACAAGGGTCTAACACAGTACATTGAACATACAACAGTAAACTGTGTGGATTTATTGAACAAATTATGTAAACTAGGGGTTTTGGTGACCTCATATTTCGGAGAAATTGGCTGATGCACAACATTGATACAAAAGTTTTGTTATGTTTACTCAATACTCAATACGTTTATTGCACTCCATATGTTTAAAAGGTGTTACATAATAATATAGTACAGTATGGACCCTGTAGGGCACGGCAACGTAGAAGAGAGGAGTACGCTAATTTTATTTAGATTATGTATCGCAGATTTTTTATTACTAGTTATAAGTAGTTGTTTTATTCAATTTATTTTGTAATGCTATTAGTATTATTTATGAAAATGTTTATAAATGTACTTATATATTCTATGTAGGTTTATATATTTATATATTAAACATTTATAGTTTTTATAATAACTATCGAGAAACATACTAAATAAACCAAACCTCATGGATTATTCACGAGAATATACTGAGAATAACTCTACTATAGTAGGCTGCGCGAAATCGCCGAGACCGCGCACGCTGCTCATGAGGAAGAGCCCTCTGTGGCTCGAAACTAGAGTCGGGTATGATATATCCGGTAAGAAAATACGTTTATCATTATGGTATTTCCTCTTGAACTCTTGCCTGATGGTCAGGACTGGTCCTCACCATATGGGACTCATAGTAACTGGTGAATATTACGTTACATTAAATGGATATGTAACCTTTTTGGAGTCTTAAGGAGATGATGTTTGTTAATAGGTAGGTACTTTCAATTTTTTTTGAACCGCTATCTATAAAGACCAAGCAACATCAAAAACACCACAAGTGCGTTGTAGACTAAGTAGGAAATGGTTAACAGGGCATTTTTCTACATTGATAACAATTTAATAGGAGTACTTCATCGTCTTTGTCATTATCAGTCACAATTAATTGATACAGCTGACGCAAACATCGTGTACACTCTAGTTGAATTATTGGCTCGATCGGCCATGTAACTCGAGGAGTACAGATCTCCTTGCGACGTAGACTGACTGCGCTCACGATAGCTTCGTCAAGATATTGATGATGGGAGGAACAATTAACATCGTAAAACATAATTCCCTATATAAAGGAAATGGTATATTAAGTTGTAAAGATAATTGTTTGTTGGTTTAATGTCTAATTCGGACGAATGAAAAAAGGTGGCATTGTGTCAACTACAAGCAAGTTGAGATGAGGTCAGAAAGACGAAGAAAAGTTCTTAGGGCCGATTTTGCCATGACACATTTTAACTGAGGAATGTCATATAATATTTGACTATTCTCCCATACTAGGAGGCCCAATTACCTTCCTCTTCCCCTTCCCCAATCTCCCCAATTCCTGAATCCCCAACGATCCTCAAACTCCTAATCCCCAAAAGGCCGGTAACGCACTTGTAATGCCTCTGGTGTTGTCCAGGTGTCCATATGCGACGACGATTGCTTAACATCAGGTGATCCGTCTGCTCGATTACCGGCTTATGCCAAAAAAAATACTAAAAACTGTTCAATGTCAATTTTATTGTACAGTTAAGATTTTATAGAATTAACTGATGATTCAAAATAGGCCCTTAGTAAGACAAATACTATGTATACTAAATTCTAACATATTTATTATAACTTTCGTGAGACATACTAAATTAATTATTATGTCTTTCGGCTTATTCGTGTAATTATGCCTCTAGCATAGTATGGAACTAGTCGATTTTGTCGTCAAATAATTACATAAATAAACCAAAATACATACTACTAGAGAATTTTAAAACTGAAAAACAAATCAATATCAATAGATATGGGGTCAATACCCCATATCCATAAACTTCTCGTCAATTTCAACCGTAGTAGGTAGGTATCTACTACACAAACATAACAAAGTCAAAGTACATTATTTACTTTACCATTTAAATATTACAGGTCGCTGAACACACGACCAATTGATTTGGTTCAAGACTTTGTTTCGAACAATTCGGGGTCCGATGGGACAAACTTTTAACGAAGAGTGACGCCCGTCCAGTGTAAGTTCGTTAATAGTAAATGGAGCATTTTGCTTGACGATTATTTTCTAGTAATTAAATATTTATGATAAAGAAGTGAATATAAATAAGGTATTTATGTAGGATTTTTTTAAGGGGGGAAAATCATCGAATGTCTGCTCCCGCCTGGGTGAGGCAGAAGGGAGTATCAGACTTTTACTGACTAAAAACCACCCCGTTCCTTCTCCTGCACGTCGAGCCGTAGCCCCGGTATCCCGTTAGGTTCTCCGCAGCCTGATAATGTGAATCTTTGAACTAGAATTCTGTTTTTCGTTATCGTCAGCTAGAGAATATCTACTGCTGAACATAAATGTATCTTCCTACGTCCACCAAATAAATTCTTGCCGATTTAAGTAGCACCTAGGTACTTTTATGGAATCAAATATGTAAAATCTAATAATGCCTTGTTCAATCTCCGAAACAAACCATCATTTAACACTCGCGTACCAAGACAATTAACCAACAAAACAGTTTAGAAGAACCAAAAAGAATGATTCAAATGAATTGTCAAATTAATTGCTGTTCAAGTAAAAATATTTTCGCAGTTCTTATCTTGGTTAATGAAGAGCTGAGCATTACCGGAGACATTGCTAAGACCCCGAGCCATGATTTCCCCAGTGGTACCCAACAGACCGTCAGAAAAATTGAAACTGAAAGCAAAACTTCATAACGATAATATTTCTCGTTTCATACTTTGAAGAAAATTACATTTTTTTATATTTTTTTTCCACTTGAAGTTTATTACGACTTGTTTTAAAGAATTCCCCGAGTGTCAGTTCTAAATTTGACTAGATTTAATATTAAATCGCTTATGTAATGGTATTAAATTCTGTGTCCAGGGAAATAAATTACTATATTTGAATTTACATAATAAATCGTAACGATAAGAAGTATCCTGTTATAATATATTTTACTTAAGGGTATGATGATGAGGGCTACAGACAATTTATTCTTTGACAACAAATAAATTATGTTGATCGACTTCCTGGAAACCGAGAAGACATTATGTTGATGTTCTGTTCAAAGGAAAATGAACCAATCACATTGCTTGACAATTTGTAGAGTTTTATTATTAACCACAATAATATCGATGATTGACAACATCGGTGACAGCTTATTTTTTGTAAATGTGTAGTATGAGTACCTACACCTTTATATAAAAATAGTTTATTCTTAAGGCTCTTACATTATTTTTTATTATCATTTTACACTAGCTACTTCCGCGCAGTTTCATATGCTCTGCTCAGCTCCTATTAGTCATAGCGTGATGTTTTTTAGCCAAATTAGACCTGTAGTTCCGAAGATTAGCTCGTTGAACGTACTATACAAACAAAAAACAAACTCTTTAGCTTTATAATATGTATTATATAAGTATAGATTAGTATTATATCAAGACTTGTTCTACAATTTGTTCTTTCTTTCACCCTTTACCCACTTATCATTAGATACTAATTTAGTTATCATAATAAAGTTCAATAATTTCGTACAACAAAAATACAAACATGATGTATAATTTCCGCTCCACTTATCCCCTTTTCCTCACCACATTTTCACGTAAAATTATAGAAGTGAGAAAACTCGAACAATTGCATTACCATCAGTGTGTCTACCTAAATTAAAAAGGCTGTGACATTTGTTCCGAAAATTAAATTTCCGTCGGCACCCAGACTCGACGATTTTACAAAAGATTTGACCTTTTATGCGTCTACGAAAATTTTTCAAAATCACACGTTATTCGAGAATTTTCTAGAACGGCAGAACCAGTACCTACGTTCTGTCATTTGTTATGCATTGGTCTGCAATACTGTTGTGTCAAGTGCTATTCAAATAGATGCAAGGATTCTGATGTTGAAGGAAATCGAAGTATTTGTGTGGAAGAAAATTTAATTTTCTGCGAGACCATTTTATTATAGTGTGGTTTCGATTTATACAAGAATGTTACAATAGATTTGTATTGATAATCAAAAGTTTTAAATAGGTACTTATGTTAGTAAATAGCCATGAAATAGCTCCTTTTTATAGCATAAGCCGGTAAACGAGCAGATGGATCACCTGATGGTAAGCATTCAGCGCCGCTTATGGACACCCGAAACACCAAGGTTACAAGTGCGTTACCGGCTTGGGGATTGTGGAGGATTCGGGGATTCGGTGCCTCCGGTAATCTCACACACACGACGAAACATAACGCAAGCGTTGTTTCACGTCGGTTTTCTGTGAGGCCGAGGTATCACTCCGGTCGAGCCAGCCCATTCCGAGCCCATTTCCTAAAACTGAGCATCCCTTATACGTATAAGTACTCTAAAAGTTTCACCGACCCTATCACTAGCAACTATCAAGTCAATCCAAAGCTATCGAAAACTACTTTATTCCTTCTGTTGCTTCAAATAAAGTTCACAATAGCGTAAAAACTTTTACGAACTCGGTCAAACAGTTTTCAACACCATTTATTCCATCATTCTTGCGTCCAAAGTTTGACAGTTCAGTGTTACAAAAGTACAATATTATAAATCTTATTTAATGCCGACAAAAACATGTTTACGCGGCCATATTTGTGACGTCATCGTGTTTTGATGCCTAGGTGGAGGGAAAATTGTATTGAATTTATCTTAGTATGTGTCATGATTCTATTAATTAATGGAATTCGTGACTTCATGCTATTGCCTGATCGAACCTGTGATTACTTGCTCGGCGATAATAATAAGGAACATGAATGTGACATTACGAATGCAGTTAAGAAAAATATGAACACCATTTTATTTGTTCGCTTTTACATAATATTTTTTGACGTACCTATGCTTCTAGTTTGACTTTGCCATAGCATTGATGACCGTGAAAAATTGTTAACTGACACAAAACTGCATCAAACAAACGAAAACACTCTTTAATAACACAAAACTCAAAATTAGTTAAATCTGAAAACAGTCCAGACAAACTCAGCCACGAATTTCCAGAACTCCCTATTCCCTATCTAAGCAATTCGATCGGTATCTTCGATCTTCATTAAGCACTATACTTATCGTGGGACGTCCTCACACAGAATTGGAGAAACTTTGGTAAAGGTCACAACATTCCTACTTATAGGTGCTCGAGCCTCCCGTATTTTCTACTTAATTGACACTTAGTTAGATTTATGTCCAAGGATGGTAATACCAAAGAGTTGTTAAATGGAGTAACGACGCGATAGGTAAATTGTGCTCGTACAATCTTTTCTGTGTATATTTAAGCCTTTACTTTGGAGACTAACATGGTATCCTTGATCCAGTTTCTGTGGTGAATAAGATATTTTTTTTCCAAGTTATACACCTAATAATAACTAGCGGAAATATCGATAAAAATTAGAAAAGTTGACACAAAAAGAATGATATCTTAATGTCACACCTGTCTTGTTCAATCTCTAAAGTGTTGACCCTGGAATTCAATCCGGGATTGGGCTTCTTCAGTAGTCGCACTTGCGACCACACGACTAACAAACTTACAACACAGTGGATAATACAGATGCAAAAATATTTTAAGGAACTCAAGCGAAAAAAAACCATAATTTTAAGTACACAAAGTCTTATCTGCAACAAAATAATCATTGTTTTAAACCGTTCGCCTTTAAGATAATTGAGGCAACGCAGAGACAGTGATAAATAATCCTTTAATAAGTGCTTACACGCAGCATTTTGTACTCAGATACTGCGGTGTGGTGACGTACGTCGTGAATGAATGAGATTCACCCACCCACCTAATTACTGGTCTTGTGTAACATAATGCAATCTTTAATCAAGTCACTGTGTATGTGTCTAGAGGTAAATGGTCTTATTTGTTAGCAAGAACCTTATAAATTTTAGTCATTGTAAGGTGGTATACTGCCAATTCTACTTCCAAACTGGACAAAAATCTTAAAGTGTGGGAGAGCTATGCTTCGGCACGAATGGGCCAGCTTGACCGGAGTAATACCACGGTCTCACAGAAAACCGACGTGAAGCAACGCTTGCGTTGTGTTTCGCCGTGTGAGTGAGGTAACCGGAGGCCCAATTACCCTCCCCTACCCCAATCTCCCCAATTCCTGAATTCCCAACGATCCTCAAACTCCTAATCCCCAAAAGACCGGTAACGCGCTTGTAACGCCTCTGGTGTTCCAGTTGTCAATGGGCGACGCCGATTGCTTACCATCAGGTGATCCGTCTGCTCGTTTACCGGCTTATGCCATAAAAAAAAACTCTCGTAATTTCTACACGTGAGTGGAGGCCGCTGGCTAGAAAAAGACAGCTGCAGGCAGATGATGATGAAGATAGAATCGAATGTTTTATAGAAAATGGTTCAGCGTTTATCCACTATCTCGCCTGGTGGTAAGCGATAATACAGTCTACGATGGTGCACACCTGCACACAAGCAACCTATTCACCCAGGCTTCGGATTGAGTTAAAATAGTCTAATACCAACCAGACACAATTCCACAATCAAGCAATCAAATGACGGCCGCTCTAAAATATCATAATGAAGACAAATGACCAACAACTAAGAGAAACAAAACGAAAGAAAAAAATATAACATTAAAAGCCGAAAAACGCGAGCCACGTTTAAAACACGAACAGAGTCCGAAGTTTTCTCATTTCCTTTAAAAAGATTAACACGTTGTTCGTAAACGTGATCTGGAAGAAAATAGCTTTAATATTCATTCTGGTTGCTTTTGATTTTTGTATCATTTTTTTGGATGCATAATCCTAATAATATTATAAATTCGAAAATTTGTGTGGAGTAGATGTATGTGTGAGTGTGTTTGTTACTCTTTCCCGTCAAAACGGCTAAAGGGATCGAAATCTTTTATTTTTGATGTGGTAAAATCATCCAATGACTTCTCCCACCTGAGTGAGGTGAGAGGGAGTGTCAGACTCTTACTGACTAAAAACCACCCCGTTCCTACTCCTGCACTTCGAGCCGGAGCTGGAGTCCCGGCAACCCGTTAAGTCTTATCGGCATCAGCCCTGTTGGGCCTCATCTATGGTGGTCTGATGGCTGCTAGATTATGGTCTGGAATGACACATTGTCCTCTTTTTATCCCACAAATCCAGCAAAGTAACAACATGTCTTTTACACCTCGAAGGACCAAAAAAAGTAAACTAATGAATAAATACAATTGTCTTCATTATCATCTACATCATCATCAGCTTGTTCTCGTCCACTGCTAAACGAAGGCCTCTCCTCTGGCACGCCATTAAGCTTGATTATCAGCTCTACGCATCCAACCACTACCAGCAATGTGGATATCGTCACTCGACCGAACTTGACGGCGCCTTACACTATGTTTGTCTAGACGCGGTTTCCACACCGGAACACATTTATCTTCAGCGTAAATTTATCATGGTACGTTTTTATTATGTAAAGTAATTGTACATACTCAAAAGGGTATCCTAAAAATGTACGGTAAATTGACATAGGTAAATAGCAAAAGTCCAACAGTAATATACCTCTAGAAATAAGATTTTATTATAATCATAATATGAGTGAATGTATGTATCTATAAACAAAAGACTTGGTTGAAATATGAATATATATACTATGGTACTACATAGCATAAAATTCTATGTAATAATATTATGTAGATATACTGTCATACAAAATTTTATCTAAAATGAGAGGAACATTCGCTTCGGGCATTATATTTTATGCTGCTTTATCTGTTCGCCCCTGAGATGTGCGATTTGGCCTAATGTCTCCGGAAAATTCACTTCTACTGAACTATTTAACACCACACTCGACGACGACGATACGATTCCTTTTGAATGCTAGATATTTTTTTCGTTGAGATTTAAAATTGATAAACGAATTGAATATTTTTTTTGATCTACACAAACGACTGCATTGAACATAAGTTTGTTTATTTTCATTCTAAAAGTTAGACGTGGAACAGTGTGTCTGCACGGCAACCGCGCGACATGTAGCGCGTAGCGGGTATGATCGCACGGAGCAACTATTTGTGTTATCCACAGATTGTTTCGGGTCTGAGTATCATGTGTGTGAACGAACTTGTATGTTTTTTAACGCACCTACGACACAGGAATAAATCCTCCGTGGGGCAATGTTTAAAAAAAGAAGATACTGTTTTCTTAGAACTTGACAGCGATGTATAGGTATGTACTTTTCCATCCCTGGTTTTTCTTCATATACAAATGTTTTAAAACTTACATAACATAACATCACGCCTTTTATCCCCGAAGGGGTAGGCAGAGGTGCACATTCTACCACAGTACAATGTAACACCCACTTTTCACTAGTTGTTATGAGTCCCATGTAATAGGGGGTGAGCCTATTGCCATATACCGGGCACATTTCCAGACTCCGTGCTACTACTGAGAATTTTAAAAAACCCAGTAATACTTTGCCCGACCCGGGAATCGAACCCGAGACCCCTTGCCCGGCAGTCGCACTTGCGACTACTCGGCCAACGAGGCAGTCTTAAAACCTAATTTGAACAAAACGAATGACTACTGTCGTCTGAGAGTGTTTCTAATCTTTGAAGATTTTAATGAATTTTGTTTTCTAAATCGTGACGTATAAAGTTATTTCTAGCGTTATCTTGAAAGGAGCGCGAAGTGTGCTAGGTGGTGCGATGTCGCGACCTCGTCTGTTGTAAACGAATTTATGTGACGTCATTGTTTAATTGATATCGCTTCTCACAAAACAATTGTTGGAAACGAACGGGGTTGAGAGTACTGTCTTGTTTGTGTATTCTATATGGTTGTGGTACAGTTGTAAACTTTTCTTAATGTAAAATTTATTTCTTGTTTGTAACGAATGGTATTTATTGTAATTTCAATATAACATCGCCTTTTACCCCCGAAGGGGTAGGCAGAGGTGCCCTTGGTATGCCGTGGACGTACATATACGCGAGACACAATGTGTTTTCTATTCTGTCTCATATACCGGCAGATAAGAGGTTAATGCCACTGCACAATGTAATACCCACTTTTCACTATTCATGTTATGAGTCCCATGGGTGAGCCTATTGCCATATACCGGGCACATTTCCAGACTTCGTACTACTACTGAGAATATTAAAATAAACCAGTAATACTTTGCCTGACCCGGGAATCGAACCCGAGACCCCTTACCAGTCGCACTTGCGACCACTCGGCCAACGAAGCAGTTAGTGTAATTTTAATATTATGTTTTAAAAATTCTTCACATATAGTTACCGGGTCTGAGTGTCATGTATATATGAACTTGTATCATGTTTGTAAAAGCACCCACGACACAGGAGACAATCCTAGTGGGTGGCAACGTTCTTTTGTTGTTTAAAAAAAAGAAATAAAAATTATTGCTATCGGAATCTATTTCTTATACTGTCCAAATTAAAAGCTAATCTATTTTTGTTTGCTTTAGAAACTAAAATTTAGCTTCTTGTTTAGATGTTACATTGCAATATAATATTCGCTCATCAACGCAGTTTATACAAACATGGTTTTTTTTTGCAGACAGACATTAAACAGAAAAGTGAGAGAGATCTACATTATGCCGATAAAATGGCGCGAACAGAAATGTAGGACATAACTGAGACGTTCGTATTATGACATTTGGAGACATTAACTTTCTAGTATAATTTTTGGTCTAAGTCAGAAGAAAAATATGGACTTTATCAAAATAACGACAGGAAAGAAAATGGCACAACCCATTTTTTCAAGATCACAGATCAAATCGGTCAAAACATTGATTGGATGGTCAGGGACAGCATAAAATTTAAAATTTTAGTTGACACGTTTGGTCATAAGATGCTCATTTATAATAACCTGGAATTTACAACACAAGTAACCAGCTTCGTGCCCGGTCCACCGTAAAGCTGAGCTCCGGCCTTTTGCGCTGCGATGCACCATGGGCTTATTGTGTGTACCGTATTCTTGTTGTGTGTAGTGGCGAAATAAATGTTAAGTGGCAAAATTGACCTTATACATCGGGTATAGTGAACAAAACGTGGTGTTAAGTTATAATAATTAAACTGATTGAATATATCATAACCCTACTTCTATAGATTTTTTCTACAATGTCCTAAAAATTGGACCACACCGTAATTCGCCCACTCCACTTTATGGGTAATTTTTACTTTTATGTCGTTTCTTTCAGCAAAATTAAATTACTTATGCGATGGGTGTTGCGTGCCGTGTTATTTCTACTTTCACGTTTTATTGAGTCATCATTATTAAAAACACAATTTGAGTATTATCTTTGTAGAAAAACTTAGAAAGTGTAAGAAGGCTACATTTATTTCATTGAATCGTGAGTGAAGAAAGTTAATATCGAAATGATGAGTTATCGTGTTTGGTTCATGGCATTTTAGCTGAGCACTAGCCTTTGTGCGCCGTTCTCATAACATCACGCAACATTTTTTAAGGGGGGAAAATCATCGAATGACTGCTCCCGCCTGCGTGAGGCGGGAGGGAGTGTCAGACTCTTACTGACTAAAAACCACCCCGTTCCTTCTCCTGCACGTCGAGCCGGAGCCCCGGTTACCCGTTAGGTTCTCCGCGGCTCCGAATCGGCATCAGCCGTATTTGGCCCCATCTGTGGTGGTCTGATAGCTCTTTGAGGCGCGCGCGGAACGCGACGCGCCGTACGCTCGGGTCTGTTTCTGGTCGGACGGGGAGCCACCCATGCTCGCCGTCCGCAGGCCCGCGCTTACGGTGGCCGGAGATCATATCCCCAAAGGGGTAGGCAGAGGTGCACATTACGGCACTTAATGCCACTGTACAATGTAACACCCACTTTTCACTATTTTTGTTTTGAGTCATAAAAAAACCAGTGAAAACGGCTGCCTGACTGCCTCGTTGGCCGAGTAGCAGCAAGTGCGACTGCTGAGTGCTGGGTAAGGGGTCTCGGGTTTGATTCCCGGTTCGGGCAAAAGATTACTGATTTTTTTTATAAAACAATCGCAGTAGTAGCACGCCCCCCCACCCCCAGGGGGCTCACCCCCTGTTAAATAAGACTTATAACATAAATAGTGAAAAGTGGGTGTTACATTTAATAGTGGCATTAAGTGCCATAATATGCACCTCCGCCTATCCCTTCGGGGGTAAAAGGCGTGATGTTATATTATGTATATGTAATAGACTTCCAAAAACGAGAAATAGGGTTCATTTTTATTTCCCTTTGCAGAAGATTACCAGTTAATGCACTCATAATGAACTCAGATTTACTGTTTTAAATTAACTGATAAGTAGTGATATCATTGGTCAATTTAATCTATTGCCGCTGGATCGTAGAACATGGCGGATGCATCGTTCATTATGAGCATATTTAATGCTATTATAACCACTTTAATTTACTGCTAATTAGTTTGAGAGCTACGTCAGAGTGTTTTTATAGAAGAATATTATTAATATGTTTTAATTTGTTTTAAATATCTTTTCAAGTTAATTAATAATAATTTAAAAGTTAGTGGGCTGCGCAACATCACCGCGACCGCGTACCCTACTCATGAAGAAGAGGGGCTCAGAATAAAGCAAGATGAGCGAACCTCTGTGACTCGAAACTAGTAGATTTTTTTTCAGTATATTCACGTGAGTAGCCCGCGATATTTAGTTAATTTAGTATGTTTCACGATAGATATGATAAAACAACTTTTGAATTCAAATTCAAATTTAAATTAATTTATTGTTTGTTACATGTTGACAATATATGTTACATATAATATAATAATAATAGCATAGTAACATATTTATAAGGTGTACAATAGTTTATGATATTTGGATTATAATACTAGTCTCAAAATATTACCAAATTTATGTCGCATCACTTGAATCTTTACAATAAAAATATGTCAAAAAGAAGTGAAGTTGAAGTATAGTAAAAGTTAAGAATACTCTAAGTCACATTTGATGTCGAACATTTCTCTCTTAAACAGTTTTTGAACCTAAATTCTTAGACTAAAGGGTTGGCTTAGCTCTTTTAGTCATAATAAATTAAACATAACAAACTAGATTCGCTCTAGATCTCTCTTCACTTTTACTAAAGAAATGGTTCTACAGAAAATTCGACCCACTAAAACTTCATAAAGATAGTTCTATACCAAAAACTATTCGCAAGCCGTACGTGATCCAATCAATAAAGTCTATAACAGGACAATATTATCAAAGTAAAGTTAGGCAAAAACTGTTATGGGTCTGTCCATCAAAGTAGCAGTAGATAGCAAAAAGTTCCATAAAACTGGATTCTTCGTCAGCGTACGTATTCGTCAAGTTGTGACAAATGTGGGAATTCTCGGTCCGGGACCGATACGAGGCAATCAATCAATGCTCGGATACTAGAGGAGTAGGGCTGCGGTGCGTTAGTTTCCCGGAATTTGGAACAAGGAATTGAACATCATTGCTTTTAATGAACATGTTGATGAAAATGCACTTACCTATATTAATGAATGTGATCCAGATGTCACAAGGTTTGTTGCGTATTTCTCGTAAAAGTTTTCCAAGTCTGTTGTCATTTACTACGTTCAATTCTATTATATAAAATTCTATATAATCTAATTATTATTGTATATAGGTACTTAGTGTGTATATAATATTGATATAGGCCACAGACCCTTGTTTGACAATAGCACTTGCGATGTTGCCAATATAAATTCATTATCAATTCTATTCAGGTATAAAATTCAGAGTTTGGTTCATAAATTCTTATTTCTAGTTTGGTGCGCCAATATGCCTATGATATAGGAGGATATATATTTTTTTTATTTATCGTATATACAATAAGTACAGGATTATTCATTTAAAATACCAACCAAAATCCACTAAGGTTTAAACTTATGCTATCATAAATCAATCTCGAAATATAATTTTTATAAAACGAGGTTTTACAAATTATACGTTAACGACAACAATATAAACAACCTAGGATAAACAAACACTTTCCTAAATGACACTTATGTAATATTGCTTTAGTTTACATTTTATTTATTTATTTATTTATTTATCATTTCATGTACCTACACCACACAGACAATATTACACAGGACAACACATTATATACATGAGGTACATAGGTACTGCATATCCCTTAAGGGATTTCTTCCTGCAGACCTGCGACAGGAAAAGGAAATTAAACATAAGACATAAGACACAGTGTAGATAGATGATACATGCAACGAATACAGAACAAAATAAAATTACTGAAAGAACTATAAAACTAGAATGACGGTAATATAATGATAAAACTTAAGCAAATTATAACAAACATAATAAATAAAATAATAAGAAATATTTAAATATGATTACATATAAATATATATGTATATTGTATGTATATATAGAAAAATATATATATAAATAAAGCTATACTTCAGGACGAAAGATAATAATCCCTGACAAGTCGTTTAAAAATGGAGATGGACTTGGAGTCGCGTATGCTAGGCGGCAGCGAATTCCACAATCTCACCGCATGAACCGTGAAGGAGTAGGAGTAGAAATCGGTTTTATGTTGAACGATTTCGAGAAGGGACTTAAGGTGGGATCTAGATAGGGCTTCAGGAGGACTTTATGTTCTTTTGCGTAATATTTTTTTTTATTTCTGAGGGTATGCTATTAATGAGTCTGGGTACAATGTAAGCGGTAGTTCGTTCGCCATACGTGTTGTTGGCGCACTGAGTATGAAGCTTATTCTCAGAAATTGACCGAGTGCATACAGGATGTTCGATTTTGTTTCTTAAATTATTGATGAAAAATTATTCTTTTAATAATATTAAAAACTTGAATTATGTATTAACTGGTAAGACATTACAATGCTTAAAAAGGCCCTCTATGTTATCGTAAAATTTGTTTTTAATTGTGGGTGAAACTAGTTTTTTTTAAATTTGAAGTTGAATTTTGTAAATATTGTCAAGATATGTTTTATAAGTTCGACCATAGCTACTAAGGCCATACTGGATGTAAGATTCCGCCAACGCATAGTAAAGCATTAACTTCACTTTGAAGGGTAGGCTTTTCGAGAATGGTCACAGTAGCAAGAAATTGACGAAGTTTATCGCAAACACGTTCTATGTGATAACTCCAGTTAAACTTGTCGTCTATAATTATTCCCAAATATGTTTAAAGAAGGTATTTGATAAACCTAGCTAAATTCGTTTAATCCCGTTAGTTCAGTTTTCCCGGTCGGTAACAGCACTATGAAGGACCCTATCAATCTCCAGCCGCTTCCATTTACAGTCCGCACATACATCATACGTATTATTTAAAGCCCATTTCTACGAATTCCTATTTACTTAGGCTCCATATATGTAGGTTATATTAATATGTACAAAAGAAAATATTCATATTTTTAAATATAACATGATGTGTATTTTTAAATAAGTGTATGAAATTCATATAAAAAAGAATTACTCTTACCATTTTAATTCATATTTCAAAACTACATAACATTAAACCAACCAACTTATTCTGTCATTGAAACATAATGACTTGGCTAAGATTTACAAAACAATATTTTATTTACTTACTGCAAGATAAACACAGCAAGTTCTGCACTGTGCTGTTAAGAAATTATCACACCATGTATGATTCACTGCAATCCGTTCCTTGAAGCTACCACCATCGCTGCCTTGTTTCGCAAGACCTCCCGAACGCCGAGCGCCACCAAGAAATATAATAATTATAATTATCATGGGAAGCAACCTGTGATTCACCGATTGCGTTATATCGTTTTACTTTTTGTTCTGACATCGAATAGATTGTCGCGTCTTAGAAATAATTAATTGTAATACTAATTACTTAATTAAAAGTATAAGTAAATCTGTTTCGGTTCATCTTGCATCCTCAGCGACAGCCCTACATATTTTTGCTGTAAACAAACAGAATGCCAAAATACGAAATGTCATAACACGCCTTCCGATATCACAGCAAACTTCATCTAGCCAGTTACACTTAACCGCAGCCATGTTGGGTCTTAAACTAAATTCGAAGAAGCCAGTCAAGTCTTCAAGCTCAAAACGGCTCATTGCTCCAGGAACCCAAGTATTCCAAGCCGATAGATATCCGTGCCAAGTTCGGAGCCAAACTTTCTGTCTGATTTTGCTGATTCGATTATACAACTTCGGAATACGGAATTACTTATGAAGGAATATTAAGTAGATTAAGTGATAAGTTTATTCGAATAAATGTCCAATGACAGATTTATTACTTTCTCTTTATTTATTTATGGGTTCCATTCACACAGTGTTTTAAATTGTTTAGAATTTACGATTTTATTTAGTTACTTCTTACAGATAATATTACAATATTGTCCCGATATTTCTATAGCCGGTAGTCCGATCAAAGGGACTACAAGATTGACAAGGCTAGAATGGATATGCTATCGCCAATTTCAAATTTAATATCACCTATTTTAAACAAACTTATACTATATCTGTTGACTGCTATATACGACTGCCTCGTTAGCCGAGTGGTCGCAAGTGCGACTGCCGGACAAGGGGTCTCGGGTTCGATTCCCAAGTCGGGAAAAGTATTACTGGGTATTTAAAAATCTCAGTAGTAGCACGGAGTCTGGCATATGGCAATAGGCTCACCCCCTATTACATGGGACTCGTAACATGAATAGTGAAAAGTGGGTGTTACATTGTACAGTGGCATTAAGTGCCGAAATGTGCACCGCCTACCCCTTCGGGGATAAAAAGGCGTGATGTTATGTTATGTTATTTTATACTATATCTCGTGAGGATAGAGGAATGAACAATAGTTTGAAACGTCACTGACCAGTAACTTTACCACAATCTAATAAAAATAAAATATTCAGTGCGAAATCGACTGATACCATAATAGACTGGAATCCCTGTCACACAGTGACGCATGTCGTCATTCGCTTCAAGGAAATTGAAAATATAAAGGGACCGACTGATGAAGTGGCTCTACAGGACCCTTTCGGAAGACACCACACTTGGATCTCCTTTGTATGATAATCTACTTGTCCAACCCCTGATGAGGGTTGAAATGATTTTTGCATACAGAGTCAAAAATGGACATATCTTTTTTGATTTATTTTCATATGGTGTTCATGGAATTATATCATGTCTCAGTACCCTTTAGTAACTTGCATTTTTTATTTATTAGAGGTATTTGTCTGCTTTTAATGTTTATACATATTTCAGTACATTTTATATGAATTTAACAATAAATCAGATGATATTCGCTGACTGGATTAAATAAAAATAAAAAGTTTGTATTTTATGAGTAGGGCTGAAGATACATATATAGTAAATTAGGAAGTATGGAATTTTAATATTTATATTCAATTGAAAACGAGTTTAGTGAAAAATTTTCCTGTATTTGTTTGGGAGAGTAAAAAAAAAACTTACATTATTTAACAAAAAACATTTATACGTTATCTTTTTCAAAGCACTACACTACAATATCAAATATCTCTAATTCGATTTCAAAGTCAAGTTAATTGAATAATGGATGAACATTGAACAGGGAGTTCTGTTTGCCGGAACGTACACAAGTGCTTCATTAATTAACAGAGTCAAAATTAACTTATTGTCTCGATGTTCCTGACGCTATTGTGGCTACCGAAATTCTCATGGTTGGGCAAAGTATTAGGCAATAATTATGCACATTGAACACGTATGTCATATTCGTTTATAGTTCCATGTAATAGGGGCAAGTCTATTACAAGACGATGGATACCTTTCATGCTACGTAGTATTACTTAGGTACAATTTTAAACACTTATGAAGATCATCTCAACGTAAAATTTTGTGTTTCTGTTGACTTGGTGACCGCTAGACGAAATAATATTTTCAAAAAGAGCTAAGGTACAATAGGGTAGATTTCTTATTTTTATTTTAATGTCCGTCTGGTAGATTATTTTAAATCATTAGACACATATTTTTATTTTCTTATAGAAAATAATACTTTTGACGATATATTGATTTGAAATGTCGCGTGACGTCATTTCTATGTACATTTTATACGTAGAAATGACGTTTTACCCTCTACTCCTAACCTTTGATTCGTTTTATCAAAGTATTGTTTTATTATACGATAAAATAAAAAAATATGTGTCTGATATTTTTTCATTACCTAACTTACGGACTAATTAGGTTTTTAATATTCATACTCTGTCATCATCCCAATTGTAAACACCATTTTAACATGTAAAAACTTATAAAACACATTACAACATAATGAACCATTTTTTATAGAAAATAAACTGAATTACATAGATTTCTTATTTTTTCTTCCCCATCGTCCTCATTTTGTTCAACCATTAAGGGAGAACAATTTTCTAGTTCTATTTTTCTCCCCAGGAGGCACTTGAAGCAAAATTTCAATTAATTTGGATTCAAACACTCGATGGGAAGCGAATGACAATCGGATTACTTTCTAATTGATTTTAAAGTTTGACGAATTTATGTGGGATGCGTTCAAGTATTATATTAAAACGAGGTCCCATTTGTCCGATGCGCTGTGTTGCTTCGTCGCAGCGTCGTTTTCGATCATATTGTTTACTTGCTGAACCCGCATATTCATATGCCTTTTTCTAAAATAAAAGTAGCCTATAGTACTCCTTAGTATATTAGCTACTTGCCAAATTTCCATCAAAAACGGTCCAGCCATTTCAGAGATTAGCCAGTAGAAACAGACAGCTGTTTCTACAATAATACTTAACATTTTTTGTCTATCTGTACAGACAAATAGACAAAAAATATTAAGTATTTTTTTTTTTTATATTCAGAGTATTTTAGACGGGGTTTTATATTAAGTATTATTTTGGTATATGTATCGTATGTACTTTTATATGCATGTCGTAAAAAGTGGTTAATTAAATACTAGAAATAGACACTCCAAATTTATTTATCTATATGTATGTATAGATGATACGCCCCATTAGAGCTTTGCGTTGTCGAAAGCAACGTGTTAGCAAATCGATGTACAAGAGATAAGGCGGGAGGGAGAGTGATGCGCTGCGTTGACGGACAGTTATCACATTTTTTTTATGAGATAAACCGATAAACGGGCAGACGGATCACCTGATGGTAAGCAATCGGCGTCGCCCATGGACACCCGAAACACCAGAGGCGTTACAAGTGCGTTACCGGCCTTTTGTGGATTAGGAGTTTGAGGATTGTGGGGGATTCGGGGATTGGGGAGACTGGGGAAGGGGGTGATTGGGCCTCCGATAACCTCACTCACACGAAAAAAGGCCGTGGTATCACTCCGGTCGAGCCGGCCCATTCGTGCTGAAGCATGGCTCTCCCACACGTTGTATCTGAGACGCCATTGCAACGTCGTGCGGGGTTGCAAACCTGGTGTGGCGTACAATGCGTTGTTCTGTTGCTACAACGCGACGCAACAGACAAACAGGGCCACGCTCTTATTATAATTTCATTAGGAAGGGTGTTCACTGTTCATAGACGTTCCCGTTAAGATGTTTTTAAACGTTCACATTTAACTTATTATTATTCCAGCGTTTAATTGAAGGTCTATTCTTCAAGTTTTGCATTGTTCCTCCTTATAATGAACTTTGCCTGCCTTTATTCACTGTAAATACTTGAATCATTTGCGTTGTGTTATAATGCGGGACAACTGAGTTGAGGATCTTGTATTTCATCTCTAAGTCAGTCGAGGTATGATGAGGATTTTCTTCTTTAGTAAAGTTTTCTGTAACATAGAATACAAATTTGGTATAACATAGCACCACGCCTTTTATCCCCGATGGGGTAGGCACAGGTGGACACAGAGGTAACACTCACTTTTCACGATTAATGTTATGAGTCCCATGTAATAGGGGGTGAGCCTACTGCCATATACCGGGCACATTTCCAGCAAATTTCCATTTTTTTAAAAATCCCGAAATCCTTTGCCCGCCTCGGGAATCGAACCCGAGACCCCTTGCCTGGTAGTCGCACTTGCGGCCACTCGGCCAATGAAGGAGTCTGTGTCTAAATTTGGAAATTTGGTATGTCTATTTTTACCTATCATAATTTAAATTATTATTTTTCTTCTTCCAAGTCATTTTTGCTGAGTTTGTATTGAAACTTATATATAAATTAGGTATCTCTTGCCAGTTGTATCTAGGTATGTGCTTATCAAGTTTGAATAAAATGTAAAATTTCAATTTAATTGAAATAGGTAATTAAGCTATTTTCTAAACGTTTGGCTCACAAACTCCTCGAAATCCCAAAAGATTAATTGTATTTTTTCAACTCAAGACTCGAGAAATTAAAACCAAGTCGTCGTTAATTTCAACTTTAATCAGTCGCAATAAATCACTTTTCTCCTTGTCAATTGCATCTGTTTCTAGAAGGCTACTTACTTCGTAATAAATTTACGTCAATTGGATTTTTTTAGTTGAAATATTTTTTGTACAATTCCAAAAAGTTCTAACAGTATTTTGAGGCTTGCTCAATAATTTTTGAAAACATTATATTACTTATATACTTCTTATTATAATCTTTTATACATATTTGTCTGGACTTTAAAAGAGACGGACCTCTGAGTTTGTTTCGGCATTGCTCCTCAGAGTAGTCAATTAGGAAATATCGGCCTCATCGTTCGATTGATAAAATTGACGTGTAAAAGTGCTGCCTTGTAGCCTATTTGCAGTAAGAAACTCACTTGTTTCACTGGTTCACTTGTTTCACTTATTAAATTTACGAACCAAAGGAGATTTGGTTTTCTCTACATAAACAGACATATTATCTCAAAGTTTCAGTTTTTAAGCTTTCCAATGCGACGATAAGAAATTTAAGTAAAAAATAAGGTATAATATGCCAATTTCTTCAAACAGGGCAAAGCTATATCTTGAACCCTAAAGTTACGCACTATTGGAAGGGATTCATCAGTTTGTTCAGAAAACGACAAGGAAATTCGTCTCTTTTTGGAAACCTAACCCTTTTGGGGTCGTGTTTAGCATTATTCCAGAAATACCTAATGGTCCTGTTTTCCATTTTCACGGTCCATAGATTCTGACGTCACGTTTTAAATTGGGTTATATTTATTGATGTGTCTTTGCTTAGAAATTACTAGTGTTTACTGAAAGGGTTTTGCAGATACAAATACATTCTACTCACCGCATCATATGTACGTATAATCGATAACCGAAATTAGCAACCTAAACTGAACTGAAAATAAGCCTGCTTTCCTTGAAAAAGGTAACAATGTTACAATAATGTGTATTGTTTTATTAAAAAATTAAATTAAATTACATTTATCTGTCTGAAATGTCTTACTAATATTATTAATGCGAACATTTGTATTTTTGTCTGTTTGTGTCTATCTCCTTCACGTCAAAATAGCTGAAGAGTTGGATATGAATTTTGGGACAAAGATGAATTATGGATTATGACCTGAAATAATACATAACATAACACCACGCCATTTATCAACGAAGGGGTAGGCAGAGGAGCACATTACGGCACTTAATGCCACTGTACAATGTAACACCCACTTTTCACTATTTATGCTATGATTCCCAGGGGGTGAGCCTATTGCCATACCGGGCACAATCCCAGACTCCGTGCTATGACTGAAATTTTTTTTTAAACGTAGTAGTACATTGCCCGACCGACCCGAGACACCTTGCCCAGCACTCGCACTGGCGACCACTCGGCCATCGAGGTAATCGTAAATAATACATAGGCTACTTTTTATCCTACGGAATCACTAGCGAAGCCTCCTCGCAACCCAGCCGTCGCGAAGGACACACCGGGCGTCGGGGATCGCGAGACGATCTCCGGCCACCGTAAGCGCGGGCCTGCGGACGGCGAGCATGGGTGGCTCCCCATCCGACCAGAAACAGACCCGAGCGTACGGCGCGTCGCGTTCCGCGCGCGCCTCAAAGAGCCATCAGACCACCACAGATGGGGCCCAATAGGGCCGATGCCGATTCGGAGTCGCGGAGAACCTAACAGGTAACCGGGGCTCCGGCTCGACGTGCAGGAGAAGGAACAGGGTGGTTTTTAGTCAGTAAGAGTCTGACACTCCCTCCCGCCTCACCCAGGCGGGAGCAGTCATTCGATGATTTTCCCCCCTTAAAAAAAAAGCAAAGCCGCTAGCAGAGGTTAATAGATCTATAATTTTATTGTATGTCAGTCAATCGTAAATTTTCTGTATCTTAAATAGAAACAAAACCATCTCACACACACACACAAACAAGTGAAACAATGTGTTTAATCAAAACTTTGCAACATTACTTACGAACAACCTTTAACCTATCCCCAATAAAGCACTTTCAAGTAATTTACACACCATTTGGCATAAACACGCCCTCAGCTTCCTTTGAATTCTAAATTACTTGATCTAACACGCAATCTTGGTGTCATTACTCATAGCAAATTAACACAATAATTGTAACATCTCAGGAGTTGAACTCATAACACTACGTCATGGGGAAATGTAATAGGGTTGGTCGGGATTGTTAAGAGTACGTCCTGGTAGGGCTGTGTGTAATGTTAAAAACATTTAAATATAGGAAGACCAGTTTGACCTATATGTACTTTTTTATATTATAACTAAGCTGGGTCCGCGACTTGGTCCGCGTGGAATAGTAATTCACAGCTCCTCCCCCGTAGTTGATAGCATGATAATATGTAGCCGATATGTTGACTCCATCTGTTAATAATATTCATGCAAATTTTGAAGAAAATACATGCAGCACTTTTTGAGTTCATCCCGGACATACATATCGACAGAATACAAAAATTCCAAAAACCATATTTTTGGTTTCGGTACCGACTGTGGATCACGTCCAAAGCATTGTTTTAAAAAAATATGCGATGTGCAGTTCTCACTTTCCTACGATTTTATTATATGTACAAATATAGAAGATTTATGGGCCGACGTTTGTCCACTATTTTGCCTGATGGTAAGTGATGATGCGGTCTACGATGGAGCATCCCATAAGCAACCTATTCATTCCGGGCTTGAAGACACCCATGTTAACCCTTCGGGAAATACGGACTCTGTTTGCCCGCGATTATCTCGCAATTAGCTCAACCGATGTTGATGCGGTTTACGTTACGTTACGGTTTTGGTGACAAAATAGTGTTTGATATACTTAGGAGTTAGTTAACATTATTATTGCAGTAACTGCCTAAAAGTCAGGTAGATGACTAAAAGTTTTTTCAAACGTAGATATTTTTCATTCAATTAGTCCTTTTTGGGTTTCTGATGCATCAAGCTTAATTTCGTTAATAAGAGCCATATTTAATGGAAAATTATGGCGATCTAGTACAAAAACTAGTTTGACTAACAAAGTCATATTTAACTGCACATAGTTTTAAATATGAGGCAACCCTGAGAGTACTATTAAATAATAAAGAGCGACATATTTTAATAATTGGCCATAAAACTTGGGAAGAGACGTCGTTAGAGTGAGGAATAGACACTTAGCAGCCGCTGGAATATAAATCTGTTCAAATTGCAACGACATTCATTATCTACAATTATGAACAACAGATGGCCTTTATTCAATGTTTTATATACAGTCAGCTAAAGTCAAAGTCAAAGTCAAAATCATTTATTTCAATTAGACCATATAGAGGCACTTTTGAACGTCAATAAAGAAAATTAACAAGTGAAGCTATTTGCTCATTCCAAGGTGTAGATTCCTATGGAGAAGAACGAGCAAGAAACTCCATAGGTTACTCTTTTTCAATCAAGTTCACAATTGTCCAGTTACAGTTTTGTTGTTTGGGTTGTGCGAGAACAATGTAACACTAAAATACAGTCAAAGAGATCGAAAAAAAATAACCCTAAAGGACATTAAAAAAAAAAGAAATATACAGTCTGGAGCTGACCAATCCCAGTTGACGGCGCCCGTTCACGAACATGGCACGTACACCAGCACCGCCCAACTCGATCATATTGTAGGGAATCGAGCGATCCACTGCACGTGCCACCGCCAATGAGACCTTAGAGTGAGCATGACAACTCCAAACTGACACAAACATATTCAACTATTTTAATTTAATATTCAGGTAATTACAGGGCTCTCACATTTACAATGATTATGCAAGTTAAACAATATACAAATGAGCAACATAGCTGTATTAATTACATGTTTGGATTTCATTAAAACATCAATGCTTTTCGTTTTCGTTATCCTGTGGAGCCGGACTAGCTTGCATCCAAGCATTTTTATCCTCTATATAATCATTAACCTTGTAATATGCTTTTCTACATAAAGTTTTTTTTATACATGATTTAAATTTTGTTTCATTTAGGTGTTGTATGTCGCCTGGTATCTTGTTATAAATCCCATGAACGACTTACCTACTTTCGCCAATCTCAAAGTTGGTTGACTAAATCTATCCTTATGTCTAGTTTGATAGTGGTGTCTGTCACTTTACCAAATAACTGTATTAATAACATAACATAACATAACATCAACAGCCTTTTATCCCCGAAGGGGTAGGCAGAGGTGCCCATTGTACCACTGTACAATGTAACACCCACTTTTCACTATTTATGTTATGAGTCCCATGTAATAGGGGGTTAGCCTTTTGCCATATACCGATCACAATTTCAGATTCCGTGCTACCACTGAGAACATAAAAACTAATATTTTGCCCGACCCGGGAATTGAATCTGAGACCCCTTGCCCGGCAGTTGCACTTACGACCACTCGGTCAACGAGGCAGGCATTAATAAAACATATAATAATAACTTTTTTCTAACATCCACTTCCTTATTTGCTTCTGTTATGGTACCGTAACATTAATATGGGACCAGTAAAATAGGCAAATTGAGTTTTCTAGACACAACGTAGAAAAAATTCTCAATCGTTTAATAATAGAGGTTAAAATACCAAGCAACTGCAATAATGCAACTGCAATAACAGTTGAATGAAGCCGTCACTATCTAAAAACAGCACTATTTAAACCAACTTGATACGAAGTTTGATTTTACTAATAGAGCGGGCCTTGTACCAGGTTGTTTTACTTTAGCGCAATCGACACGTTTATGACGTTCGGTGCTGTGATTGGCTGCTGCAAGTTTATCCGACCAATCAGAAGACTAAACGCAGTAACGTTTCGATAGCGGTAAAGTAAAAACAGACTCGAACTAGGCACAGTGTACTTATAAGTTCCACAGCAATAACAACGGGCGTGCAGTCTATTATAAAGTTTTAATTGAACGGTGCGATGGGAACAATTAAAAATAATAGCCCCCGTGCGAGCAAAGTGTGTGTTTCATTGATTTACGTACTTGCTTTACTTTTTGAAGTCTGAGATTAAAGACTATATTTTTGTGATAATTTATCATCAGTTGACTGCCTCGTTGGCCGAGTGGTCGCAAGTGCGACTGCAAGGGTCTCGGGTTCGATTCCCGGGTCGGGCAAAGTATTACTGGGTTTTTAAAAAAAATCTCAGTAGTAGCACGGAGTCTGGCATTGTGCCCGGTATATGGCAATAGGCTTACCCCCTATTACATGTGACTCATAACATAAATAGTGAAAAGTGGGTGTTACATTGTACAGTGGCATAATGTGCACCTCTGCCTACCCCTTCGGGAATAATAGGAATGATTTTATGTTATGTTATCATCATCAGTTGATGAATAAGGACTCGCGCTTGATAGTATGTTAAGAAATTGCAGTTGGGTTTGGTTAGGTCAAAATATGATGTCTCTTTAGGTGTTGTATAAAAAATTGTATTTCATGGAAATGAACTGATGGATTTGAGCGTTTTAAATTATTTTTTTCGTGTACAGAGTAAACAGGAAAGTTATTAAGTATACTATGTAGTATGTGAATGAATTTTTTTTTTTTTTTTTTCAAACTCAAACTCTTTATTTGCATGTTAAGGTAATACATACAGGTCTTATGAAATAACAGGCACAGCTTAACAAAATAATTATAATATTACTGTTTGTACTTATTAATTTTCAAAATAAGTACAAACACTCCGAGGTTCATCCACCACAGAATGCGAGCGAATAACTTATAGCCACCACAGAATTCACGAGTCTTCGCCAAGCTCCAGTTATTACTACAATATAAATACTGGTCCAACCGCTGCTAATTATGTTTACAGCTAAGCCAAAAAGGTAGAATGGAAACGTAAAATAAACTCATTAATTTATAAACGTAGTGATTATTTAGGTTTGTTAAAATATTGGAAAAGGATTAGTATCATTTGGGCCGATTGTACCGATATTTTTTAAAATGGAATAAGGCATTATAAATATATGTATATAACGGCCTTTATTCCACGAGTTGATGGCCAAATACATTCTTATTATTGCCTACATTTTTGTGTAGGTTCCGAAATTCCAAATGATCAAAATTCAATGCTTTTGATTTTCAAAAAACTACTTATGTTCTAGTTAATGCTAATATGGGATATAAAAACTCCAAGAACAATAAGCAATTCATTTGTATACCTATCCATTAAGAACAGGGCAACAGAATAATATATAGGCTTTGTTTACTGGATTTATTTCAAAACGGATCTATTATCTCGGTGTAAACATAAATATTATCTTTTGTAATCGTATTGATTGTTTAGTCTAAATTGAATGTTTACCATACAAAGACCTCTGGTTTAGTTGATACAATGATCGTGAAGTCGATAGTTGAGTCAAGGGTCCTAGGTCCCGAGCGAACGGCGCGTCGTGTTCCGCGCGCGCCTCTAAGAGCCATCAGACCACTACGGATAGGGCCCAATAGGGCTAATGCTAATACGGAGCTGCGGAAAACGTAAAAGGTTACCGGGGCTCCAGCTCGAAGTGCAGGAGTAGGAACGGGATGGTTTTAGTCAATAAGAGTCTGATACTTCCTCTCGCCCCACCCAGGCGGGAGCAGTCATTCGATGATTTTCGCCCTTAAATAAAGAGTCCTAGCACGACATACATTTGTAACACTATAGTAGAATCTTACTAATTTTATATTATAATTGGAAAAATTTGTTTTTGTTTGTTATTCCTTTACAGCTGGACCTATTTAGATGGAACAAAGATAGACTATGGTCTGGAATAAAGAAGGAAAGAAAGAATAATACTTTGCCCTACCCAATCAGACCAACCTACGAAGATAGAACAAATCAAACAGTCAATATAATATTACAATTATTTCAAATATTCATCAAAACTTGATTTGTAAACTCTCAATAACTTGACTATTTAGGCATAAATTTTCTTCTTATTCATAAAAGCAACAATGGATAGCGTCATGAATATGCGATGCTATTGTCAACGGTTTTAGGGCGGTAAATAAATGGTCCTTTAAGGCGAAGCTTGGTAATGTGAAGACGACTTCTCATCAAGGTATAAAAATTCAATATAAACTGACCGTTGAGCATGGGGTGAGATCACACAAAACGAGGCCAAGATAAAGTGGTGTATAGTTCGATGTGAAGCCACCGGAACGTAGTTAAGATGATGTATGCACAGGACGTTGGGTTCCGTCTTCTGAATTGCTGTCGCGTACCGTAGTACAGGTATCGGAAATAGTAACTGCGCCTGGGATTTATGTGACTGAAGTGGATTAAATATGTCGAGAAGTTGATGGAATCTTAAATTGCTTGCATGAACATTTTTGTAACTCCTCACGCCTTTTATCCCCGAAGGGTTAGGCAGAGGTGCACATTACGGCACCTAATGTCACTTTTCACTATTTATGTTATAAGTCCCTTGTAATAGGGGATGAGCCTATTGCCATATACCGGGCACTTTTCCAAACTCCGTGCTACAACATACGAATTGACCCATTGTCATAATTTTTTAGGCTTCTTAGTGGTCCATAAAAACTGTCATAAATACTTTTTTCGCAGTGTGTATAGCGTAATACTGGTAATGAATATGAGTCCCACGCGTGCCTTGAAACTGGTCGAGTTCCTCGTTAAACAGTTACGTGTATGTGCAATTATAAAAATTAACTGTAATAAACGGTCAATCATATAATATATTTTAAGTACTTCAAGCTAAGTTAAAGTAAAAATGAAAGTCAATTATTCCAATAGGGTAGATGACTAATTTTTATTTTAATGCCCGTCTGGTAGATTATTTTAAAACATTAGACACGTATTTTTTATTTTTTTACAAAAACGACTAGGTACTTTCTTTCTTCTATGAACATTTTATACGTACCTCTAGAATTGACGTTTTAGCCCCCACGCCTAAACTTTGATTCGTTATATCTAAGTATCATTTTATTATACAACAAAATAAAAAGTACGTAATATTTTTTATTACCTAACTGACGGACTAATTAGATTTTTAATTTTCATACCCTGTCATCGTCCCTATGACCAGGAAGCCACCTTAGAAAGTCAAACAAAAAAATTTTTGAGGCTCAGTCAGTCAGTCAAAGTCAAGTCAATAGACATTGTAATAAATCCATACAAGTTTATTATTGTACTAAGATAATTATATTTCAGTTATGATACTGCCCCTTAACAAAACACTCAGTAGCGACTTAAATGATTCTTTGTCCCTAAAAACTTCGCTTAAGTTCATGAAAATGGTTTAAAACATTTAAATAATAAATAAACTTGAGATAGCCGGCTTTTATCTTGTAAAAAATCTAATAATATCCGTGGTTTGAAACCTAATAGGTGGTTTAACAATAATCTATAATGTAGAAAGAATAAAGTAGATAATCGGAAATATCGGTATCGTCGTGGTGGCCCGGAGGGTCGTGGTGGCCCGGAGGTTTAAGACGCCCACTTCTCATGCATGAGGGTGCGGGTTCGAAACCTACCAACGGCAAGTACCAATGTGACTTTTTCCGAGTTATATGTACATTCTAAGATTATTTAGACACCACTGACAAACGGTGAAGGAAAAACATCGAGAGGAAACCTGAACTTATAATTTCTAGAGGTAACTATAAGTTTGAAATCGCCAACCCGCATTGAGCAAGCGTGGTGATTAATGCTCTAAACTTCTCCGTGTGAGAAGAGGCTTTGCTCAACAGTGGGCATTTATAGGCTGTTGATGATGATGAATCGGAAATATTAAAAGGTTTAACGTAGATTTTCGGGTCAGATAAAGTAAAATTATAAATAGTACTTTGATTTTTGTAGTACGTTGGAATATGGTCTTGTTCGAACAATGTCCTGTTTGGTCCGTGAGTTTCATTGAAGATACCTCTATAGTTCCATCCACATATACCAGAAACAAATGACTCCTTCGAAGTGAATTTATAAATCCGTACACTTAGGTTTCGGTACCTATTTTATCACAATACATGTATTGTCGAGTAAAGTCTTAATTTGGATAACATAACATAACATCACGCCTTTTATCCGCGAAGTGGTAGGCAGAGGTGCACATTACGGCCCTTGATGCCACTGTACAATGTAACACCCACTTTTCACTATTTATGTTATGAGTCCCATGTAATAGGAGGTGAGCCTATTGCCAATTCCAGACTCCGTGGTACTACTGAAAATTTTAAAATCTGAGATTTAGTACCTTGCCCGACCCAGGAATCGAACCCAAGACCCCTTGCCCGGCAGTCACACTTGCGACCACTCCGCCAAGGAGCCAGTTAGTTAATTTAGATTTAATCAATAATTATCACATTACAACAATAACAATATTTTTTTTAAAGAAATGATAAATTTCAAACAAAATTCTTGATTGCACTTTCGAATGAATCGGCCGTATTGCTTAACTCATTAGAAAATTAATTAAAACAAAATAATTACACTTGCAGTATTGTGACCTAGATTAACAATTTCTCATTAATACTGGACAAAACGTGCGTCCTCGTGTAAAGGTGTAAATTGACAATGTTCTGTAATTGACAAGTGAACACTTTGCATCATGGAAAACAGCCCTTTTGCCCAGAGCAACAGGGTTGTACGTTCTCCGCCTGGTACACCTGCATCGACCTTACAACCACCGACTCCAGGTACCGATGCTCCTGAAACCGTCGCAACGCCCGAGATCCAGAAATGGTTAACGACAATCGACCAGAGCCTTACTGACATATGCAATATTGTCGGTGATGGCAAGATGAACTCGGAACAAAAGCTGCGAGTCAACGCCCTTTGTAGGAGAGTGAGTAACGGGACTTCACAGATGGCAGTACTTTACCAATCTCTTAAAGCCAGAGCCCTACTTGCCCACCAAAGCGCTTGTAACCTTGAAAATCAATTAGACCTCTCCCTGCAGCTTAAAGACCTTCAGCAGAGAATTGCTGAAACTCCCAACCCTACCAGAACAAATTCTTTCGCCGATATGGTAAAAAAAGGGGCGAATAATTTCATCCAGCCCTTAAAAGTAAGCTCTGTCGTAATTTATCCAAACGATACAACGAAGACGAGTGACGAGACGAAACTATTAGTCCAAAAAATCATCCGCCCTGAAGAAATGAAACTGCAAGTAAGAGGCCTTCACAAAACTAAAAACGGCGGTGTCATCATCAGTACCGAGTCAAAAGGCGATATTGAGAAGTTGAGACAATCAGCACAACTTACAAGCTCAGGTCTTACTGTCGATGAGCCGAAGAAAAGAAAGCCCAGAGTCGTCATCATAGGAGTGCCATCAGCTATGTACGACAACGACGCTTTAATATGCTTGTACCAACAAAATCTGGCAGACAAATTGGAAAATTGCAGTCTTGACTCTTTTTTAAAGAAAACTAAGTTAAGCCATAAATCAGGGAGGAGAGATGCTGAGACCTGCAATTATGTGGTCGAAGTAACTGCAGTCATTCGAAAAGCCCTAATATCCAAAGACCGAGTCTTTATAAATTGGTCATCATGCCCTGTTCACGACTTCACTCTGGTGACCAGGTGCTTCAAGTGCCAGCAGTACGGACATGCTGCTAAATCATGTCGACAGACCTCTTTTACTTGCGGACATTGGGGCGAACAATATCATACCATAAAAGACTGCCCAAAAAAATCAGATGGGCCGAAATGTGCTACTTGCCTTTACTTCAAGAAGCCCCACAATCACATGACTGGTGCTACTGAATGTCCTGCAAAAGTTATGGCCGAAAGAAGGTACATAAACTCGGTAGACTATGGCGACACGTAAGAACGCTATAACTTAATCTAAATATATTAATAATAATAATAATAAACATTTATTTCAGAATTAATTCCATACACGACAGACATTGTAGCTACATTATTGTTAGTAACAGAATGAACTTATAAACTAGTGTTAGTACATATATTCTACGAGCATGAGGCTCGCCGAACCTGGGGATGTCTACTTGACTGCATGCAGTCGTATCCACCGCCCCAAGATCGGAGAGTCCCACCTTTCAGCCAACGCTCCGAGAATGGTGTTGGGGCTGTCGCGAACCCGGCGAAGCATAGATGCGCATCTCTTACGCATGATGGTAGCGAAACTATCAACATCGGCGTCGGCAAACATGCCGGACGCGCTACAAAATCGCGGCAGCCCCATCAACACCCGGAACGTGTTGTTATATTGGGTGCGCAGGCCATCATATGCCCTCCGCGTAAAGTCCACCCACAGGCTGCATGTGTAAAAGGATTGGCAGTAGGCTTTGAAAAGCATATTACAATTGCGCAATGTAAACAGGTTGACTTACTCATCGCCTAGTTGCTGTCTAAGCACTTTATTGTAATTTGTACTAAAACAGCAAGTGTATGATCGTGGACTCTGACCTAGTTTATATAATATCTACCGATGCAAGTAATTTCTCGACTATAGTGATAAATAATATGCCTTTTGTCTAAGTTAAATCGTACCTAATTTTAATTATTTGAGTATTGGATACCTAATTATCTACCTACACCATATTGTCATGTTACTCTTAAGTTGTTTCACCTCTGGCCATCTCTTCCGGGAGTATAAGGCGCGAGGCTATGTATGTGTTTATGTATATTATATAGTCATATTTTATTTTGTCAAAATTATGTCAAGTATTAATGCATGTAAGAGCGTATATAAAAATAAAATTATAATAATGTTAGACCTACTCTCGCCTGTGACACAGGATTATCCTAGTACAGGCACCCATGCCCAGGCTACCCATGTGAGATCTATTTTATTTACCTATAAAATATTTTTGTATCTGTGTCCATTTACATTTCTGAATAAAGATTTTATTTAGAGGTATTAAAATTCATAATTAAACCCAACAAATCTTTTTACGAAGTAAACAAAATCTAGTTTGAAAATAAACGTTCTTTTAGTCCCAACGCAGTAGTTCTTTCGTACGGCCGTCAATGTTCAGTTAAACGTAATGCACCCTTGGGTGTACGGATTTTCGGAGATATAGTACCAGTGACTCTGAATGGATACGACTAAACAACGCAAACAAACAAAATTGGTCATTGACTTTAAAAATATAAAGTACACATTGGAACGATTGGAAGTGTGGGAGAGCCATGCTTCGGCACGAATGGGCCGGCTCGACCGGAGTGATACCACGGCCTCATAGAAAACCGACGTGAAGCAACACTTGCGTTGTGTTCCGTCGTGTGAGTGAGGTTACCGGAGGCCCAATTACGGTTCCTCTTTCCCAATCTCTTCAATTCCTGAATCCCCAACGATCCTCAAACTCCTAATCCCCAAAAAGCCGATAACGCACTTGTAACGCCGGTTTTCCGGTGTCCATGGGCGACGCCGATTGCTTACCATCAGGTGACCCGTCTGCTCGTTTACCGGCTTATGCCATAAAAAAACGAGCAAATATCGTCACTAGAGAACTGACTAACATGTTGGCACTTTTAATTTTTTTGTTTTACGTACAAAAGTGCCTTCCTTGTCTAATTGTATTAAATTATTTTATGTTTGACTTTAACTGCCTCATTGTTCAAACGATGGCAAACGTGGTTGTCAAACAATCAATGTTAGGTTCTGATCGGGAAAAGAAGATATTAAAGCAACCTTCTATTTTGGAAAATTAATCAAAAAATTTAGGGCTAGTGATTTGAATAGGTAGGTCGCCTTTATGATTAGAACATTAGGCTTATTGGTACACTATTTGATGGCATATTGTTCACTAGAAAGTATCCCAACCGTCAAATAATCATTAATATGGCATACATTAGCTTAATCTAGTCCCTAATAATGACATTGTTTGACGTTCTCATTATTTTATAGACTTCATACACACCACAATAAACCTTTACAGCGATGAATTATGTAAACACATAAATTCACCTGTCGGAATAAACGGCGAAACAAATTAAATTCACTTATTGTTGCTACGTAATATGTTCGCGTATTTTCATTTCTAATTCTTACAGTGCTTATTTGTGTGTAGAATTTATGATTACCACATAACATAACATAACATCACGGCTTTTATCCCCGAAGGGGTATACAGAGGTGTACATTATGCCACTGTACAATGTAACACCCACTTTTCACTATTTATGTTATGAGTCACATGTAATAGAGGGTGAGCCTATTGCTATATAACGGGCACAATTCCAGACTCCGTGCTATTACTGAGAATATAAAAAAAAACCAGTAATACTTTGCCCGACCCGGGAATCGAACCCGAGACCCCTTGCCCGGCAGTCACATTTGCGACCACTCGGCCAACGAGGCAGTATTTTTTATTTATAAAGCTTAATCCCAACAATTCTTAGTTTATATATAGAAGAAGTATGTACAAAGATATGTATATTTTAGTTTTAATCAGAAACCTAATATATTATTCACCTTTCATGTTCTTCTTCACAGCGCCGGATTTCATTACAAGCGCTCCAGGATTTTATACCTTGTGGTCTTTTTTTTTTTTTTTTTTTTTAAGGGGGGAAAATCATCGAATGACTTCTCCCGCCTGGGTGAGGCGGGAGGGAGTGTCAGACTCTTACTGACTAAAAACCACCCCGTTCCTTCTCCTGCACGTCGAGCCGGAGCCCCGGTTACCCGTTAGGTTCTCCGCGACTCCGAATCGGCATCGGCCGTATTGGGCCCCATCTGTGGTGGTCTGATGGCTCTTTGAGGCGCGCGCGGAACGCGACGCGCCGTACGCTCGGGTCTGTTTCTGGTCGGACGGGGAGCCACCCATGCTCGCCGTCCGCAGGCCCGCGCTTACGGTGGCCGGAGATCGTCTCGCGATCCCCGACGCCCGGTGTGTCCTTCGCGATGGCTGGGTTGCGAGGAGGCAGCGCTTCGCTGCCTCACGCGTCCCGCCTCCTCCTTAGCTAGCATCACTGCTTCGCAAAAGGAGGAGACGGCATCCCAGTCCCCCTCGCTCCGCATCATGGCCTGCACTAGGCCCGGACGCGAGAGGTCGCCATCGCCGATCACTTCCCTGAGGACACGGCGGTGCTCAGCCCACGAAGGGCATTCTCCCACCGTGTGTTCCACCGTGTCCTCAGGGCGGTCCTCGCAGTGATGACACCCGGGCGTTTCCTCCCGCCCCATCAGACACAGGTACCTCCCGAAACTTCCATGTCCGGTGAGGACCTGCGTCAGGCGGTAGGTGAGGACGCCGTAGCGTCTCTCAAGCCACTCCTCAAAGAGGGGACTTACCGCTGCGATGGCAGCGAGCCCAATACCTTGTGGTCTAAAGTAATCAGGAATAATAACATTTCACCTCGACGATTTATATAATTTTTTTACAGTGAAAATTGTGTAATCAAGTTTTAGCAGTATTTGTGAGACTATTCTTTGTAAAAAGTAATTATTCGGCGCCGTGTTTGGGAAAGTTTCTTTAAGAATTTTTGTAGAAAAATGTTTTAGTGTACCTATTTTTGGTACCTACAACTAAAAGTTGTCGTGGTTTTTCTAAAATGTAACTGCCTGGCAGGAATTCGTTGTACCGTAGCCATTTTAAATATTTATTTTTTGTCCTGTCTAGAATTCCAAATTTAAACTAATTTTATTTTTAAAACGTTCATTGTTTTCATTAAACTATTTGGTAAATGAAAGCATTCTGTTAAGGGTTTAGCAAATATCACAAAGCTTTTTCATTCAAAAAGGTAATTTTATAAAAGACTAAATTAACAAAATCACGTGACTACCGAAGATCTCAGTAGTTCTAGCTTCCAGGTGTTAACCTTATTTTGTAAATGACTCAATAATATAGTTTTAATAATATCACTATGATTGGTAGTATCGGCCCAAGTGGTGGTAAGCAAACACTAATTATTATCCCGTACCGTACTCCATACAAACGGTAGAGGTATGACAATGAGACTGTTTAATCATATTTTTTTATGGCATAAGCCGGTAAACGAGCAGACGGATCGATGGTAAGCAATCGGCGTCGCTCATGGACACTTGGAACACCAAAGGCGTTACAATTGCGGTACCAGCCTTTTGGAGATTAGGAGTTTGAGGATCGTTGGGGATTCAGAAATTGGGGAGATTGGGGAAGGGGAGGGTAATTGGGCCTCCGGTAACCTCACTCACATGACGAAACACAACGCAAGCGTTGCTTCACGTCGGTTTTCTGTGAGGCCGTGGTATCACTCCGATCGAGCCGGCCAATTCGTGCCGCAGCATGGCTCTCCCACACTTTGAAAATCATGCCATGGTTTTCAAGGTAGGTTAGGCTCAGATTCGAAACAAAATCAAACTACAATTTTATTATGTCCCAAGCAATAAAAGTGTGAAGATAAATAAGGTTGTCAGTACTTTTGACACTGTTTCATACATATTGCCTTCTTATTGTTACAGACAGGCCTCTTGGGATTGTATTCTATTTTTCTCTTTTCGTCAATCACGTTCCGCCAACAAGATCATGCTTAAAAATAAATCCCTGTTAAGTTCCTTTGAACGATATTACAGACATAAGATGTAGTAAAATAGAATAAATATTCCACTACTACTGCTCTTTCCTAGGTTGATGTAAGAGCCATATAATAACACTTCACCTGGAGTAAGCTACGTGATATCACCGCGTCCGTGCACATAGCTCAACAGGAAGGGTCCAGTATGACTCGAAACTTTTTTTTAAAATCAATATTGCCCCACACTAGGATATTCTTCTGTGTCGTGGGTGCGTTTACAAACATATAAGTTCACATACACATGACACCCAGACCGGGAACAACAATTTGTGGATTACACAAAGATTTGTTCCGTGCGGGAATTGGACCCGCGACACGTTGCGTGGCAGCTGGTTGCCCAACCACCGCACCAACCGTGCAGTCGTTCTAGTAACTAGTAGTAGTAGTAGCAAACTAGTACAAGTTGTGTCAATGTTATATTTTTTTTAATTCAATCAGCATGTCTCCTGATAGTTATTATACAAAGAACACTTTACTTAACTGGCATACTATGGAGTAACATAGGCAACATTTTATTTTGGAAAATGAATATAAAAAGTTGTCTCAAAATTCATATTCTACGCGGACGAAGTCGCGGGCAACAACTAGTTATGAAAGTTTGTATGTTTACTCTAATGATAGATTACAGTTCGCAATGGCATATAGACTATTTTTTGTTCCACGAAAATGCAGTCGTAGCCATTGGTCGAAGTTAGTAATACATGATCAAGCAAGAGCCTCAATGTTTGATAATAATTGCTAGTTATCATTATTCAACCTATAAGCCACCAAAACTGTGACAACGTCATCTAATCTCCAAACTGCTACATAAATTACGTATGCCGAAAACTAGTGTTATTACTTCTACTACAGTTAAATTTAACTGTTGACTTTAACTGTGCACTTTATTAGCCGTTAACAGGGTCTATTAGCTTTGTGTAGCTTTGTTTTATAGTTATTAGTATACTGAAGTGGACTTTAGTTTTGTTATTGGTTTGCAAAATTTGTTTATATTTTCTCATTAGTACTTTTGTAGTTATAAACTAATGTCGAGCGAATTTGATATTCGATTCAAAAGTCTGGAATAATATAAGTTTAATGGTTTTGTTTGTATAATAATTATCGTGAGACATACTCAACTAACTAAAAATCGCGGGTTACTCTCGCGAATATACTGAGAAAAGCTCTACTAGTTTCGGGGCACATAGGAGCTCTTCCTCATGAGCAGCGTGCCCGAGCGCGACGATGTCGTGCAGCCTACTCTCTCAGGTCCTACTGATTCAGGTCAGTAGGCTGCGCGACGTCACCGCGACCGCGATCTAATAGTTTTCTGAGTAAATTCACGTGAGTAATCCGCGATTGTTTATTAATGGTTCTCGTAATTCCCAGTACATTTTCCTTTAAATTGACGAGAATTTAAAACTAAAAATCAGGTAATCCTTGGAGGCCGTGATAGGAGTTGTTTGCGTAAGTTGGCCAAGAACAACTGAAAAACTTAATAACACTGTCCAGAGCAAAGATTTTGGGGATTAGGAGTTTTAGGATCGTTGGGGATTCAGGGATTGGAAAGATTGGGAAAGGGGAGGCTAATTGGGCCTCCGGTAACCTCACTCACACGTCGAAACCGAAACGAAACAACGCAAGCGTAGCTTCACGTTGGTTTTCTGTTAGGCCGTGGTATCACTCCGGTCGAGCCGGCCCATTCGTGCCGAAGCATGGCTCTCCCACACTTAAATTGACACACAAAATGACATGGCAAATTAGGAACGACTTATGTCAATTCTATAATGAATACCTTTTCTATTCCTATATTTAAATAGCTAGCGTTAACGTAAAATTATTACAACTACAAATCAGCCGAGACTGTTCGCTGACCAAAGCAGTGGATTTAGCAATACGATAAATTTAGAACTGACTAATAAACCATCCATTCAGCAGTATAGTGATACAAAGTCACTAAGTCTGATATAATCATACCAAATCAATGACCGCTTAACTAGCTCAGTTTACTGAACACTATCATAGGAATTCTAGGCATATAAAACTCAAAATCCATTGCAGCGAAAGCGAGAATTTTGGAATGAATTTGATGGATCGAGTCACGTAACGGCTGAGCGATTTCCGCACCTAACAAATATTTGTATGATCTACACATAGATGCCGTTGTTCGTTGTTTGTTAATTTTAGGTCGGTGTTTGTTTACTCGAAATGGGGTTTGTAGCATGGATTACAAAAAAAAGTTCCTATTTTCGAAGTGACGTTTTTGTATGGATATACGTTCTTTACACAGATATAAAAATAGAAGAGAAAACAGATTAAAAAAATCCCTTGTTTTGTTACACCACCGCTCTTGTGCGAAGAAGTAGAATTCCTTGCTGTCTTCCAGAAGGGTTCGACCTGGGTGTCTTCAAGTCTTGAGTGAATAGGTTGCGTAGGCGTGCATCATCGTAGACCGCATCATCGCTTACCATCAAGTGATTTATTGGCCAACTGCCAACCAATTACCTAAGTATAACAAAACTCCCTGGTATTCTCACACATTCTCACTATACAGATAAAAAATAGTTAAAAACTTATAAATAATGTCTGTATTAACATTTTAAAACAGTTGCACTCGTTTTTAAAACAGTAGTTAATCGAAATGAATTATAGTTTCCAGTTTACGAATCCGCTCGCAGCGTAGATTTAAATCGTGCTCGTTGCTAAATTACTTGCTCTGAATAAATTTACCATAATAGCTAATATATAACGTCTTTGTTTTAGTTCTAAAATGTTATTAATGTAGTAATGAAATTAGTTCGTAATTATTTAAACCCACTGCCTCGTTGGTCGAGCATTTATACATTTTGACCGTTGAAAAAGAGGTCCGTAAAGTACCGAAAAAAGGAAAAAAATTGTCATTTTATTTATATTTTTACCAGTAATTGAGTTTCAAATAAATAAATGGCTGAGTTCGAAATGTACTGAACACTACCTACATGTTATTGTATTATATTATAGCATATTTTGCAACTATCTTATAACTATCAAAATATGTTCTACCTTTATTCAACCAAATGCCTCGTTGGCCGAGTGGTCGCAAGTGCAGATGCCTGGTTAGGGGTGTCGGGTTCGATTCCTTGGGTCGGGCAAAGTATTATTGGGTATTTGAAAAAAAAAATCTCAATAGTAGCAAGGAGTCTGAAATTGTGTCCGACATATGGCAATAGGCTCATCCCCTATTACATAGGAATCATAACATAGGTAAATAGTGAAAATTGAGTGTTACACTGTACAGTGGCATTTAGTACCGTAATGTGCACTTCTGCCTATCCCTTCGAGAATAAAAAGCTAATGCCTTTTAACATAACATAACTAAATTGTTATGTTTATTCAACCTATTGATGAATAATTCTCCCCTGATTGGCTCTTTTCAAATGTCTTGCCGGAACGGTTTCAGTTCAAAATTTCGGACATAATAACTTTAAGCAGACTTACAAACACACATACATAGCACACCAATCGACAAACAGAACAAATAGATAATCATGTTCACAAAACTCCATATTTTAGGAACTTGCACATAATTCGCTAGTTCTTGTTTACAAAGTAGAAATTTTCCAACAAATCTAAATTAAATTTGTACTGCGCAAAACAAACGGTGCAATGCAGTTGTTGCATTAAATTTATAAAAGAACGTTTGTATGTGATTCCTTTATTTTTCTTGTAAATTGTTTGGTGCTCTTGTAACTGGTATTTAATAACTAACATTAGGTTCAGTTACTCATAGGAAAATATTGCTAGAAAATCGAACCCAAGGTTCTTGATCTGAGACTGCCTCGTTGGCCGAGTAGTTGGAAATAAGGGGTCTCAGATTTTATTCCAGGGCCGGACAAAGTATTACTGAGTTATTTAAAAAAAATCTCCGTAGTAGCATGGAGTCTGGAATTATGCCTGGCATATGGCAATAGGCTCACTCCCTATTACATGAGACTCAAGATACAAATAGTGAAAAGTGGGTGTTACATTAATTTACATTAAGTGCCGTAATGTGCACCTCTGCTTATCCCTTCGGGAGTAAAAGGCGTCATGTTATGTAAAATCCTTTAATCGATAGTCTTACTTACAACACTTCGATCTAAGCGGCAATTTGTAAAACAAAATTGTAAAACAACTTCACTCGCAAATTCAAGTCATCAAAATAATATTGAACTATCACACTTACCATTCATAGAACTTAGTAATTATGTTATTAAAAAAAATGGAGTTGTATCACCTACACCACGGTTTATCGACAAAAGTATTTTGGATTCATTGATGCTATTTATAACGCGGGCGTGCTCGTAAACAATGGCTCGGGTCACGTTTTTGTAGAGGTACATAAAACGTGTCTGTCAGACGTTACGTACGTACATACGTGTTCAACGTCTGTTTTTATAGATAAGATGTTTTGGATATGACCTTGACATCATATCAGCAGACTATGACAGTTCTTTGCTGGGTTACATACCTCAACTACATAAGAGTGGTTGAAGTTAGAGATCGCAAAATGAAAAGTTCAGAGACCGCTGATATCTAGTCTCTGTTACATTTTTATAGTCAACAGTTATGTCAGGGTAGTGACAAAAATGTGTTCTACTCTGCAGTCGTAACATGGGAGAACTCTCACCATAGGGCAATATTTATTTTCCCATGGAGCAAAAATTGTGATTTTATCTTGTTGTAATAGATGATTTACAATCGAAGTCAAAGCATTTATAATAACTATCGTGAGACATACTAAATTAAGTAAAAACGAGTGTTTTTTCTTAATTTTTTTTATAACAGTAATTAAGTAAAATCAGTGAGCTGCGCGCGTCGCCGCGACCGCGCAAGCTGCTCATGAGGAAGAACCTCTCTGTGGTTCGAAACAAGTAGTATATTCACGTGAGTAACCCGCGTTTTTACTTAATCAAAGCATTTATTTCAATTAAACCATAATTTGGTACTTTTGAAACGTCAACATTACAAAATAAATAATATCTAGTCTGTCAGTCAGTCTCAACCAATTTCGAAGATTTCAAATTCTTCTTGACTCAATCTTTATACACACGTAGACATAGCAACTAATTTTATGTAAATCATATTAAAATTTTCTCTCATGTCAGAAACGTTTTATTTCTCAGGGGAAATTTCAAAAGGTCACGTACTTTTTATTGTCGTTTTTAATTTGGCTGAAACTCTTCCAAGTTATGAGCTTTTGAATGAGTTCAAGGATCTCACGATTAGGTTATAGTCACACTGGCTGCCATGAAAAAATACAAACGGATTAGACTACGTGTATTGTGATATGAAGGTAAGTGAACAAAGATCTGTATGTCAAAGCTAACAGCCACTACTTATTAATTCCACCTATTTAATAGAATTTCCGCTTCTCATGCATGCGGGTTTGAAACCTACCAACGGCAAGTACCAATGTGACTTTTTCCGAGTAATATGTACTTTCTAAGATTATCTAGACACCAATGACAAACGGTAAAGGAAAACATAGTGAGGAAACCTGGGCTTATAATTCCTAATTATAAGTCTATAATCGCCAACCTGCATTGAGCAAGCGTGGTGATTAATGCTCAAACCTGAGAAGAGGCTGTGTATCATATGTATGTTAATGTATCCAATATACTAACAATTTAAGAAACTAATGAATTCATCATCTAAATTTTAGTCCGGAATATAAACGGCATTAAATTTTCGCCTATCTACATGGTATAAATAGAGTTGACAATCCAATTCACTAAAATGCAACAAATTGTCAGAATTTTAGGAGTAACATTCGTCTGAAATGTGTGACGTACAAAAATAAAATATTTGTAATGCGTTCCATACCGACCACACGTTGTAATTGAAAGTTGACCTGAGTTATTAGCTTACAGCGAATTTTGTTTACAATATAACTTAAAATAAAAGAAATAATTGTGATTGCCGAAAATATAATAGGTCTCATTATCATCATCATAACATCACGCCTTTTATCCCCGAAGGGTTAGGCAGAGGTGCACATTATGCCATTGTACAATGTAACGCCCATTTTTCACTATTTATGTTATGAGTCCCATGTAATAGGGGGTGAGCCTATTGCCATATACTAGGCACAATTCTAGACTCCGTGCTACTTCTGAGATTTTTTATAGAAAACCCTGTAATAGGTACTTTGCGAGCAAAGTACCTATTACAGGGTCGAGACCCGGGAATCGAACCGAGACCCCTTGCCCGGCAAACGCACTAGCGACCACTGGGCCAACGAGGCAGTCTCGTTGGCCTCATTAGCGTTTATAAGTTAGGTGGGTGGTAAAATGTATTATTTTCATCATCAGTTCATGCCAAGCCACTGATATTGGCCCCTGTAAAAAAAGTTGTTTGCCATTGTCTCTAAACAAGACAGCTTAGATAGATATCGCATTTTTTCATAAAGGTGGCCTCGCGCTCATTTACAAACTTGCAAATTGACACGTAGATCCGAAACTACAGTCTGTGGATAATGTAGGTTTATCAGAGAATGCTGCAGCTTGGTCTCTCACAACATCAACGCGAGGAGTAGTGGGGGTGATCATGATATTAATATATTTCTAAAGCGCTTGTAACTTAGACAGTTACAGACGAAAGTGGTCATAAAACACGGTGGCTGTTTTGGATTTATACTGGCGCAGTAGCCTTGGTTTATGTCCCACGTAATGTGGTCACTTGAGCGCTGGATTAGCTGCATTTACCGATGGTCTTTGGTCCTGGAATTGTGGTCTAAAGGGCATTCGTATTCAACTGAGTTTAAATCGTAAGAAGTTCTAGATTGTTTAATTTGGATTAGAAGCTGGATAATAATTTTCAAATTCTCCTGAGGTAATTGTAAAATCCAACCTACCATAAAAACTATAATAACGTGTCTGGCCCCAAGGCAACTGATAATAATAGTTAGTGACTAGACAGAAATAACAGAATGAGATTAAACAATATATGAACTTTGACACGTTTTTCCTTTTATTCTTTGAGCTGCGGCCATCGCGAGACGGCTTTTATTTCTAAAAGTCAAAGTCAAAGCATTTATGTTTATTGAACCATAATTTGGTACTTTTCAAATGTCAACAAATACAAAATAAATAATAAAATGTCAGTCAGTCCGTCAGTGAAGTTAGGTGAAGCTAGGTGCTCATTCCAAAATGTAGATTCGAATGGAGAAGAACGAGCAAGAAACTCCATTTGTTATTCTTTTTAAAAAAGTATGTTCTACAATGTCTCTGGTTCATATTCCAATACTGTATGTATGTATGAAAACTATGCAAAGACACAATTGACGCATTATACTAATTACAAAACTTACTAAAATAAAATAAAAAAAATACAAAACAAAAAAAAATCTTATAGTCTAACATGGTGCTCACATTCGCATACTGACAATCCATAAAAATAGTGCTTTTATACAAGAAAAAGGAAACTCTTTGTTTCATTAAAGAAAGAAATGCTCGATGCCATATCTCTTTTGTAGCATCTTTAAAATTTTCGATGGTATAACTGTTATCACTAACGCGCTTACCAAAACGTGACTAAGCATTATGACAGACCCATTTATTGGGAGATCTTTGTTTTACAATGGATATCTTAAATTAGTTATGATAACAATTATGAATAATTTAGATGGACAAATCTATAAATTCATGTATTGAATAATGTCTATAAATTATTTCAATTTGACCTTGAAAGCATAAATTCTGTTAATTTTTTTATAGAACGTTGCCAAACTTGTATTTTTTCGTGTGTCATGGGTGCGTTTACAAATATACAAGTTCACATACACATGATACACAGACCCGGAACAACAATCTGTGGATCACACAAAGATTTGTTCCGTGCATTTATCAAACTAGTGCCACGTCGCGCGACAGCCAGTTGCCCAACCAGCGCGCCAACCGTGTAGTTAATGTATACACCATCATCATCATCAACAACCGGAAGACGTCCACTGCTGGACAAAGGCCTCCCTTAGCCCTCCACGTCGAATGACAAATCGCCACCCGCATCCACTGGGTCCCCGCAACTCTGGCGATGTCGTCGGTCCACCTAGCGGGAGGCCTGTCCACGCTTCGTCTTCCGGTCCGGTGGCCCATCTGCCGTCAGTCCTTCGAGCGACGTGGCCTGTCCATTGCCACTTTAGTCTGCAGATTTTGCGAGCTATGTCGGTAACTCTTGTTCTTTGGCGAATTTCCATATTTCGGATTTTGTCGCGCAAAGAAACTCCGAGCATAGCACTCTCCATCGCACGCTGAGCGACTTTGAACTTCTCCAGAAAGCCAGAGGTCAGGGACTACGTCTCGGTACCATACGTCATCACCAGCAACACAAACATCAATATATACCTAAACGAATCTTAATAGGCACACGATCACTTAACAGTACAAGAATGGTTTATTTGCGAATGCATTTGCACTGAAATTAACACGTTTATGGCACGAAGCAAATCGGCTTTTTGCTACAGCTTTGCATGCTTGAAATACCTTAACGTATAGTTGTTACTTCAAGTGCCAAGGTAATTTAAATTGAAGTGGTTTTGGTACTAGGTATGGTATTGCTTTGGTATGTACTAAACGCAGGTTAAGCATAAGATAATTATAAGCTCACTAGCTGTTCCTCACGATTTCCCACATAATAATAACATCGGGTAGAAGTTGGATTTTTGCATTACTATTATAGTTGCAGCACTATCGCCCATATTTAGATGACAAAGTGTTATTATAGCATAACTGTTTTACTTAATTAGTGTTATATAATAATACTAGCGATCCACCTCGGCACGGGTGCAATATGTATTATACATAAAAACCTTCCTTAACCTCTATATTTTTTCAAACCGGTCCGTTAGTTTCAGAGTCTATACAATTCAAACAAAAAATCGAATCTTTTCTCTTTATATTATTAGTCTACCTCTAGATACTGTATATACTGTATGGCTTGGTTAAAGTTTTAAATGGAAAATTATAGGTTTTTACTTAATCTATCGTTGTCTACCTCATTGGTCGCAACTGAGACCGCCAAATTAGAGATTTTGCATTCGAATCCCGGATCACATATTATAAAGTGTTATTGGGATTTTCCGATATTTCTATAATATCTCAATATGAGCACGGATTATGTAATTTTAGTCCCTCTTAAGCAATTTCTCTGACGAAAATTCTTCCTTCCTTTTTACTCAGAAATTCTTCATTTTATACAAGTAAGTACCCAGTAATTAAACTTCATATATTATACAAGGTGTTGTTTTAACTAGGAGGTAACTCGGCTATCGATTCTGAGTTCGAATCAATAAAAAAAATTGTAGGTAAATATTTTTATTTTTTCTGTAAATTACGGAAATCCGTAAGTGAGAACTACACACCGCCGTTTTGTAACTAGCTTTATAACGCGGCTTAACGCACACAAACTCAAACACGTAATTAATATTATTCCTAATTCTATAAAACTTGAATAAGAAGCATTGCTGTCGCTTTTTCTGTGAATACTGTCAAACTTAAACGATTTATTATAGCCGTATTTTTAACTATTGGCCTTTTTCTCTTACATTGAACGTTTATGACTTCTGTGACATGCCCCCGAGAAATGACACGGCGTCAAACCTACACCTTGTATAGTCTACAACAATGAAAATGCTATTATCTAAACGCACTCCAAATATTTCAATGTAATTGCACGAACATACATTTTGCTGTAAAATTCACACGAACTAAATCACATGTGCTTTTGGAATTCACCATAAAGTCTAAAGTCGGGCTCGCCATCTGTCCGGATTTAAGCATTGGGGTCTGTCCGACTCTGAAAGCGTCCGGGATTTGGAAATGCGTCGGTAATAAAAATGGAAAGTCCAGTCCGTATGTATGTGGATTGAAGGGAAAGTTGCGGGTTCGTGGAGTATTTAACATTTTTATTTCGATTCATGGTAATATTGAAGTATTATCTTTCAAACTAATTCTTGCCGACGTCATTTTATCTGAAATTAATAAGTCAATCTACACGGCGTGACGTAATTACAGAAGGTAAATGAATTTTTTAAAAAAAAAAACGTTGCCCCACACTCGGAATTCTCCTGTGTCGTGGGTGCGTTTACAAACATACAAGTTCACACACAATGACACCCAGACCCGAAAAAAACAATTTATGGATCACACAAAGTGTTGTTCCGTGCGGGAATCGAACCCGCGACACGTTGCACGGCAGCCGGTTGCCTAGCCACCGCACCAACCGTGCAGTCTGAATTTGAAAAAAATTGTTAATCCCTAAAAAGTTAAAGAAAAATGGGTTAACTTTTGTTGCAAGTTAAGTTCCTAGATTTATTTTGATAGCTGCAACTGTAACACAAAACATAAGGCAGTTTTATCAGACTCAAATCGGTTATACCACGGGGAGTGCTCTGAGGAATTCTTTGACCTGATTCTTGCCGCATCTTTTCGCCATCGACCCTTACGACAGCATCCCCATCATATAGATGGTTGGTAAACCACAACTGTGCGCTTCTCGTGTAGCTTTCTGACTCGCACAGCAAAACTATGGAATGATCTGTAGTCGGCAGTATTTCCAAACCGATACGATCTTCAAACCTTCAAGAAAAGAACGTATTCATTTTTTAAATGCACAATGACTGCACGGTTGGTGCGGTGGCTGGGCAACCGGCTGCCGTGCAACGAGTCGCGGGTTCGATTCCCACACGGGTCTGGGTGTCATATTGTGTATGTGAACTTGTATGTTTGTAAATGGACCCACGACACAGGAGATAATCCTAGAGTGGGGCAACGTATTTCTAAAAAAAAAAAATGCCAGCAACCTGTGACTCCTCTGGTGTAGCGGGTGTCCATGAGCGGCGCTGATCGCTTACTATCAGGTGATCGGTCTGCACGTCTTGCCACCGATTCCATAAATAAAAAAAATAATAACTCAATGACCGTACGTGAATGAGTTGTTACCAATTTTTCATAAGCATTATCATTGACCAACCCAGATTCCAGTAATAAAGAAGAATACCTACCTAAAAATTAATTACTATTCGATTCCCAGAAGAACAAAGTCTTACAATTGCAAACAAAGTATCTGAACTTTCAAATAGGCCAATCTGTCCTAATTAAGTACCAGAACAATAGAAACTAACAAGAGCTAGTATTATTAGAATAGCTAATAGATGGGGAGAAACTACTAAGTTTCTTTAAAAACAACCTTGAGTTCTAGGACATGGAAACTAGAATTGATTAATAGACATGTTAAGTACTCTTCTATTACTGGTGATTGAGTGAGAGGTAGACAATGAAATGAAATGAAAATTTAAGGGACAATGGAGTCCCATTTTGACAAGAGGAATCCGGAAAATATCAGAAAATCGGGATATTAATACACTAACGAGACTAGAAGGAAAATAAACTTTACTTTTTCTGTCTAAAATATTAATACCGCAATGTCGCATCGTTGTTACTTGCAAAAAGATATCAGAAGTTTTTATTTTTCCACCATAATTTACCAATATTTGCATAAACCGCAAAGACTTTGCCAATATAACTTTTTTTAACAACGACACCACAGTATTACGAATATTTTACTAAGAAATTCTAAGTATTTTATTTTACTATAAAAATAAAAACGAGACAGTGAGGGATTCGCAAAATATTTAAATACTTCGAATATAAATTGCGAACATATTTCAAGAGCTTATTATAAATGCCGAAAATACATATTAATCTTTCATTTTCAGTCTGAAAATGCTCATACAAGACCTATGTATGATGGAAAATATGTATATCTATACATATAATAAAATTGTAAATGAGTAAATTCTGTACATTGAAAATATAAAAAAAAAATAGTAGGGGGTGTTACTAGACAGACACCGAACCCGGACCGATAGTCCGATTACGATGAAATTTGATATTATTATACTTTAATATTCTGGGCACAACACTGGGTACATTTTATCCAGAAAAGGTATACTCACAAAAAACAAACTTAATTGTGCGGCTTAATCCCTATACACATTTACTGTACCAAACGCAAATATAAATTTGTCGAATCTTAGGTTGCACGCAGTAGACTTTACGCTGTAACTGTAGGATCGATGGTTGAAATTATTAGCTTGAACAGATATTATAAATGTAAAAATATGCGAGTTTGTGTGTATTTTGGTACTCAGTCACAACAAAACAGCTGAGGGGACTGGGGTGAAATTTGGACAAGAGGTAGATTATGGTCTAGAGTTCCCAACCTGGAAACGCAGGCGAAGCCGCTCGCAGAAGCTAGTACATAATAATCTATACTAAATAATAATATAAGAAAGTTAAGGAGTTTATTTTTTGTTTGTTTGTTTGAACGCGCTAATCTCCGAAACTACTTGTCCGATTTGAAAAATTCTTTGAGTGTTGGATAGTAGTTCATATATCGAGGAAGGCAATAGGCTATAAAATATCACGCTACAATTAATAGGCGCCGAGTAGAGCGAGTGAAACCGCGCGGAAGTAGCTAGTATATGATATATTCTAGACTGAGGTTGATCCTAAACATAAGTTTCTAATCCACCTAAGGGCTTTTACGGTACATTACTAAACATTGTAAATAAAGTTGTTTGGCTTCTACAAACTCTGTTAATCCAGTATGTACTGTAACGTTAATATACACACAGAATTACCACCTTGAAAATTGTTCGTATTCTGTTGTTAATCTCTTTGTGCTACACACGGATGGTTTAAATGTCCAATAAAACAAGTTTGGTGTCCATTATTCTACTGTCAAGGTTTAGTTCAGGAGGAGTATGTATTGTGTATGTAGCCAAAATGACAGCCAATTTTAAATTGTTCGGTGCCTTGGTTAGAACTTTCATAGGATTCAACTTCTACTATTATAATGTAATTTACTTCTATTATAGTAGTCTCCTTCTGTAGTAAAATTTTTTTTGGGTAGTAGCTGGACAGTTCAATACACCCGTATGTCACAGAAATAAGCTTGATACATTGCATCTCGTCGCACAGCGTCATTTTTTACGTCTTAATCTCGCCCTGTTATTACTCTTAGTTTGTGTTTATCCCCATATTTATAAAAGGATGAAGTTTGACTTCTCTCCTTTGTTTAGCTACCTATTGATGAAAATAATCTAGTATTTTTTTCGTTTGGGGTTTTTTGTCTACATAATGCAATTTAACAGAATGTCACAGTCTTACAATTCATGACGTCATTGGATTGAGATGAGTGATTGGATGATTTGGCCCCCTTAAAAAAATACCAACTGTCTAGACTCCAAGTTTCGCGAAGTCATTTGTATTTGATTGAAATAACTAGTACAAGACGTCATAAGAGTGATTTCGTCTGCTGTAGAAATTGGTATATGCTTTTATTTATACACATCGACTCATAAAAAATTGTAATATTAAACTATAATTTGCTAGTATGTTCATGTTTATGTTTTGTTATGAGTCCCGTGTGATAGTGGGTGAGCCATTGCCATATTCCGGCCACAATTCTAGACTCCGTGCTACCACTGAGATTTTTTTCAAAAACCCGGGCAGTAACTCTTGTAACCACTTAAACGAAGCAGTCGCGTCAAAAATAGAATTAAGATTCTATTCTTCACTAAACTACATAACATAACATAACATCACGCCTTTTATCCCCGAAGGGGTAGACAGAGGTGCACATAGAAGTAACACCCACTTTTCACTATTTATGTTATCAGTCCCATGTAATAGGAGGTGAGCCTATTGCCATATACCGGGCACATTTCCTCATCATACTAAACTACACTCCCACAAAAACTTACCTACATTACATACACATATAAAAGTCCACAACTCTCCACATTAACAGTATCCATCCTTCTTCACTATCCAATCATAATAATCAGAATATGCATCGAAATATCAGTACACAATATCCTGAATCAATTACAGTCAATCTATATCAGATGCAGCGTTAACAAGCTCGGTGCGAACATAGTGCACACATAGTTACTGTTGTTTAACTAACTATTGGGAATGTATGATCTTTGTTATGTGTATGTACTGTACATACGTTCATACTTAGATTATTGTGAACTACTGTGTGTGTGTGTGTGTTCTTGATTCAAGATGGTTTTGATGTGGCAAGTCAATTGTCGACACAGCCAGTGCGGTGGTTGGGCAGCCGGCTATCGCACAACGTGTCGCGGGTCGGCGATTCCCGTATGGAACAATACATTGTTTGATCCACAGACGTATAAAATAATAGTATTATTGTGACTGCCTCGTTGGCCAAGTGATTGTATGTGCGACTACCGGGCAAGGAATCTCGGGTTAGATTCCCGGGTCAAGCAAAGTATTACTGAGTTATATAAAAAAAAAACTCAATATCAAATCAGTAACACGAAATCTGAAATTGAGTCCTATATATGGCAATAACATAAATCATAAATAGTGAAAAGTGGTTGTTACATTGTACAGTCGCATTAAGTGCCGTAAATATGCAATTCTGTGTACCCCTTCGGGGATAAAAACCATGATGTTTTATTATGTCATAGTCCTACTCTCTGAGTACAGCTGCAAATCAAAAATTACGCTCATCACATTAGAACTTCAACCGTATAAAAATATACTATTAAAACTGTGAGCCAAATGTTACAGCTCAATAACAATAACAGAGCGATACACTTGCAAATATTGCAGTAAAATGTTTCAATTTGAACTAAAAATGGAAGAAAATAAAATAAATAATGCTATCAACCCCTTGCTATAAAGTTTCAGCTGAGGTTTATGACTATACTTAAACGGTAAAAGAACTATCAAGTTCACCATTGTAGTGTTTCTATTGCTAGTCTTAAAGACAATGAAAGTTTTAAATGCATATTGTACCATTTTCGAAAATAAATCCGACTGTCTAGAACGAATTTTTAATTTTAGCTGGACAGAATACAAAATCTTCATCCGACGTAGAATAAAGAGGTTCTGTTTTTAGTCACGTACCTAGTGTTGGTATTTTAAAAATAGACTACACATTTGATAAAGACCTACTACCTTGCTATCTTAAACCCATCTGCCAGACCCGAGCGTAATCAATGATCCATCAAACCACCACGAATGGGGCCCAATATGGCTAATATCGATGGTGAGTCGGGGAGAACGTAAAAGGTCACCGGGGCTCCGGCTCGAAGTGCAGGAGTAGGAACGGGGTGGTTTTAGGAGTAGTAGTAGTAAGAGTCTGACACTCCCTTTTGCCTCACGCGGACAGGAGAAGTAGTTGTTCGACGATTTTACCCCCTAGAAAAAAAAAACAAAAAATAAACCCATCTGCGCAAAGTGAAGATTTTCGCAAACTTACAACTCAGTTAGATAGATTACTACATGCTGTTGACATCATAAACAAAATACAGTAAGCCTTGTGACGAGTATATAATACATTTTTTTTGTTACTTTTATTTAAAACTTATCTTTGCAAAGAGTAAAACACAGTATACTCAGGCTTAATACAGTCAAGTATGTTATAAATTGTACTCATAATACTCGGGACATCCTCTCGCCATCGAGATCCCATTGACAGCGGCTTTTGATTTCAACAGTACGTACAGAAAACATTTCAAGACACCACGATTGATTCTCAAAAATCTTGAGAACCAGAAGTGATCAAAACACTTCTTAGTTTTCGGTGCTATAACATTTTGAGATTTATTCGATGACTATAAGTTGTTTCGTTGGTTCAATGAACTCAAAAGATTCATTGATAAGATATTTTTGTTATTGTAATTTTTAGATGAGTAAATAGAGGTATGTACGCTATACCTCTATAGATACGCTACATAGAAAACCGACGTGACGCAACGCTTGCGTTGTGTTTCGTCGTGTGAGTGAGGTTATTATACCGGAGGCCCAATTATCCTCCCCTTACCCAATCTCCCCAATCCCTGAATCCCCAACGATCCTCAAACTCCTAATCCCCAAAAGGCCGGTAACGCTCTTGTAACGCCTCTACTGTTCCAGGTGTTGGGCTGGCTGCCATTGCAGCGGTAAGACCCCTCTTTGAGGAGTGGCTTGAGAGACGCTACGGCGTGTTCACCTACCGCCTGACGCAGGTCCTCACCGGACATGGAAGTTTCGGGAGGTACCTGTGTCTGATGGGGTGGGAGGAAACGCCCGGGTGTCATCACTGCGAGGACCGCCCTGAGGACACGGTGGAACACACGGTGGGAGAATGCCCTGAGTGGGCTGAGCACCGCCGTGCCCTCAGGGAAGTGATCGGCGATGGCGACCTCTCGCGGCCTAGTGCAGGCCATGATGCGGAACGAGGGGGACTGGGATGCCGTCTCCTCCTTTTGCGAAGCAGTCATGCTAGCTAAGGAGGAGGCGGGACGCGTGAGGCAGCGAAGCGCTGCCTCCTCCCAACCCAGCCATCGCGAAGGACACACCGGGCGTCGGGGATCGCGAGACGATCTCCGGCCACCGTAAGCGCGGGCCTGCGGACGGCGAGCATGGGTGGCTCCCCGTCCGACCAGAAACAGACCCGAGCGTACGGCGCGTCGCATTCCGCGCGCGCCTCAAAGAGCCATCAGACCACCACAGATGGAGCCCAATACGGCCGATGCCGATTCGGAGTCGCGGAGAACCTAACGGGTAACCGGGGCTCCGACTCGACGTGCAGGAGAAGAAACGGGGTGGTTTTTAGTCAGTAAGAGTCTGACACTCCCTCCCGCCTCACCCAGGCGCGAGCAATCATTCGATGATTTTCCCCCCTTAAAAAAAAAAGTGTTCCAGGTGTCCATGGGCGACGCCGATTGCTTACCATCAGGTGATCCGTCTGCTCGCTTACCGGCTTATGCCATAAAAAATATTATACCTTCTTGTTATTTAAAGCTAATTTCTAATCATATTTACCTAAGTAAAATTTGTTATTCAGAATGTTCAGCAGTCTTGTGATCTCAGAAGAAGGAAGTCTGAATCTGCAAAAAAGTCTGCTCACAAAGGAGAATCCCTTCAAAAACATGCTTAAAAAACGGGTAACGTTGAGGAAAAAAACACCATCAAAGCTCCCATATTTTGCTAACATCCACACGCCACTTTCACTGGCGTTTATAAATCTAATCAGAATGCTGTTCATAATAGCGAAGGGCCCTTGAGAGTCGTAGCGGCTTGTATTTCATTGCGCACGTTTTGAACATTTCCCACAGTCAACAATCTTTGTAGAACTATATTTGTTTTGTCGTCTGCAGTTTATGTTGTATTGATGCAAATATTTTTGATAGCTCAACCTTAGTATTTGTATGAATTCCTTGATATTTTTCTCCTTCTAGCCACTTAGACTTTGCAGACCAGACCAAATCTTCCTCCTAAAATACGGTATTTTACAACTAATCAAATTCAATACTTTTTATCGAAACGTCAAAAACAGCAGCGCGATGCACGGTCGAGTACGGACGTGTGTACGCTGCTCGCAACGAATATTATATTCGCGAATTGCGCGGCTATAGCCGCTGCCCGTGTACGTAGCAATGAGTTCTAAACCTCTCATAGCAAACGAGTTATTGGCATTCTTGAAACATGCCATTGATTATATGGACGAGGTCAGCATCTTGCAGATCTGCAAGTCTGCCTTCAAGGAAGCAGAGATATGCAGTGCTAAGTTGCTCCTATTCCAGACGCTCGGCAAAATCGACCAGATGCCGTCTCGCCGGAGAGATGGTACCGAGAAGAGTATCCAGGATATAATCATCCTGATGAAGGATACTGACCCGGATGACGTGCCTGATTTCGTGGTGAAGGACCTGCATAAACTGCCGTCCATCACGTTTGACCACGTCGACGTAACCAGGCTTCTTAAGGACATTACATCCCTCAAAGTTAACCTGGCCGAGCTGCAGTCAAAATTGGAGGTATCAAATAACACCATATGTGACTTACGTGCCGAGGTAGTGCTGTTACGCAGCGCTGTTTCGGTAACTGGGTCACCTGACGCCTCCAATATGAACACACGACATGGAAAGGAAAACGCTGCGATCAGCAGTTCGACGGTGGCGAGTGCGTCACCCATTAAAACTGCAAGCGTAGCATCACGCGCCACCGCCGCCTGCGCTTCTACACCGGTGCAAGTACAGGCTTGTGTAGGTACGTTGACCCCTAAACGTGCCTATGCAGATATCGTTGCCGCTATCCAAACTGAATCGTCGCAAAAAAAGCAAGCGGCCAATATAAAACGGGGTCAAGCAAACCAGCCTAGTCTGAAAAAGGACAAGCGTGACAATGAGGGCTTCATTAAGATAGAAAGGAAGAAGAAGCCTCTTTGCCGCAACCAGTGCGGTACCGCGCTGGCAGGACCCAATATGCTGCTGCGTCCAGCGACACCCACGACGCTGCTGTACGTGTCCCGACTGCATCACTCCACGAAGGCAGAGGATGTCGTGGAGTATTTGCGAGTGAAGACGAACTGGACCTTGAGAGTCGAGAAGTTGGAGTCGCGCCAAAATACTAACTTCAAGTCGTTTGTGGTGCGGGTTCCAACACATTACCTTGAAACCTTTCTCAAGGAACAGTTTTGGCCGAAGGGTATCGTGTATCGGCGTTTCCGTGGCCGGCTACGTGATACCAGTCAGCGAAACACGACGCCGTCTCTTCGTGTGCAATAATTAAAATTATGAGTTTTGTTATTGTATATCTATTAGTTTATTGATGTTTTAATTTTTTTGGTATTTGTTATTTTTTAGTTTTGTATTGTATTTTTATTTGTGTATTATATTTTATATGGGCCACAGTTGCCTGAAATAAAGAAATAATAAATAAATAAAATAAAATAATAAAATAAAAAACGATATTGTTCTATGAATTTTGTACTAAAAACTAACTTATAACGTCATCATATTATCGAGTCTAAAAGCATAATTATTTCTTAAAAAATTGCTAGAATAAATCGAAAGTTAAGTACATATATCATCAAATATATGAATGAAATTGTAATTATTTTTGAATGTTGAATTAGGTTGAAAACTCAAAATAGTTAATTTTTGATCCAGGAAAACACCCAATTCGGTTGCCAAACCGTATAAAATTATTTTTTTGGTTTTTGGTTGCGGCATCCAACGAAAAGAAAAGAATTATTTCCATAAAATCACATACCGACATATAAAATATCAATAAAGTTAGATATTTTCACTTTTTCCCATTAAGTACTCGATATCACACCAATTCAGAAACTGTAAAAATACTTTTCTTGATGTCATCTATGATTTATTTTCCCATTCATTGTCATCAATGGAGGCCAAAAAAACATCAAGCAAAATGACAAATAGGAAACGTTTTCACGAACATTAAACAAAACGTCCCATCTGATGTTATGTGGGTGCGTAGGAAATTGTGGCCAGTGGAGAACAGTACAGTGTAATATAAAATAATGGAAAACGTTCTATTTTTATACCATCGCTATTGTTATTGATTGTGGCATTATTTATTTTCTATACAAGACCATAGGACTGCCTCGTTGGCCTAGTAGTCGCAAGTACGACTCGACTGCCGGGCAAGGGGTCTCGGATTCGATTCCCGAGTCGGGCAAAGAATTACTGGGTTTTAAAAAAATCTCATTTATGTGGGGGTGAGCATATTGCCATATACCGGGCACAATAATTCCAGACTCCGTGCTACTACTGAGATTTTTTTAAACCCTGTAATACTTTGCCTGACTCGGGAATCGAACCCAAGACCCCTTTGCACGGCAGTCGCACTTGGGACCACTTGGACAACGAGGCAGTCACGATAGTTATATTATAAAAACATATTAACTTTGTTTCTCTATTAATTGTGTTATTGTCACAATGAACTTAAACAAACACCTCTGTATACGCCTGCCATGTTGAACCGTAATAATATCGCGTACAAAAACCACTAAACATTTTTCATGAACATAAACCCCATGATGTATGGAACACGGAAACCCACGGAGACTCAAGGTGAGGATGTGTTGCTATTAAATCATTTTTAATGTCTCGGATTAGCTCGCTATCTTGCTTATGGATAAAGTGTGTAATAACGGCTACTGTACAGATTTTTGTAGGCTACTAAACAACAACTATGATAAAGCTTTTGTTTCTATAGCGGTTACTTCGCTGGATGAGTGAAGATAAACGCAATTGCCGAACATACAGATATGAGTTTAATCTCCAATTCCAATTCTAAATCCCAAATCCTGATTGGATAGTTTATTAAATAAATAATTGTCATTAATGTGGTTGCTATTTTGTTGTCAACTGCTCTAGATTCTATATCAAAAGTTACTATAAGACCAATATACCTATCCTTATTGTAAATAACAAATTTGCACGGAGTCTGGAATTGTGCCCGGTATATGGCAATAGGCTCACCCCCTATTACATGGGACTCATAACATAAATAGTGAAAAGTGGGTGTTACATTGTACAGTGGCATAATGTACACCTCTGCCTACCCCTTCGGGGATAAAAGGCGTGATGTTATGTTATGTAACCTTGACACTTTTCGTCTAAAACAATTGTAGTCGCATTACCAAACACTAAGCACCCTTTGCTCTTAATAATGTAAATCGTTTATTTCTCAACAACTATAAATACATTAAACAACGACACAATAAACTTGAGGCTGGTGTGTGTAGTGTAAAACCTGTATCGCAGATCACCGGATCACCCCTTCGTCGCAGTTCATCACTTGCTAAATTGGATGACATAATCAAATGTCTAAGAATAAGAACTCCTGAAGACTCAAAAATACTTTGTTATATTATCTAATAATACTCAAAATCACGTGCAATCAAACTTGGACCCATTTACCAACAATTACCTTCCCCTTCCTCAATCTCCCCAATCCCTGAATCTCCAACGATCCTTAAACTCCTAATCCCCAAAAAGCCAGTGACGCACTTGTAACGCCTCTGGTGTTCCAGGTGTCCATGGGCGACGCCGATTGCTTAACATCAGGTGATCCGTCTGCTCGTTTACCGGCTTATGCCATAAAAAAAAACAGACAATCAACACGAAAAATGTTCGTAAAAATGTCGCAAACAGTCGTGCGTGCACAAGCCCCCTAATTTCTCCAGCACGCTGCGTTTTGACGTCACAAGACGGATGGTTTGACGAACGATTAATCTTGGTTTACACGCTTCTGACACTGGAAGAGTGTTTGTTAAATTGTTTACGTCGATATTGCTTACGATAAAACAGTAAAACTGCGGGAGCTTGTGGGTAAATAGTTGGAAACGATCGATCAAGAACAATGGAATGAAGAAGAATTTTAAGTCGAAGTGGCAAACAAGTTGAGAGGTTCTTACGCTAGGAACAGTAGCAAGACGATTTTGTTTTTTTCTGTTCATTTATTTCTGTAAATACGTTAAAAATTGCTCTCTTAAACATCAGTATTTTTAATATCTAGAACCGGGATTTGTTAAGTGACAAGAAACACAGATACAAACTACTGTTGAAATAACTTATTCATACCGATTTTTGATATGATGTATGCTTGTATGCTTTTGTATCTGCTAAACTAGTTAGTACGGAGGCCCAATTGACCCCCACCCTTCTCAATCCCTGAATTCCCAATAATCCTCAAATTCCTAATCCCAAAAGGCCGGTAACGCACTTGTAACGCCTCTGTCCAGGTGTTCATCATCAAAAAAGTTTTAAGACTTAAATAGAAAGGAAAAGAATAAAAATGCTTTATATTTCTCTACTAAAACATGTTTAGCTATTCGGAAAAATCCTAACGATACTTTTTAATATAATTAATTATGGTACTGTTTGATTACCTTTGAGGAAAGTAATCATCAGGGCAATAATTTGATAGATCGTCTAGTTAATTTTACACGTGTACGTTTTTATTTAAAGTAAAAAAGCTAGAACATAATATAACATCACGCCTTTTATCACCGAAGGGTTAGGAAGAGGTGCTCGTTACGGCACTTAATGCTATCACTATTTATGTTATGAGTCCCATATTACATATGGGGTGATTCTATTGCCATATACCGGACACATTTCCAGACTCCGTACAATTAACTACTGAGTTTTTTTTAATCCAGTAATACTTTGTCCGACGCGGGAATCGAACCCAAAGCACCTTAATCAGCAGTAACACTTGCGACCATTCGCCCAACGAGGCAGGTAAAAAGTTAGATAGAGTAAAACATGTTTTCCACATGGGAGAAGCATGCTTCCACACGTGTGCTGGCTAAAGGAGAATGATACGAAGGCTCACAGAAAACTGACGTGACACAACGGATTGTGTTCTCATAGAACAAGACATAATCTGTTCTAAACGACTCGCTAAGGGTGATACCACACTATTGGCTAGGTTCGTTGTAAGGATTGACTGTAGACTTCTTATCAGTTATATCGACATCGATCTAACATAACATACATACCATCACGCCTTTTATCCCCGAAGGGGTAGGCAGAGGTGCACACAGAAGTAACACCCACTTTCCACTATTTATGTTATGAGTCCCATGTAATAGGGGGTGAGCCTATTGCCATATACCGGGCACATTTCCAGACTCCGTGCTACTACTGAGATTTTTTTAAAAACCCACTAATACTTTGCCCGACCCGGGAATCGAACCCGAGACCCCTTGCCCGGCAGTCGCACTCGCGACCACTCGGCCAACGAGGCAGTCGATCTAAGTATTTGTTTTTCTTAGAAGCCTTTCTTCGTCAACTCAAATTCTTCCTTAATCCGAGTACTATGTTTAAAATGCACCTTTTAGAATAATGTTAACTATATTTTATAGGCATTTTACAAACAGTGAAAATAAAAACGTGTTGTCCATTTCGGCTGCCGCAGTTAATTAAAATTTTACATTCAATTCATTTAGCGTTGTCAGCGCTAGTAACTAAATGATTCAACACAAAATATGGGACCGATGGCTCGCGGCAGACATGTCTCGTTTTACTTTATAGATGTTTGGCTCATGTTTCATGCGACATCATTTCCAAATAATGTTGTAATGCTTTAATTTACATCAGCGAAAATGCTTCTCTATCTAATTTTACTGTATTGGGTTAATTTATTTATTTATTTAAACTTTAATGAACACAGAAACAAGTAGTGGTATGTACATAACAGCGAACATTAATGCTATATGGCATTCTCTCCCAGTCAACCTTAGGGATAAATAAGAAATCGGCAAAAATAAGAAACAAATACCTAACATAAATATACTTTATAAATATAGATACTAATGAATATTTAAAATGTAATATAGGTATATATTTATATTAGAGGTACATATAGTGTACATTTTAAATAAATAAATGATACTACAATTGAATTTAAGAATGACAATATTTTGGACGGTAACCGCCGTGCCGTACTCCAATGAGGTGCAAGTGCAAGTGAAATTTACCCCAAATTTGATGTGGGTATCATTTTTTAAATCACGATAACACCTCCTTAGGTTTTAACATGATTTGATAAATAAAGATAATTAAAAAAAAATGTTTTTGTCGTGAAAAAAAAATGTTGATAATCATTGTCACTTGGATCGAAGTACAGGAGCTAGCTACCACGATTTTTTAGGACTTTTGCTACTAATAAATTAATCACGCACCGCTTAGTAATCACTATAATGAATTATTCGCATTCGCGTTCAAGAATATTCGTATATTTTTTGACATTGACATTCGCATTCGTGAATATCTAAAATATGATATTCGTTACATTACTAATGCCTATGTAGTATTAGAATGAAGTCCGACAGTCAGTAAAATGAGCCTCGGTCACCGCGCACCCGTTGCAGTTAGTGTATAAGCACATGAAGTTCAATTACTTTTGGCGACTTTTACGCACTGTAACCCTTGATTGCAATGGTATGTATCTATGTATGTATCTTTAAGTACGACTATAAAAGTCATACCACTTTGGACAATGGTGTATCATTTCGTTTAATTGATTTCTAAGTCACCAGCATAGTGGTAAACCGAAATATTTATTACTCGAAAACAGATAAAATTTCATCGCAAGGCTCTCGTGAAAACAATCACAGCGCTCCCAAATTTCATTTCCCTGTAAGAAGCAGTTCATTTATAAAATCTGTGAGGATCTATTGCAAGCCCTTGATACCGGCAACCACGAAATACCCAAATAAAACCCAAAACAATCAGCCAACGCTATATATTAGGGAGAATCCCAAACAGACATGATAATATATTGTACGTAAAGCTGAGAAATGTTCGCCACACCCAAAGGAAACGGTTGTTCTTAGTCGTGGATCACTTTTTCCTCATAACGTGAAATGGCCGCAATTTTTACAAACAAAGTACGATCGGTTATTTTTGAGCCGGGAATCATGAAGTGATTCGCGGTATTGTTTACTTTTTTCTCTTCGTTCATTATGTGGACGTTTTGGGCGGTTTTGGATTAAATTTTGGTTTAATTAATCGGCTTCAAAAAAGAAGGAGGTTGTCAGTTTGACCTGTATGTTTGTGTGCAATTATTTCGCGATTGGCTAAACCGATTTTGATACGATTTTCAGATGAGTTTGTTGCATGTCGGCGCATTAGTATGGCCATCGACCATAGAGGCGGCGACGAGACGGGAATATAAAAACCCACGGCCGCGCGAGTGACGCGCTTCTTCATCCACACTCCGCTAACTCACGCCATAGCTTTGGGGCATTTCTTTGTGTCGGTGCACCGCCAGTCTTGATTCTGATTAGTGATTAAACCTACATAATGTGCAGTCTTCTGTTTTACTTTAAAATAACCTGACATAGCTATGACATAGCATTTAGGAAAAGGTTTTAGTATATTAATTTACCGATTTTAAAAACAAGATGGGGTTGAAGTCGGTTTTTTTAAATCGTAGTTAATAAAAGAATTATTCGTATTTTAAACGGAATTCAAAAATGGAGGTTATCAGTTCGTACCCATATACCTATATGTAATATTTTCAAAACTGTCCAGACTTTTTATTTATTCTTCTTTAGAAGACTCGGACAGAATTTAATGATCTCGCTTGGTAGTTGCAACAGCGATCACTCAACCAATAAGTTATTCTTTTATTCTTTCTTTTATTAGAGGTATAAAAACGTTGCCCCACATTAAAATTTTCTCCTGTGTCGTGGGTGCGTTTACAAACGTACAATATCACATACACATGACACACCCAGACCCGGAACAACCATCTATGGATCACACAAAGACTTGTTCCATGCGGGAATCGAACCCGCGACACGTTGCGCGGCAGCTAGTTGCCCAGCCACCGCGCCAACAGTGCAGTCAAGTTAGACAACAAATTTTGAATTCAGTACATTTGTGTATAAAACACATCAATATTCGTATTTTTAGCTCCTTTGTTTCACCGCATTCGACATTCACAAACTACTAATACAATTCAAAACTATCCACAACACGGGTTCCGCAATAAATCAGAAACTGTACTGTTTGAAATACACTAAAAACAAGGTTTGTTTAAAGTTTCGTATTAAACTACATTTAAATTGTAAAACGGCTAGACTTTGTAGCGAAAAATGTCGAATGTTACTTTTTAAAATGTATTCAGAAACTCGGAAATAGTTTAAAGATTGCCAGCAGGGGGAGTTTAATCTCAGAATTATATGATTTGTGAACTTTTTCCTTCGCCGGGGAATTGAAGAAGTACTGCACCAGCTGGGAAAGTTTTTAACCGTTATAACTTTCCTGACTTCCTCATTGAGCTAATGGTCGTAAGTGCGACTGCTGGGCAACAGGTTTCGGGTTCGATTCCCGGGTCGGGCAAAGTATTACAGAGTTTAAAAAAAAACTCAGTAATAGCACGGAGTCTGAGATTGTGTACAGTATATAGCAAAAGGCTCACCCCCTATAACATGGGACTCATAACACAAATAGTTAAAAGTGAAGGCCGTAATATACACCTCTGCCTACACCTTCGGGGCCTAACGGGGCCATCTAAAAGGCGTGATGCTATGTTACGCAACTTTCCCAGTATGACGTAAATTGTTATATAAATTGCATTTTCCTGAAACGACAAAACTAGTTAGATAAGCGAATTGTTAATTGGGTTCAAAATTCTAATTATCACCATCAGAATATTATCCTGTTAATCCCAGATTGGGTAGGTGTGGTTATTTCATCAACATCAATGTTATGATGTTTATTATTATTTGCCCCGTTGAGCAAGTGATTCCAAGCTTGTCTATGTACCATGGTGTCCATGGTGTCCTGGTCAGACAAAGTATTGACGCTAATAAACTATTTTTAGTTAATTCAAATAAATATATTTGTTGTTAGTTAAAATTGTAGGTTAGAGAATGTTATTTTGCCCTCAGTGTATAATGAAGAGTTATGAACATAAAGGCCGTCATGAATATTACCATATTTAAATAAGAATCAATGGTGAAGCCGGTACAAGTTTATGTGGACATTAATCTAAAAGGAAAGTTTTACATACTATACGCCAGATGGCAACATTACGCACTTCGTTCTATACCAAAATAATGATGACAATCCGATACGAAGCCACGGAAGGCCTAACGGGTTACTGGGGCTCCAGCTCGAAGAGCAGGAGTAGGAACGGGGTGGGTTTTAGTTAGTAAGAGTCTGACACTCTCTCTAGCCTATCCTAAGGCGGGAGAAACATTGCATGAGTTTCTCCTCTAAAACAAAACAGTGTACGTATAATAATACAATTACTTACTGCATAATTGCACAAGACTCAGAACATACCAAAAACCTAACCAAATGTGGGGTACATTCAAGGATTAAAAGTAAAATTCTCTAATACATCGTCATAATGTAGTTCAAACATTACTAGCAGTAGGTAACTAAGTCTTTCAGTACTTGTCTTGGTTGGCTAGGGCTTAGGACTTACATCTTAATGAAAGCAGAATGAGTGACTTAACTTTACTTTACAATCTAATCCTATATTGTTCTTTCTGAAGAATCGACCTCGGGTAGCTTTAGAGGATTTTACGGGATTAACTTTCATTTATTCGGATTTTCAGTACCTAATATTTTATTACGGGGCTGCCTCATTGGAGACGTTGCTATAGGAGACCAAAACGGGAGATTTCGAGTTCAATTTTAAAGTCGGACAAAGTATTATTGTGGGTATAAGTTGTAATGTAATGTGCGACTGGCATGGCAAGGGGTCTCGGGTCCGATTCCCGGGCCGGGCAAAGGGTTTTTAAATATTCTCAGTAGTAGCACGGTGTCTGGAATTGTGCCCGGTATATGGCAATAGGCTCACCCCTATTACATGAGACTCATAACATAAATGGTGAAAAGTGGGTGTTACATCGTACAGTGGTATAATGTGCACCTCTGTCGACCCCTTCGGGGATAAGAGGCGTGATGTTAAGTTTTGTATGTAAGGTTGTAATGTAGATATAAATAAAGGTTACTTTATGTTTTGAAAGAAACAAGTTCATTATCTATACTACGACTAGGTCGCGGAGAACCTAACGGGTAACCGGGGCTCCGGCTCGACGTGCAGGAGAAGGAACGGGGTGGTTTTTAGTCAGTAAGAGTCTGACACTCCCTCCCGCCTCACCCAGGCGGGAGCAGTCATTCGATGATTTTCCCCCTTTAAAAAAAAATACTACGACTAGGAATTTCTGTTAACCTAGTTTTGTAGTTTGATTACTCTAAAAAACCCCTTACATTACAAAAACAGCGAAAAGAACCTACATCTAAAACGAATGGCGTCATTCAATCAAGAGGAACAATAAATGAAACGCAATGAGTTTCTAAATCGGAGGGTCGTGTCAATATCGTTGGAACAAACTTCACCCAGGGCAAGTTCGACTAGGCGACCTTTTAGCTAAAATCGACCCCTATTAGATACATGAAATTCCATATTTTAGTGGCAATACCTTCTCTGAATATGAATCCAGTACAGTAATCATTGCTGAACGAACAATCGTATGGATTATTTCGATACACCTGCTACATGTTATTGCTAAGGATTGACAAACTCTGCTACGTAAAGAAGGATATATTCATACGAATTTTCTCTTGCAAACTACGGATCAATTTTCGTTAGATATTTCTTTGTTGTCTAGTTGTGGTAAAAATCATTCGATTTACAATTTCAATATTGGTCGTATGTATTAAAACTTTCGTGAGGCATACTAAATAAATTACTATGTTACGAGGAACTGCTGCTCATGAATATGAGCCTCTAGCATGGCTTGAAACTAGTCGAGTTCCTCGTCAAATAATTACGTGAGTAAGCCAAAAACATAATAATTTATTGGTCGTATGATTGTATGACCTATAGTCGAAGAAGTCATTTTAGGCTCGATGTTATAGATTTACAATCCAGGAGTTTTCAGAAGTCGCATGATGGCCGGTATTGTACATAATAATTAGTAACGGTAAAACGGGGTGAATAGATACAGGAATGGGGTAAATAAATGATAGAATATTTTCCCTACATTTATTCACCCCTCTTTTGTATCTATTCATCCCTCGAATTGTATTCACCCCGTTTTACAGTAAAAAAATTATACGTTATCTGGAAATTTATAAAAATTATTGCATAAACATGACATTTTTAAGTGTGGGAGAGCCATGCTTCGGCATTAATGGGCCGGCTCGACCGGAGTGATACCACGCCCTCACAGAAAACCGACGTGAAACAATGCTTGCGTTGTGTTTCGTTGTGTGAGTGAGATTACCGGAGGCCCAATTACCTTCTTCCCCAGTCTCCCCAATCCCCCAATCCCCCACAATCCTCAAATTCCTAATTCCCAAAAGGCTGGTAACGCACTTGTAACGCCTTGGTGTTTCGAGTGTCCATGGGTGGCGCCGATTGCTTATCCGTCTGCTCGTTTACCGGCTTATGCTATAAAAAAATAATTAAATGTCATTTTCAATAAACAAAGCGATTTTGCAGACGTGGAGACTGTACATTAACAAACATAATACCTAGTTATCATTCGTTAGGGTTGTTAAGGTACAGTTAAATCTGTACAGTATTATCGTGACTTTCATTCACACTTACAATCAACACAGGCGTGGTAATAAACATCTCATTAAATCTCTGTATAGTTTATAGAAGTGATTTTGGCTCATATTCATACATTCTGCTAAGCAATCACTTAACTACGTTAGATATTATATATAAGCTCTTAATTCCACTCGTTACCGACATTTGAGACTATTAACATACCGCCTTAGTACATACTAACAGATTACATAATATACTGAAGTACTAAACTATAAACGTACATACATACATACATAAATTACAATCTGTGGCTAAACTTATTATGACAATACGACAGATTGTTTAGTCGCGGAGAACCTAACGGGTTACCGAGGCTCCGGCTCGAAGTGCAGGAGTAGGAACGGGGTGGTTTTTAGTCAGTAAGAGCCTGACACTCCCTCCCGCCTCACCCAGGCGAGAGAAGTTTTTCGATGATTTCCCCCCTTTAAAAAAAAAGACAGATTGTTTAACAAAATCTAAATATATTTTTATGGAATTGGAGGCAAACGAGCAGACGCATCACCTAATGGTAAGTGATTAGCGCCGCCCATAGATACCCACAACGCCAGAGGAGCTACAGGTTCGTTGCCGGACTTTTATAAAGGTATACGCTCTTTTCTAAAAGATTTGAAGCTCAGATCGGTTCAGAAAAACCCCGACGACAGATCATTCTACAATTTTGCTATGTGATGCAGAAACCTAAAAGAAAACGCACAGATGTGGCCTACCTACCATCAATATGATGGGGATGGATATGCTGTCGTAAGGGTCGATGGCTAAAAGACGCGGCAGGAATATTTTTTACCGACTTCAAAAAAGAGAAGGTTTTGTACTTCACTTTGAAAGTTCATCTCACCTTTAATAAAATTATATCATTTTAGGCACGTTCAAAGGCAAAGTCACGCGACATTTCCAATTTTGATCATCGGCATCTTACCGAATTATGCGTCTTATTTTTGCAGGTACAAGGATCAAATTTAAAACAACGTATTTATTAAATACTTTAACACAGAGAAGACAATGAAGATAATATAAATGTTAAGGAATTAGATTCAAGTCTATCCAAACTCTAGCTAGCTAATTCTAGATCAACCATTTGTCTAAATTAGGGTTTAGCTGCCAATAGCTGGATCTAAACAAGGAGGAGCATATTGTACTGTACCACTACCATGAGTTTGAAACAATAGTATTTTTCAACTCGATAGTGATGTCGTAAGTATTTTTTATACTTTTTATACTACATTTTAGTTCCATAAGTGACCGCTAGAGGCGCTGCGAAATTTATCATAATAAAATATTACGTTTTCACTATCGAGTATTGTTAAATAAACTCATGGTAGAGGTACTGTACACATAGGATAGTACTAGTACATTGACCTCCTACTGGTTTATCTTAGCTGAAGGTAAGATGCTGCACTCGGCACCACGATTAAATAGATTAGAGACTTTACCCCTACTATACGACTCTTTAAAGATTAGTTCGACAGCATGCTACATTTTGAAAGAGATATACGAACAGTTCACTGATTTTGATAGAAAAAGTTGAGTTAATGATAATGATTATTATGGATCACTCATATTTACATTAATCATTGCATTAAGAACACAATGTTTAATTCATAAATTCTTTTATAACAATCTGTTTTTATAAGTCCACTAGGTTAAATTTTAAGAGCATAGAACAGATACATATTATTATTCGACTATGAGAAAAAAAAAACAGTTTTACAAACCAGTTTAAGACCAATAGTTGGGACTTCTAAATAACTGCATTACAACCACAGGTCTCGAGTGACGAAGAGATTGTCCGGGTTCATTTAATTACCTCCAGAGGTCAAACGGTGCTGAGATCCAGCTGTTCAAACTGATTTGCTGAAGATCCCCCATTAAAACTTAATGAGAATACTCCAGAATTATAGAGGTAATTATACCAGGTCCTGATTGTTTTCAAGTGGTTCCCTCTGATAGCAGTACTGGAAAAAAGTTTCCAGCATCTGGCCCGTAGTTTAGCCTCAGTTGCAGCAAAGTTTGGTTTACTATTGAATACGTAGTGAGTTTTGTATGCGAAGCAGATTTCTATCGAGTTGCCTAGCTATTCAGCATACGATAACTTTTATTAGGAGAAGCAGAAATAAACTAGAATAAGAAGTTCTTGGCTTAAGTTTGTAGGATCTTTGAAATCTTTACATTATATGAGTTGGATATTTGAATCTTTTCAACTTGTTGTTACCTCATAATTAGTTTTCTTTTCAAGTGCCGACATCATGAGAACCATTATAATGATGTTGTTTCTTCAACACAGCCAACGAGAACTATTCATGAACAGCATTCCATGATCCGCGACGCAGCGGCTTTCGCACTGCTACTGCTGCCAGAGTTCCTCGTCAAATAATAATGTGAGTAAGCCGAAAAACACAATAATTAATTAAATATGTATCACGAAAGTTATAATATAACTATGGCATGTCATTGTTTGAAAATCAATGTTCAGTAAAACACTATTTTATTTTTCAAAGTTTTCAGCACTATTTTCTAATAGTGCAATAATAAAACAACTAGAGCAGAACTAAACGTCTGTAAACATATCTCTTACTTCATCTCACGAGCATGCACAGAAATATCCCAATGGAATAAATAAGTCTGTTCTTAGAAACAAAAGCACATGGCAATTTATTTGTTCCAGCAATAAAGCGAGAACATCAAATAATGAAGTACTAAGAAATAGGAAGTGCGTGCTTCTTCCAAATAGATTTTAATGACAAACATTTGAAACGTGTGCAAGATTAATGGGCCGTGCGATGATAATACAACAATTTCTCTGTGTTTTATAGCACAACTTTAGGTCTGAGCTGTACTGAAGAAACGTTGACATTTATTGTGGCTTATGATATTTTTTTTTTCAAATGTGGCTCATTGGTCACAGAATTGTGTCGATGAATTATTTGGCATAGATTAGATGTTGTGATATTAGAATTGCTACTAAATACTTTCTTGAATGCGACCAAATATTCGGTAGAATTTATGATTATGAAGCGAATAAGCCAATTATTACATAATCTCCCATGGGGGTAGGCAAAGACTAAGGAACGCCAATTACTACGATTCTAACATACCTCTTTCGCTTCAATAACAGTCATCAATCTTTTCATGTATGCTCGTCGGTTATAAGGGTACTTTTAATTTGGCCCTTCTTTATAAGACAATTATTGTATCGGGGATTCTCCAAATACATAACATCACGCCTTTTATCCCCGAAGGGGTAGGCAGAGGTGCACACAGAAGTGACACCCACTTTTCACTATTTATGTTATGAGTCCCATGTAATAGGGGGTGAGCCTATTGCCATATACCGGGTACATTTCCAGACTCCGTGCTACTACTGAGATTTTTTTAAAAAACCTAGTAATACTTTGCCCGACCCGGGAATCGAACCCGAGACCCCTTGCCCGGCAGCCGCACTTGCGACCACTCGGCCAACGAGGCAGTCTCCAAATAATGTTTGATATTATTGCTATAAAAACAGGCATGTAATATTTCAAATAGGGTGTTGTTTTAAAACTTTTAGATGTCCACGTAATGTACAGACTTATGTCTACTAGATAGAAATAAACTGAAGCCGATAATAAAATAACACGTCTCGCTTTGTTTCGCATAGCCTGCAATATACTCAAACCTGCCCACTGTAATTAGAAGACACGGCGCGGGGAGAATTTTTAATGATTTACGTGAAATTTATAATGAAATAATTTATTATGGAGCGGTGACATCTCGTCTCTGGGGCGGGACGGGCACAATTATGTTTATTGTTTACATATTTCGCGTATAATAAAGCATCCTGTTGTTTTTCCTGGCCATTTTTGGGATGAGTGGCTTGCAATTTTTTCGGTGATCCTTCTTCATTTTTATTAAATAGCTAGTCATCTTTGCTATTAAATTTTTCAATTCTTACGTCTTCTTGGATGAGGACGTCTATTGGGATTAGAATTCTTTTTTTATATCTAATGGTTTTCTAGTCCATGTGCCGGAAATTAAGACTAGTCACCACGACTAAAACAGATTTGGTTCAACTTCAAGAAAGTTAACTAACAATTGGTTAATATCTATTCGATAATTCTATATTTCAAAAATAGTAACATAACATCACACCTTTTAACCCCGAAGGGCAAGAAGAACACGTACGACTCTCGCACAAGAAACATCTAGCTCCGCGTAAAAATTGCTATAAAATAGTAAATTTTTGAGTTAATAGTGTGTAATCGTTAGAAAGTGAAGTTTTAATACTCAACGCATCAGTGACCGTGTGGGCAAACCTGGAACTCAACAGGATCAGGAATAAAGAACTAGATTCCTGGTACTCAGCAATATAATCCAAAAGGTTAGTGCAAACACCCTGTTTCGGCGAAACTGAACATTGGTATAGCTGCATGACAACCAGCAGACACTACAAAGGATAAAGGGATGGTCAGTTCCCTAAAATAACATCAAAACAAATACCATATGTTACAGTAACAATATCAATAATTTAAAAATCGCCGCATCATCGAACGCACGAACGTGACCTTCATTCAGGCACGCGCTGTCAGCACGTTCGTCGCACTCATCAACAATTTATCAACCGCGATAACAATCAAGAACTGTAAAACTGCTAACACAACAAATTCCATTGCCCACAAGAATTGCGGTGCTAAGGGCTACATAAATATCTGACCCATTGACATAGACCGTAAAAACTGGTCGTCAACAAGTGGGAAAGACAACACCGTTTAGCTCCAAGCGAGGAGGAGCGGACTTCACACTCAACGAATTGAACATCAGGACCAATCACACCTCAGGTTCTACACACGACGTGCGTGCTACGCTACCACATACCGACCACTGCAGGACATCAGCGGAACGTCGAAAAATAAGAACAACACAGTACTAACATAGAATAGCATTGACTAAACATAAAATTGTAAACAGTAAGAATAATTACATACTAACACGTAACTTGTAAACAAAAATATATAGGTTTTAACAAAACATTCTGTAAGAATATAGAAACACACACAAAACTTAACAATAACAGCAATGTCTACCACCAGCAGCTCACGTGGCAAACGCTCAGCAGTTGTTGTGGTAACATCACCGTCACCCGTCAGAAAAACGGAAGCGAGCCTTCCACAGTCCGGGGTAGCATCGTCACTGACTCCGCAGAAATGTGACCGTCTGACGGCCACGTCTATGAGCGAAGGATCCACCACCTGCTCACCTTCCTCTAAATTTCAAGCTGCTGAGGCCATTCAAAGGGTGGAAACATGGGAGCAAGCTGAAATCCTCTCGGATGACGAGGCCTGGGACTTCAGATCTCAGGATAAGTCAGAAACGCAGGGAAGGAACAGCATGTTGCCCGGAGATGGACGGCGCTCGGGCATCGCAATGGATATGGCAAACAAATATGCCAATGAACTGCTTCAGCGGGGAAAAACGGCTTTGGAATCTGCCGGGAACATGAAGCGGGAATTCAAGTTAACAGCTATACAATGTCTTCAGTCCCTGTACAAGACCTGTCTCGCCCTTTCAGACTCCCGGTCACGGCATATGTTGAGCCTGGAGAGGGAGAGGTCACGTCATGCTAGGGAAATTGTTGCCATCGAAAGGGCCCATAGCAAAAAAATTGCTGAGGTAACCAAAGAACTAACCTCAGAAGTAGCATTGGCACGAAACGATTTAACGGCGAACCTCGAGCAGACAAAGGCCATTCGTTCTTGGCTAGGCTACGAGACGTTGGAACCGTACAAGAGGATAGAAGACATACTCAAATCCACTTCAGAAATAAAAGCGACCGTTGCTAAGTGGAACCTCTCTCGAGACTTGCCTACTAAAACTCTGACAGAAGCAGAACTCCAGCCTCTGAAAGAACAGCAGACTAGGTTGCTTCAAACAATACAGACATTGTCTCAGCAACTGGATGAACTGCGCAGAGGTCAACAAAAAACACTAGAAAACACGACCACTCTCCAAACAATGAGTCAGGAGATACAGGTTGGGCTGAGTTCCCGTGAGCATAGTGTCCCGACAGAAATAACCACCCAGACTCAGCAAAAAATTGAGGAAGATCTAGTTGGAGTAAAAAAAACTCTCAACTTAATAGCAGATCATATTAAAGATCCTCCATCGCAACACCATCTTCCCCAACTTAAAAATGACCTTCAGCCTATCACCGAGCGACTGGATGCAGTATCATCAGAACTGCGAACAATGAGACAGCTTAAAGAACGAACGCCTCCCCCACCTGCGCCAAGTGTGCGTACAGAAATCGCATTGGCTGACATTGTCAGACAAATCCGACAGCCCACATACGCGCAGGTGGCATCCAAACCATCCGTTCCCAGACCAAACCACACCCTTATCATAAGTTCAACGGATCCCAAAAACACTGGGGACAATGTTATTGAAAAGATAAGGGTGGCTCTGGACTGCAAAAAGACAGGAGCAAAGGTGGAAAAGGTGAGAAAGGCAAAGAACCAGAAGATTGTCATAAGCTGCGGCACCAGAGAAGATATGAAGCTGGTGCAATGCCAAGTCCAGAAAAAGGATGACCTCAGAGTTGAAATAGCCAAAGCTAGCAACCCACTGCTCCGAATAGCAGATGTATTGTCCTACCATACAGACACAGAACTGGTGGAACACGTACTAGCTCAAAACAAACATCTTCTCGGTGACGTCAATATGCAGGACAGCACCATAAGGGTGAAGTACAGGAAAAAGGCACGAAACCAACACGAGTGTCATCCAGTGCTGGAGCTGTCACCAAGTATTCACAGGCGATTCCTGGAGGCGGGGAAAATTTACGTAGGGTTACAGAGGAGACCTGTGTTTGACCAGTCTCCTCTGGTCCAATGCAACAAATGCCTGGAGTACGGCCACACTAAAATAGTGTGCCAGGCTAAAGATCACCTCTGCAGTCACTGCGGAGAACCGCATACCTGGGAGAAATGTCCAAGTCGACTTTCAAATAAACCGCCAGCGTGCAGGAATTGCCTGAAGGTGAAGGGTGTCAGCGCCGACACTGCACACAATGCCTTTAGTGACGTCTGTCGAGAAAGACAAAAATGGGACGCTATAGCGCGATCTCGCATAGCGTATTGCTAAAGTTGACCAGGTGCAACGAGGTGGGACTACCTCGGGATTGAGCGGTAGCAGAATGCACGTCATCCAAGCAAATTTGCATCGCTCTAAGCTAGCAACCATAGAATTAATGCAAGTGGCGGAGAGGAAGGGTATTTCAATAGCTTTGGTGCAAGAACCTTATGTAGGTAATTCCGGTGAATTAAAACAATACCCGGGCACACGAGTAATTCAGTGTACTGTCAATCGCCAAAAGCCCGTAAAAGCGGCTGTAGTAGTCTTTTCGGATTGCCTGAGGATTATCACGATCCTCAGCTAGTAACGGAAACCGAAGCAGCCGTACTGATAACCTCGGGTAGTCTGCAGCTTGGAGTGATATCTGTTTACCTTGAGGGAGATCAGGATATACATCACAATCTGGTACGCTTAAAGGAATTCATACCAAAACTAAAAACAAAAAACCTCATCGTAGCTGGAGACGTGAATGCCTGGAGCCCTTGGTGGGGCAGCAGTTCTGAAAACCAAAGGGGAGCAGACTATAATTCGTTCCTTAACGAAATGGACCTCCACATACTCAATACAGGAGATACACCAACATTTGAAGCACTCAGACGGGACCGATTTTATACAAGCATAGTGGATGTTACAGCCTGTAGTACATCTTTGCTGGCAAGAGTTCAAGACTGGACAGTCGACAGAGACCTTACAACCTCCGACCATAATGCCATTACATTTGACTTGCAGTTGGAAAAGGCATTAGAAATTATAAAGCCCACAACGACACGAATCTACTACACCAAAAAGGCTAACTGGAATAAGTTCAAATCTCACTTCAGAACCTCTCTGTCGGAGAAACAAATAACTCCACAAAAAACCACGTGTGTTCAGTCACCTGGGGAACTAGAAGCTATGGTCACAGCTTACACTATCGCCATTACAGAAGCATGCGAAAATGCTATTCCCAAAATAAAGGCGAAAAAAGGAAAATCTAAACCTCCATGGTGGACGGAATCCCTAGAGAATCTAAAGACTGATGTGCTTCGAAAAAAAAGGAGAATAAGGAACGCAGCTCCCTCTCGCAAACAGCTCGTCATTGACGAATACATTCAGGCAAAGGAAGCGTACGCGTCAAAAGCAGATGAGGAACAAACAAAGAGTTGGAAGGAGTTTTGCTCGACCCAAAAGAGGGAAAGTATGTGGGACGGAATATACAGAGTCATCAGGAAAACAACAAAATACCAAGAGGATGCTCTCTTAAGGAACGCAGAGGGTTTAACTCTGAGTCCATCTGAGTCAGCAAAGCTGTTGGCGACGACTTTCTACCCTGATGATTCTGAAGACACAGATGACTTCGGCCACACTGACCTTCGAAAACTAACGGATGGGAGGAGCCTTAACGAAATAATAGAACTTTCGGAGAACGACCCTCTCTTCTCTCAGGCTGAGGTAGATTTAGTGCTTAATGCACTGAATCCCAAAAAATCCCCCGGCGCTGACGGCCTGACGGCTGACATCTGCGCAGTGGCTATCCAGTGTGAAAGGGAGGTGTTCTTAGCCATAGCGAATACATGCTTAGAACAAGCCTACTTCCCAACACAGTGGAAATCTGCTCACATCAAAGTTCTCCGGAAACAGGGCAAAGAAGACTACACCCATCCAAAGTCATATCGACCAATTGGACTACTATCCGTATTTGGCAAAATAATTGAAAAATTGATGATAGGAAGAGTCCAATGGCACATCCTTCCAACTCTGCATAAAAACCAGTATGGATTCCTACCTCAACGAGGAACAGAAGATGCTCTCTATGATCTGGTGGAACAAGTAAAAGCAGAAATCGACGCCAAAAAGATCGTTATATTGGTTTCGCTAGACATAGAGGGTGCCTTTGATAACGCCTGGTGGCCTTCTCTAAAACAACAATTAATCGCAAGGAAGTGTCCTAGAAACCTGTACGCCCTGGTAGACTCGTACCTCAGTGAGCGGAAAATCAAGGTTAATTATGCCGGAGCTAGTAGCGAAAAGGCGACAAACAAAGGTTGCGTCCAAGGGTCCGTAGTGGGACCAACTTTCTGGAACCTTATCCTTGATTCGTTGCTTCACAGACTTACAAGTGAGGGGGTTTATTGCCAGGCGTTCGCGGACGACGTGGTTCTCCTGTTCTCGAGCCATAGTGTGAGCGTCTTGGAGCAGTCTGTAAATGGTGCCTTGGAACTGGTAACGACCTGGGGGGCTAGTAACAAGCTTAAGTTCGGTGCAAGCAAAACCAATGCGATGCTACTAACAAGAAAGCTTGCCTTTAGCCCTCCAGACCTGTATATGACGGGCACCAAGATAAGCCTCGTAGAAGAGATAAAGCTCTTGGGCCTTACCATAGACAGAAAATTAACTTTTAAGTCCCATATATCCGCAATGTGCAAGAAAGCTGCAGACATCTATAAACAGCTAGCACGAGCGGCAAAGGTGACATGGGGTCTAAACGGCGAGATAACGAGAACGATCTACGTCGCGGTCATTGAGCCAATTGTGCTTTACGCTGCGAATGTATGGGCCCCAGTGACGGAGCTGCAGTTGATTAAAAAACAACTGAATGCTCTCCAAAGGGGATTTGCACAAAAGATCTGTAGAGCTTATCGCACAGTGTCACTCACGTCAGCAACAGTTTTGTCAGGTACAATCCCACTTGACCTAAGAATTCAGGAGAGTGCCAGTTTGTATCGAACCAAAAGGGGATTCTCTTTAGACTATCTGCCACCGGGAAGGGAGCTCGAAAGAGATGTGCCTTACCTGGATCAGCCACATCCCTCAAAGCTAATTTCAGTAAATTATGAGCTCCTGGGGAATGACGGCTCGGAATCTCCTCTCGCCAGCGTAGTTGCCGGTCCTCATATATATACTGATGGCAGCAGAATCGATGAGGGAGTCGGTTCTGCCTTAAGTTGGTGGGAGGGGGGTCGCGAGACGGCGTTTTCCACTTTTAGTCTGGACTCTTCCTGCACGGTTTTTCAATCCGAACTGTATGCACTGAATAGAGCCACCAAAATGGCGAAAGACAGTAAAGAGAGTAGAGTAAATATCATGAGTGACTCTAGATCCTCCTTCGATGTCTTAAAAAACCCCAAGGTGAGCCACCAGTTAGCCAAAGAAATAAAACAGTGTATTGAAAACATCAGAGAGCAGGGAAGAGAGGTTCGATTTTACTGGTTGAGAGCCCATGTTGGAACGGTTGGAAACGAGAGAGCAGATGAATTGGCTAAAGCCGCTGCCAAAACAAAACACAACACCACGGCAGGCTACTGTAGAGTACCCATGTCTTATGTCAAAAAGAAAATCAGAGATGAAACCATCCGAAAGTGGCAGGATAGATATACAACCTCCACTACTGGGCAGGTAACTAAATCGTTTCTCCCGGATATAATAGAGGCATATCGATTAGTGAGATCGACAAAGTTGACACCTGCCCAAGTACAAGCGTTGACTGGACATGGAGGAATCGCTGAGTACCTGCACCGATTTAAACTAACAGAAAGTGCTGGTTGCGAATGCGATCCAACTATCAGTGAGTCTGTATGGCATATCATTCTCGACTGTCCTCGTTTCCTGGCCGCCAGAACCAACCTAGAACATCAGATCGATGCAAGCCTGGATCCTGCTAAACTGAGTTCTATTTTGGCTGACAAAGCAAAAAGACCGCACTTCCTAGATTATATAGATAAAATTTTTCGCAGGGCGGCTGAAAGAAACAGTACCCTCAATAACAGGAGCCAAGCAGTGGTCTTGGACAACCCATCTAATTCTGCTATAGCAGTGAGCGGGGTTCCCCTTGAAACGACGGCTGATCCGCGGATTACAATTAAGGAGCGGGAAATTCTCCTTTACGGAGAGCACGGTACCAAAGGAATACGTATTCGGGGAGTTGCTTTGTTCATGAGCACCAGCAGCGAAAGACTGGGGATCGCCTTCTGCACTAGCGCTCACCAGAAATGGCTAACAATCTCGCCAGGCCTTGCCTCCCTGTTAAATGGCAGCACCTTCAAAACAAGCATGAGGCGCAAACTTTATGAAGCACTGCCAGAAACAAAACTGGTCGGTCAAAGCTGTCGATTGTTGCGGACGCGCAATAAAACAATCGCAATGTTTTCTGGCAACAATACGACAACCTGTTTTGAACAAGCATGCAAGGTGCTGACCAGTATAGGTAAGTGGGGTAAAGTAGAGGGCATATATTCTAGAGTTATCAGCGTGGATGCTGGTGTGGTGGCTTTCCGGCGAGGAGAGACAGCTGATCTCATGGGCTGTATTCACGCTTCAGAACAGCATGAAGTCATCGTTTATGAGGACAGGGGTGAAGACCTTAGTTTCCTCAGAAGAACGGTCCAGGGTTCACCAATCGCTGGCTCTTCGAGTGGTTCGGAGCGTCTGCAGCACAGGTATTCAGAACAAAGTGCTCTACAGCAACAGCAACGAAACACCGAAAGACAAATAAAAAAACAAACTTCACGGACCAACATGTGGGCAATAACATCAGCCATATGTACAGCTGCGGGTCTCATTTCGTCGACTTTCAGAAGGAGTGAATCCGGCTCCACTAGCGGGGGAGGCGACAGCGCTCGGGTGCATCCTGCCCAGTCCAGGTCACCGCCAACCAGAGCCGCCATGGGTCACGTCTCTCCGCCGAAGTTTCGCCATGCTACCACTCCCAGAGACCACCTCATAAACGCCTTCCTCGAGTTTGTCGCAGTAATAGAGGCAACAAAACAAGTCAACTTGCGAACTTGCAAAACGATCCTGCAGACATATCTGCAGGGTAACGAGCTGTCACTGAATGATAGACTCGAGGCTGCGGAGGCGGTCATATACGACAACAGTAAATCGAGAGTATTGAGAGGAGATTCTATAAGTCGTAGTATGGCAGCTTACAACGCCACCGCAGGGTTTGTGTCTCTGGATGAGAAGGAATCGGATAAACGGGGAGTTGTGAAATTTAAAACTCCTCCTGAAGACTCCTTAGTGGTTGTTGCCAGGTGCACGAGGATTATGTTGGAGGATGGGATCTTGGAAATGGTGGGATCCATTTCGGAGCCTGGGCCGGTCGGCGTGGACTTTGGGGGCTGGGATGCCCCGACATTTCACTGGACAAATGGAGTGCCGGGATGCGGCAAAACTACATGGATAATGAACGAATTCGAAGCGGAAAGGGATTTAATCGTCACCACAACAACTGAAGCAGCAAATGACCTCAGAGGCAAACTATCCTGCCGAATCGGAGGATTAGTCAAATCCAAAGTCCGAACAATGGCATCCATTTTAGTGAACGGATTAAAAGAGCAAGAGAGCTGCCACCGAATCATGGTAGATGAGGCTCTCATGAATCACTTTGGGGCCATTGTGATGGCGGCCCGAATAACTCAGGCCAAAGAAGTTCTGCTGATTGGTGACATAAATCAACTTCCCTTCATTGACCGAGACAACCTCTTCCCCCTCATTTACAACCGCCCTACACACGTCGTGGCTATTAGCCAAGAACTTCTCTGCACTCACAGGAACCCTATGGATGTAGCATATGCTCTTAGTACTGTGTACAGTGGCATATATTCGTCTGCGTCGGGTGTGAGATCCCTTGAGTTAAAAAGCTTCTCAGGTTCGCGGATACCCAAATCTCCTCCAAACACGTTATACCTGGTACACACTCAGGTAGAAAAGGAATCCCTTAAAAACCAGGGATACGGATCGGGTGTGGGATCCCGCGTACTCACAATACACGAGGCTCAGGGGCTTTCGTACGCGGCAGTGGTTCTTGTAAATACAGCGGAGAAGAAACAGCGGATACACGACAGTGTACCGCACGCCGTGGTAGCTATATCCCGTCACACTAACAGCTGTGTTTACTACACGAATACCAGTGACGACGCGATCAGCAAATTAATCAGACGGGCGGTGGGTGAGAGTGAGCGGGGGATCCTGGACTATAACTTGAAAATGGCTATCAGGAATAGGGACATGGCGGTAGTGGGTGCTCTTTTGGGTGGGGAGGGCTCGCTGTAGGCTTGAATTGTGATGCAGGCGTGACATTGATATATATATATATATTGATATATGTATTGTGTGTGTTTAATAATGTTAAAATGTAGTAAATATAATGTAACGTAATGTAAATTTTATCAATAAGACTGACAAAATCCATTGGCACTACTGGAATCGGCTTACTGCTGCGTGAGCAGACGTCATGCATTCTTAAATGTTCTACAGTCGGTGGCGCTGTGGGCTGGGTCGCTCCGTTCCCTACGAAATGGTTGATCGGACCGATTGCTGGCCCTCACGTCATGCTCGTGAACGGGCGCCTTCTGCTGGAGCAGGTCGGCTCGCTCATCGCGCGTGTGAGCCGATCCAGTAAGGTTAATGTAAATGTAGTAAAACATGTATTGTGTATATATAGGTAGATATTAGACACAACTTCTTTGAGGAAAAAAAAAAATGGTTAATGTAGCACGTAAGATTTCTGTAACAATTAATTTAGACTGTACATTAAAAGAAAATGTAATGGAATGACAAGGGCACGGACAAGAGTCCGTAGAGAATAAGAAATGTAATATATATATAAAAAAAAAAAAAAAAAAACCCCGAAGGGCTAGGCAGAGGTGCACATTATGCCACAGTACAATGTAACACCCACTCTTCACTATTTATGTTATGAATCCCATGTAATAGGGGGTGAGCCTATTGCCATATACCGGGCACCCTGCTACTGCTGAGAATTTTTTTAAAAACATTGTGATACTTTGCCCGACCCGGGAATCGAACCCGAGACCCCCGCAGTCTGAACTATTCCTTAAAGAGTATTATAATACTATATTTCACACGTCGTTCATTCATCTCATAGTTTCAAAATAATTTAAATCACACTATTGTCGTTTACCTACATAGTAATTTTATCTAATGAATATGTGCCTTTTATTCTTGTATATTAAACAGCCATAACTAACTAGCAACAGAGGCAAAGTTGAGGAAGCTTAGTCTCATAATTAGGGCAATTATTGCAATAAGCTCCATACAACTTTTGTTTGAAGTACCCCTTTGTGGGATTAGCTTACAAGAGAGGACAGTCAGCTAGAGTTTTTATTCAACATGGTCGTTCTAAGCCGACATACACAGCTTAGTATGTTTTGTTAGTAAAATTAATTTCTAATGTCGATAACATAACATCACGCCTTTTATCCTCGAAGGGGTAGACAGATATGCACATTTATGGCACTTAATGCCACAGTACAATGTCTTACCCACTTTTGACTATTTATGTCTCTGTCCCATGTAATAGGGGGTAAGCCTATTGCCATATACCGGGCACATTTTCAGGCCCCGTGTTACCAATGAGAAAAAAATCGTATTACTTTTCCCGATCCGGGAATCGAACCCCTTGCCTAGTACTTTCATGAATATAACGCCACGTCTTTTAGCCTCAAAGCGATAAACAGAGACAGACGTTTACAATTTCATAAAACCTACTATTAACTTTTAACGGGTTCTTTCAACTAAACCCCATTTAGACCTTATTCCCTATGATTTCAATAGATATAACGTTTTAGGTACATACGATAATAGTATATGCAAATATCGGTTCAAACCCAGTCAAGCCGATTCGGAGTCGCGGAGAACCTAACGGGTAACCGGGGCTCCGGCTCGACGTGCAGGAGAAGGAACGGGGTGGTTTTTAGTCAGTAAGTGTCTGACACTCCCTTCCGCCTCACCCAGGCGGGAGCAGTAATTCGATGATTTTCCCCCCTTAAAAAAAAAAAAAATAAAAAGTCAACCCTTAAAGGTAAAACCTTTGCAATACAAAACTACACTATTAACCTTTCCGCCTTTAATATTGTAATGTCCCACGGTCAGTGATGTTCAACGAAATGGAACATGTTAGAAAAAACTTTGACCGATCTAGAAATAGAAGATGGCAACATCTTCATCAACGGTTCGCAAGTCTTAATAGTCCACGAGTCGCGGAGAACCTAACGGCTAACCGGGGCTCCGGCTCGACGTGAAGGAACGGGGTGGTTTTTAGTTAGTAAGAGTCTGACACTCCCTCCCGCCTCACCCAGGCGGGAGAAGTCATTCGATGATGTTCCCCCCTTAAAAAAAAAGTCTTAATAGTCCACTACTGAACTATCAAACCTCCTAAACGTATTTTGTTATAATTTCTACACTCTTTTCATGGAATCGGAGGCAAACAAGCAGATGGATCATCCACCCTTTTAAAAAAGAATACTTGGTACTTGCATGTTGGTGATTGCTGTTATAAAAGTTCAGATTTATCAGTCTCTGTCAAGGGCATTTTGTGTCTAATTCCTAATGACTTTTTCGAGAGCAGAAATGGCCAAAATTACATTCTACTCTTCCAGAATCTGCTAAAGTGTTACAGCAAATTCGAGAGACGGGGTCTAGGGACGGGGACTAGGGTAATTAGGCCTCCGGTAACCCCACTCACACGACGAAACACTCCGGTGGTGGTATCACTCCGGTCGATCTTGCCAATTCGTGCTGAAGCATGGCTCTCCCACATTTAAAGTCATATCAATGTCTCACGATAGTTATTATAAAAACTAATTTTATTCGTTCAAAATGGTAATATTTCCTAACGTGGGCAACAGGCACCACTTTTTGACAACCGACTATAGTACAAACACCTTACTTGATATTAACATTTACTCCCTCCCGACCAAGGAGTAAGTATTATAAACATACCTTAGTACGAGTTTGGTTTACGTTTAAAGTATTCGAAACGAGACCTCGTTCGATGCTCTGATTGGTTAGTTCAGAGAAGCCGACCAATGAGAGCGTCGAACGCACGAACCCAACATTCGCATATCATTTTATAACGATACTAACGACCCGCCTCGGCTTTGCACAGGTGCAATATGCATGTATTATTCCTTAAGAATCACTCTATCTATTAAAGAAAACCGCATCAAAATCCGTTGCGTAGTTTTAAAGATCTAAGCATACATAGGGACAGACAGACGGTGGATAGCGACTTTGTTTTATACTATGTAGTGATAATGGTTTCTATTGAACATCAAGCATAGAATGATTTTAGCAGAGAAACATTTATTCAAAACAACATGTATTTGTAATTGTTTCGCATTGTTAACAATGTTTTGTTAGTTTTACAAACTAATTTAATTTAATGTTATTTTAATTTTATTCTGCAGCTAGTTGGTTGATATTTGGTAGACTGTGTCGCTGGCCGAGTGGTCGGGCAAGAGGTCTCGGGTTCGATTCTCTCGTCATGCAAAGTATTACAGGGTTTTTTTAATAATTTTCAGTAGTAGCACGGAGTCTGAAATCGTGCCCGGTATATGGCAATAGGCTCACCCTCTATTGCATGGGGTTCATACGATAAATAGTGAAAAGTGTGTGTTACATCTTACATCGTACAGTGGCATTAAGTGCCGTAATGTGCATTTCTGCCTACCCCTTCGGGGATAAAAAAAGACGTGATGTTATGTTATTTTTGTTGATATTTCAAATAACTTCTGATCTGAAGGAATGTAGATATAACTAAAACACAAAAACATTCACCTGTGTCGTATACAGTACCAAATAAAAAGGTAACCCAAAGAATTATAAAGAAGGTACTTTGGCCTAGGCCAAAATAAAACCAAATACTTCAGATTTTTTTTAAGGCATAAGCCGGTAAACGATCGGACGGATCACCTGATGGTAAGCCATCGGCGTCGCCCATGGACACCTGGAACACCAGAGGCGTTACAAGTGCGTTACCGGCCTTTTGGAGATTAGAAGTTTGAGGATCGTTGGGGATTCAGGAATCGGGAGTTAGGGGAAGGGGAGGGTAATTGGGCCTTCGGTAACCTCACTCACACGACGAAACACAACGCAAGCGTTGCTTCACGTCGGTTTTCTGTGAGGCCGTGGTATCATTCCGGTCGAGCCGACCCATTCGTGCCGAAGCATAGCTCTCCCACACTTAAAATTCTCATATGTAATACGGTTGATTACTAAGTTTTATTTTAATGTCCGTCTGGTATATTATTTAAAAAGATTAGACACGTACTTTTTCTTTTCTTACGGAAACAAATAGTTTCGAAAATATTATACTGATTTGAAATATCGCATGTCACTTGTGAGTACGATTTATACTCTAAACTAAAACGACGTAGCTACCTCCGGGAACTCCTAAACTTTGATTCGTTATATCTATCGACAGTTGAAAGGCTAATTGATATAAGCGACATTTTTTTTGTGATATTGTTAATTACCTACATCATGACGAAGGATAATTCGCTGATTTCGAATATATAATTAACTCAATTTCGCAAAAAAAATGTCGCTTAGATCAATTTGCCTTTCAACCTATGTACTGTATTCTTATACAACAAAATAAAAAAATACGTAAATAATCTTTTTTCATTACCTAACTGACGGACTAATTAGATTTTTAATTTTCATACCCTGTCATAATCCCTACTGTGTCGCCTCCTCACACGCTTAGCAAGATAGAATGTCTTATTATTTTCCTCTTAGCTAACATATTCGTAACGAGCTAGTGCAACAAAGTACACATATATATTATACGTTCGCTGAACAGACTTGAACAGTGTTCAGTAATTAATTACGGAACTTCCTGAATATGGAACACGTGAGATTATTGCTTTATGTAGCATTAAACAGTATTAAGGCGAGCTTTAGTTTGTTAGTTATATATATAACTATAATATGGTTGTGTCCTCTAGGTATGTTCATTTATTGTAATTAATTTACCATTATTGCCGGTCAAGGGGTCTCGGGTTCGATTCCCGGGTCGGGCAAAGTATTACAGGGCTTTTAAAAAAATCTCAGTAGTAGCACGGAATCTGAAATTGTGCCTGGTATATGGCAATAGGGTCACCCCCCTTTTACATGGGACTCATATGATAAATAATGAAAAGTGGGTGTTACATTGTACAGTTCGTGATGTTATGTATTGTTGTAATTACGTCATGATAAAACAATTTGTCTAATATGTTTTTAATAAAACTTTTGTTGATCTGTTGCCTAATTGTATATATTATGGAAGTGTATTTCAATACAAAAAAAAAATCGGACATAAGTACGACTATTGTTTATTTCAATTTCAGAAACTTATGAGTACCATTACAATCAGATATTGTTTTCTCAGTTAGTGGAGAGCGGTCACCGGTGACCGCTTGGGGATGTATGGGTTAAAATAACGACAATAATAACCTAAATCTAAACGTATCCATTACCCCTGCGTGGGCTGAGCACCGCCGTGCCCTCAGGGAAGTGATCGGCGATGGCGACCTCTCGCGTCCGGGCCTAGTGCAGGCCATGATGCGGAGCGAGGGGGATTGGGATGCCGTCTCCTCCTTTTGCGAAGCAGTCATGCTGGCTAAGGAGGAGGCGGGACGCGTGAGGCAGCGAAGCGCTGCCTCCTCGCAACCCAACCATCGCGAAGGACACACCGGGCGTCTGGGATCGCGGGACGATCTCCGGCCACCGTAAGCGCGGGCCTGCGGACGGCGAGCATGGGTGGCTCCCCGTCCGACTAGAAACAGACCCGAGCGTACGGCGCGTCGCGTTCCGCGCGCGCCTCAAAGAGCCATCAGACCACCCCAGATGGGGCCCAATAGGGCCGATGCCGATTCGGAGTCGCGGAGAACCTAACGGGTAACCGGGGCTCCGGCTTGACGTGCAGGAGAAGGAACGGGGTGGCTTTTAGTCAGTAAGAGTCTGACACTCCCTCCCGCCTCACCCAGGCGGGAGCAGTCATTCGATGATTTTCCCCCCTTAAAAAAAAACGTATCCATTTTGCTCCATCATAGACTGCATTATCGTTTACCAGACGTGACAGAGGTCAAACGAATCGGCTGACAATCAATTATAGAGGTAAAAAATAAATAAAAAAAGCCGTATACATTCCCAAAACCTTTTTAATTTCAAAGTAAACATTAACGTAGACGATACAAATCACATTTCCAAACTAACGAAATTTATATAAAGCAAGAAAAACAGTCCCTTCCTTCCCAATAATATACATCAGTCAGATAACTGCGTTATCTACAGATTCGCACTTAAAATGGGCCGGGCGACATTTTAAATCTATTTCGTTTCTCAAGATGGCCGCCAGTTGATTATCGAACACGATAGTACCGGTAAAAAGGATTCTTTCTGTCTTTGAATACTGTTGAAGTGTTTGGAGGACTTCGTGTAATGCTATGCAGTTTTTTATAGAACAAAGAAATGTTAGATGTCATTATCAAAGAAGAATAGAAGAAAGTGTGGGAGAGCCATGCTTCGGCACGAATGGGCTGGCTCGACCGGAGTGATACCACGGCCTCACAGAAAACCGACGTGAAACAACGCTTGCGTTATGTCTCGTCGTGCGAGTGAGGTTACCGGAGGCCCAATTACCCCACTCGATAGTCCCAGTCTCCCGAATCCCCGATTCCTCCACAATCCTCAAATTCCCAATTCCCAAAAGGCCGGTAACGCACTTGTAACGCCTTGGTGTTTCGAGTGTCCATAGGCGTTGCTCGTTTACCGGATTATGATATGAAAAAAAAAATTACTTGTAGGTAATAAGACACTTTTGCCACATTTGCTTATCATTAAATAATAGATATCATGATTTCAGGCTCTTACTAGCTAAAACTAATAAGTGTTAATTGAATAAGAAATGTTTTCTTAGTTTTGACCTGACACACAATATTTCCAAATATAAGTTAGTCAACTAACATCTTATCAGTTCAAAAACATTTACTGAACCAGAACATTTTGTTTTGAACAACTTCTTAAACAAAGTGTTACAATTCTCATGCATTATACCCTGTTAAATTATTTTACATGGAAAAATCTTGAATAATATCCAGCCAACAGCAGAAACTTCCAACCCCACTTACCATCACTGAATAAATTATCAAACAAGCGACCAAAGATAACGCGATGCAGAAACTTTATGCCATTTTAAACAGACATTATTATCATAAAAAGGATCCACTTACAAACTCTAAGGATTGCTCGAATTTGTTCCCCTCTATACGACCACAGTATAAAAAACCTCAAACACTTACAAAGGAATTTTCACAGTGCACTAATTTTGTTGAAAGGAAATATTTTAGACTGTGTAGTTAAAAGTAGAGGTATAGAAAAGCTCCAATATTAATTTGAGACTATGAGAACAATAGCAATAATTGTTAAGATTGCCGTAACATAGATTATTTGACTTTTGTTTTATATAAGAGACTGCAGTCAAAAGTTTTAGAGGAGACTTTGAGACTGTGATTTGAAGATTTAATCATTGGGGAATAATAATGTCGGGAGTATGAATTAATATGAGGGAGTTACCAAGTAAACTGACTTAGAATTATTCAAAGATATAAATTTGTTTTTATTAGTCAGAGTTGAATATAATAAATGTAATTCAATTGTAATTCTAATTTAATTATGCTATTAACTTTAATTCCTTATGGTGGAGAGGTTATTACAGCGAGGCGGCTGTCAAGCATGAGGTCGTAGATTCGATTACCTGATGGAGTAAGATGTTGACAAAATTAATTTACAAATTGATATTATACTCTGTAATGACATACGCTTAACAATCTATAATTTAGACTGTATTCCTACCGATTAGATGATGCAAATTCAAATCCTATATGCATCAAATATCTTCATAATCAACAGTATAATTTTTAAGTCTGTCAATTTGATCGCACCTATGAAATATTACTAAGAAATTTAGAAAAACTAATCATACCATAACATCACGGCTTTTATCCCCGAAGGGGTAGGCAGAGGTGTACATTATGCAACTGTACAATGTAACACCCATTTTTCACTATTTATGTTATGAGTCCCATGTAATAGGCGGTGAGCCTATTGCCTTACACCGGGCACAATTCCAGACTCCGTGCTACGACTGTGAATTTTTTTGAAAAATCCAATAATACTTTACCCGACCCGGGAATCGAACCCGAGACCCCTCGCCCGGCAGTCGCACTTACGACCACTTGGCCAATGAGGCAGTCTAGATGTATGTAAAAAACTAATCTTTTTTTTTAAGGGGGGAATATCAGCGAATGACTGCTCCCGCCTGGGTGAGGCGAGAGGGAGTGTCAGACTCGTACTGACTAAAAACCACCCCGTTCCTTCTCCTGCACGTCGAGCCGGAGCCCCGGTTACCCGTTAGGTTCTCCGCCACTGAAAAACTAATCTAGATGTATTATATTGACATTATATTAATCAGTAACGAACCATATTTGCTTAAGCCCTATGATTGATGCATTATTATGTTAATACAGACAGTATTCCAAACAATTGTTGACTGATCTGAATTAATGCAAATTTCTATTTACCTGAGATAACAATGATCAAAACAATGTTGGGGATTTAGGGTAACTTAATGTGATATAGCATGAAAATCTTGTGTTCTACAAATGGGTAATTCAAATTCAAATCACTTTAATGCATCTATAGTATGTACAATGTGGTTTACAATTTTTAACAAAATATTTTCCAACTATAAGTAAGTAAGTAGAGCAGATGTGTATAATGTTAATATTTTCATATATTTCTAGTGTAATAACTATTGTGATACCTAAATTTATTAAAATATGTTCAATAGAAAATCTCAAACACTTTTAGTTTTAAGAATTCAGCTTTATTCAAATCTTAAGCAGAGTTCTTAATGCTTATGACGTCATATAGCCAATGAAATTAATTTAAAAATATATAATTTATTTATTTATCAGATAACGTTAGGGACCAGCTATCTTATTAAAATACCGAATTGCATTCAAAATTGATTAACTAAATGTCCTTGACAAGTTACCCTTTCCAAAATGTACATGAAACTCTAACTGTAATTGTAACACTCAGAACTTTGACTGATACTATCAGTTCAAGTTCGAAGGCAAAACAGTCGATAAATTAGGGAACTTACTTTCTCCTACTAATCCTATTACTGTACCTGATAAGGTCAATAAAACTTTTCCAAATGGCGGAAGACTGAAGTCGGACCTTTGTTGAAAGTCAAAATTTTATCACAGGACGTTCTTGGAATTTTTCTAAATAAAACCTTTCGAGTTAAAATTTAACGAAAGTTCTTTTATGTCAGTAAAGGATTTTTGTTTTTCGTTTTGTTGTTCTTTTTTGTCAATGATTTGTTTCTTTTTTTTTGTTGTGTCTAATTTCGTTTTGTTTTGAAACCTTTGTTTATTATGTTGATAAATTGGATTTTTAGTTTCTCCCTTTTACGCTTAAAAGTATTTATCTCAGAGCTTGTGGATGATATTTATATTAGAAAAGGTTAGAAATGGCCCTGTTTTGTTTTACCTCACCTGATGGTAAGCGATCAGCGCCGCTCATAGACACTCGAGGAACACCAGAACACAACACCAGAGGAATCACAGGAGCGTTGCCGGTTTAAACGTATTTAATTTAAATATATTGCTTACTAAATGTATTTCTTTATTAGAAAGTCTAATTATTATTTGTATCTAATTTCATTATATTTTAAAATGTACTTTTGCGACTGCCTCGTTGACCAAGTGGTGGCGAGTGCGACTGCCGGTCAAGGGGTCTCGAGTTCGAGTCCCGGGTCGGGCAAAGTATTACTGGGTTAAAAAAAATCTCAGTAGTAGCGCGGAGTCTGAAAATGTACCCGGTATATGGCAATAGGCTCACATTACATGGAAATCATAACATAAATAGTGAAAATTGGGTGTTACATTGTACAGTGGCATTAAGTGCTGTAATGTGCACCTCTGCCTATCCCTTCAGGGTTAAAGGCGTGCTGTTATGAAGTTATGTGTACTTTTGCTGAAACAATTTAGTTGTTCCACCATGTTAGTTGTCACATGTGAATTTTTGGCAAATACAAACCAAAACCATGTTGACTTTTGTTTCAATAAAATGGATTTCTGAATTGACACATCGAATTCTCAATCAATCACTTTCATCTATATTACATCGTAAATCGCATTTCAGATTGAATTACTATCACTATTTGCCTCTCAACCTCCTGCCGAAAGCAGAAAAACACTATTCCGTATTTCGACAAAAGCCGCTTTGACATGATTGCGTGAAGCGGAACATCAAAATACGTTTCGAGTTTAACAAAATACGTTCAGTTGAAATTTTACCCTCTCCAAGAAATATATCAAAGATTTTGACAGAACATCGATCAAGCTTAGATAGCGGAGCGGAGATGTCCTCATTTTTGATGTTGATTACTCTAAATTGAGACGTTGAGTGTGGATGGGGTTCGACTGCTTTTCCGTGTTAAAAATACATATTTTCTTCTATTTCATTTACGATCGTTGCGTTGTCTTCATTTTGTTCAATGTCATATACTTTTATTTGTATGTTTCAAGAATGTGTCTGTACAATTTTGTTTGTATCCCATAAAATGACTGCTTCCCTTCTCAGAATCGGTTTGAGTAATCGACCAACAAGTCAAGTCTCTGTTTAAAACACGATAATAATGTTAGAGTCTTGAAATCACCTATTGTTTACAACTTTATCTGTGTAGTAGGCGGTACATCAACTTTCTTCTTTGTTTCATATAAAGAGACTTTCATTATAAAGTTTCCAGTGAATGGGTCTTGTAAAACTTGGTGGGAGCTTAAGTATTTTTATGAATATCTCTATTTTGATGGAAGACTTACTGACTTTCTCCATAGAGTTGGGAAGCGTCCGAAGCTGTAATGAACAGGGAATTAAAAATGAAGTTATTTGTTGTTTCGTTCTGTGAAACGAGTTGGAGTTTGCAGTTTTTGAAGTTTTACTTTGATACCGTAGTGTTATTTACCTTCATTAAGTGTGTAGTGTGTATTATTACATGTATTATAATCTGAATATTTGTAATATCTTATACAGTAATTTCCTACGGATAAAATATGTTTTGATTATATGCTATTTAAGATTCATAAAAATAAAGTCAACAGACCAATGTTAATAGGCGTACCTCAACCATAAAAGGAGCAACTTAACTCCAAAATGTTCAACACGTAAAATTTCTTTTCACCAACTTTCTTAGAACCTTATTACAGCAAGGTTTTCCTAAACAATACCTTATTTCAATGTAAAACGTTTCTTATTTACAACCACTTAAGCGTGTATTGTATTTTGTTCGAGAATAGGTAGAGTACAAAAACTTAATTGAAAAATATTTACATTCAGCTACTAAGGTACGTAAGCGGTATTGGAGCTGGGCCAACTGTAAGTGGTATGAACGTGTCTTGCATTATGCTTCCCCAAAGTTCTCGGGTGTGGCTAATACATCTTGGCTTTATGATGGCGCTGCTTGTGATGGCATTGTGCTTAATATATGTTTGTGTCTTATATTTCATGCATTATTTAGTGGACTATATAATGCATGAAATTTGTATCTTAATATTATGATGATGTATGTAAATTACCTGTGGCTGAATGACAATTTTGTTGGTTAATATACCACCAAACGATGACTGCATGGCTAGCCTTTGCCCGTAGATTCGAGAATCACGTTTCAACTATGAGTTTTATTTACGACACATGAGTGGAACTTAAGTTTATTTCATAACATAACATATATTATATAACATAACATGACGCCTTTTATCTCTGAAGGGGTAGACAGAGGTGCACATTATGCCACTGTACAATGTAACACTCACTTTTCACTATTTGTGTTATGAATCCCATGTAATAGGGGATGAGCCTATTTATTTATTTATTTATTTGGACATCCAGTTGTTGCTACATTTTTATTATTAACTTAAAATTAGGAATTAACATCTTACTGCTAATGCACAACATTTGAAGGACATCACAGCATGCGTTGAGTTGACAACACTATATCAATTAAATTAAAATTTATCTAATTTCTCTACATTACCAAATTTACAATAAATAAGAATTATATAATTAGTAACAACTTTTGTTATCACTCATCATACAATAGTCAACCCTGAATACAAAAATATAAATACAAAACAAAAGAATAATCAAAGATCAAAACAAAGGACACAGTCATTAAAAGCTCAATAACAAAAAAATAACATTAAAATAAATAGACTATTGCCATATACCGGGCACAATTCCAGACTCCGTGCTACTATTGAGATTTTTTTAAAAACCCAGTAATACTTTGCCCGACGCGGGAATCGAACCCGACACCCCTTGCCCGGCAGTCGCACTTGTGACCATCGGTCAACGAGGCAGTCAGTCAGTTTATCTCATTAAAAGTATAATAATAGAAAACATGACAATCACTAAAATTATTACTCCATTTACTTGGAAAAGGTATTAAGGTTAATCTAAATATAAATCCTGAAAGTATCACTATAAATTCAGCAATATTTTTAGACGTTTTCCATCTGCTTTTTAGACGTGAACAAAAAAGTTGGACCATGTTTCATGTAAGTGTCAAACTTATATCGCGATCCGTTCGATCTGGTACAAATCCAGCAAATTCAAACATATTTTAAATTTGTATTATTTATTATCGAAATGCACGAAGTTCCATTTAGTTCACTTAGCAAAGTTCAAAAGTTTGGAGTCAAAATAAGTTTTGGGATCAAGATTGTTATTGTAGAAGTTTGACGTTGAATAATTTCATTAATTCAGACGAATCGGTGTATTTGTTCAGAGATCTTCAATGTTCATTGAAGGATTTGTTTCTTTATACGACATAGAATTAAACATAATAGAACTTTTTTGTTAATTTATTAATTAGCTAGCTTATTCGCGCCCTTATTTCAATGAGGTTGAAGGTCAAAGGCAGAGCCCGAAATGTCTGAGGTTTTCTTGTAAACTGAAGCTGTACTTTCTAAATGGGTAGAAACATAACGGCTGTAAATTCGTGTAGCTTTGCAAACAATATGTATAACTTACTATAATATCATACATATATAACCGCATCAAGAAAATACTCCAAAATAATGGAAATAAATTCAAACTATGTAGTAAAGAGATTAAACCACCAAAGATATGTATTACACAGAGAATCGTCTGATATAGACATAAATCTGAAATGCACGAGTGAGCATAGTCGAAGGGATCCAGTTTGTGGCTGATATATGGAGCTCGGTTAAGAGAAAGTTGAAGTAACATGTGTCATTTTTATGGTCACAAACCGTTGAATTTGTGATAGGAAAAGAATCGTGGGTAACGGAACAGATGGGCATATTTTTTCGAAATTGAACATTTTGAATCGGTTTCGGGCTTAAACTGTGGTAGCCCTAGAAAGGGAATGTAATAATGAAATCGTAAATTAAAATAGTGAGGCACTTAGGTAGCGAACTCGTGATTTCTTGGGAGACTTTTTATTGGTTTTTATTTTCTACATAATACCTGTGCAAATTGGTTAGTGATTATGACCACATCATACTTTTATCGTAAATTTCAAACTAGATTTTGCCCGCGACTTTGTACTCTCAATCCCATTTTCTCCCATTCTCGTAGGATTGTCAGGACTTTTTCTATCTTAAAGACCTTCTCCTAATTATAACAAATACAACACAAAAAATAATTAGTGAAATCGGCCCAGCCATTCACGCGTGATGCCGAGACCAAGGGAAAAATGGATTCATTTTTATAGAGGTATACTATATAGATAGATGTTTTGAAAGTAAATTGTTTGATAGTTTAATAATTTCTAACACATTAACTGCTACACCGGTCACTAGTTACTGGCAATTAGCGGAGGATGTGCCTTCCATAGTTTTCTGCCGGCAGTCGAAGGACTTAACCCAGATTAACGATTAAAAAAAAAACTACAATTATTACAATCGCAATTATTGTACTTCAAGTTAAACAGTACAAGTTATCTCCATAAATAGCCCTACGAAAATGTATTATGAAATCTCACACTCCAGGTCACAAACAGGTTTCACGAAATAGCAGAAAAACAAACGATGCAAAACGAATCAGAAGTCCAAAGAGGTGCCAAGTGTTGAAAAACCCGCTGTTAGTTCATATTCCTATTTGCAATGCACCATGTACGTGTCACAATGCATTCGGGGCATAAATCCATATAAATAACCAGAAACTTGTCACCACGACTGTGTTTTGCCGTGAATTTGTCTTTGTAAAGCAAATTTCTCATATTTTTCCACTACTGATGACGTATTACGCTTTTAAGCTTCTTGGGGGAAACGAGAATAATAAGAAGAGGTTGTGTGAAAATTATAGATGTCGCTTTTGCAGTTTTATGTCGAGGTGGTAGCTAAAAGTGATTGCTGGTGTTAATGGTATTCAACTATATCCAATGGAGGCAGGCAGATCCTACAGAACCCCTTTTAGTACACACGGCCGTACATCAATCTATACAAAACCAGTTTATCCTGGTGTCGCGTCGCATCATCTTTCCGCACATTTAACGTTCAGTTTATACTGGTTTTGTAAAGCTCGATGTGTAGCCGTGTGTACGTTGTAGATCTAAGTGACAGCTTACAGTTACTCAACATGGACGATCCCCCTGTGTTTGTCCAAAACATTAGGGAATCAATTGAAATTTTCTAACAGGAATGTTAATTATTTACGAAAACTTTACTTTATCTAACGACGAGATGATTAATTTCATCCCAAAAAGGTCATATTAGTCCAAAAAAGAGGAAAAGAAATTCATGATTTCACACAAAAATAACGCGATTATTACAGTCATTTCTTCTTTTTGAGGTCGAGGAAAAATTACCTGTGGACGCCGCGCCGCAGCCCGCACCCCGCGCCTCGAAATGTTCAGTTCGTTAAACTGCCTAAATGACAGACGTAAATCGTACGACAAATAAATGTGTGGTTAGTATTTGCATGTATATTGCTTTGAGGCTCAGAGTCGTTGATATTGGATATGATATTAAAAAGGGTTCAGTTATTTAAAGACTACTTTCTACCTTGCATTTTCTTCTTTTTATTATACGTTCTTTGTTAACTTTGATTAGAGAGCCACGCTTCGACACAAAATCGTCTTGCGTTGTACGTGAAACAACGCTCGCGTCACCAGAAGTCTAATCCCCCACATCACCATCGCTAGTCCTCAAATCCTCAAATCTTTATGCCCTAAAGTAACTAAGAATATCGCCGGTATTACGGGTGTACATTCAGGAGAAGTGCCAATAGGGATGATAACAGGGTATGAAAATTTAAAGTCTAATTATTCCATCAGGTAATGAAAAAATATTAGACACGTATTTTTTATTTAGAGTATAAATCGTACTCGAAAGTGACGTCATGCGATATTTCAAATCAATATATCTTCGAAACTATTCGTTTTCCTAAGAAAAAAAATATATGTCTAATGTTTTTAAATAATCTAGAGGTACAAGACTGATATCAAAATACAAATTAGTCATCTACCCTATTGAAAGATATGAAGAAGAACAGTTTATTTGCACTGTCACTTTATTTTAATTGTTCACCATTAGGTGATCCATTGGCATCGCCATCATGTCCCATAAAAATCATCAATCAATTCCAGTCCATATTAATACAATCTAAGGACATAGAGTAGATGAATTTAAAATGTTCGATACCGCTCTTTGTACATTATTTGTTATAACGACACCGCCCCGTATCGAATTCAGTTTACTGTTGCATATTTTAGGTCGCACCATTCCATTCCCCTCTGTTTAAATTCCATCATTCTTTGTATTGAAATTGAGGCATACCTATGGGATATTACATCGATTCGCATTTTCCTCATTGATGGGAGTATGCGTGTTAAATAATTCTCGTACGTTTCGCCCTTTGAGCTGTTCCAAATAAACGAAGCTGGTGTTAATGTGTTGTTCAATGACGATCCTTTTGAACTGATAAATGTATTTACAGCCTTTCGTATTTATATTTGCGCTGAGCCTTTCGAGTTTAACTGATTTGTCTAGTGGTTTTAAGGACGACTTTTGTCACGAAATATCGACTCTCTTTTTGAACGTTGCCCCGTCACCCGTAGGTGTTCTACTGTATCATGATGTGGGTTTACATAAACACTATGTTAGTTACACAATTTTTTTCTGAGGGACTAGCCCGTCCCAACCTCCAAAAACCGCTGTAACTCCTGTAAGCCAGGATCTACATGAGATAACAGTAATTTCTGAACCCCATGAAGAACTAAGAGAAAAGTGCGGGAATTGAACCTGATCATTGGTGTTCCCTTATTTTATACTACAATTTCTTCCCACCACTTAATAATAAACGTATTAGTAGACCGTACAAAGATATAGTTATTCCATGCGAGAATTGAACTCCCAACGCATGTGTTCTCATTTAAACTATCAAAATTCCCATTAGATAATTACCACAATTCAGCTCATAACTAGCTATTGTGCCAGTAGTACTATGAACAATTTGGTTATGGAATGTAAACATTAATATTATTTCTGCGTGTTTGCACCGGGTGTCCATTTTATAATACTAGTAGTGCATATACAAGCCTGAAATAATAATGATTTAGATTGTTAACAGAAATTAAACTGTCACACACCATGAACTATATACAATTTAGACTTTAGGCAAAAGGTCTAGTATTTAATTGTACAATCAGACAAAATAATTTTAATTTTTCTAAAAAATTAAGTTATTAATAGTGTTTTGGGATGCCGCTCGGTCTCTGTTAAAAGGTTCATCCTGAGGTTGATGAATATGCAATGTGTCGGGGGATCGATACTTATACTAGAAACAAATATGTATCGACCTTTTTGGGGAATAACAGGTGGCCATGTCATGTGTAGATTTCTATGAACGTTAACCAAACAGCTATTATTACGACCAAACAAACATCCATTTGACGTCCACACATGAAAACTTCCGCTAAATAGAACAGAATTAGGATGTTAACCCTGCAATAACTCTGTGTTACACGAATCGTTAGGCACTGGCCTTTTAGACCCCAGAGTTTTTCCAACAAAACCGAAATTCTTTTGCAGAAATTATAGTTCAAAGTTAATTTAGCGAAATAATAATGGTCTGATCGACCGTTTAGATCGGTCGTTTCCGAATTTAATATATTGGTCGTTGTAGCAGAGTTTAGGATTTTAATCGAATTCTCTCGGAACGTTTCAGTTGTGACCGCAATGTAAATTATATGCTCACATAAAGTTTTTCGCTTAGTGCTTACTGCAATTACTTGGACATTATTTTGTTTGATCTTAATGGTAATAACTACATCTTCTACATCAAAATATGTAGAAGAAATAAACAATTTTTTGCACTAAATAATTTTATTTCTTTCTTTCTTCTTTAACATAAATATTAATTGAATGATTCCTTGTTTTTTATGGCATAAGCCGGTTAACGAGCAGACGAATCACCTGATGTTGAGCAATCGGCGTCACCCATGGACACCTGGAACACCGGAGGCGTTACAAGTGCGTTACCGGCCTGTAGGTCACGACCGGCTTTGGGCGAGTCACTTCAACAGTAGCTGCAAAGCAAGCAAAATATTACGGAAGATCCCAAATAAGCTCAAAATATTATTTAATATTTGATGGCTTATAGCTAGATAGCTAATAGGGTTATACCCTATTAGATGTTAATCCCATTATGTGTACAGAACTAATCTAGTCAAAGATTTAGAAAAAAAATCTATCATGTGAATTGTCCATGATTTTAATCCTAACCTCTTTTTCTTATTACCTTTTTTAATAAACCCCCATCCAATTTTCTTCCATACGAAATTCATTAAAGCATACACCTAAAAAAGGAGGGTAATTGAAAACGCCATGCCATTAAACATGTGCTAGTGAATTATGCATGGGAAGCAATTTCAGTTGGTCGGAGCCTTCTGAACAGGTCAGACGTATTGCATGCAAAATGTACAGAAACCAGCTCATGAATATACTCCAATCTGTCAAATTATCTTAATAGATTTTCGACTTTAACACTTTGTTATAAAGTTGAAACTCGATTGATGGATTTTGACAATTTGTAGTAGGTTGAAGTGCTGGCATCTGTAAACAATTACAACGGTAAGCAATTAATTCCGATACGGTTAATACTCACGGTTTGGGAGTCATTAAGGATCGTAGAACAGGGATGATTGCACAGTATTGTAGTAAAACATTATGACTGAATTCCTATCAATAATTTGGTAGTGTTATGCGTTTACTATAATTGCCCACGTCATCATTGTGTTTCCTTACTTTTCCAAATTACTTAACTTATTTATTTATTAAATTCAATAAATTACATCCTAACAGGTTACACCCAATGCTATAATGTTGTCACTCAATATAAAAACTTATAATTAACATTATAATAATACAGCCATATTAGTTGCACTTATCCATTAAGTAGAACTAACAACATCAGTCGTTACCTTTATGAACTCCGCCAATGAGCAATTTAAAATATCTAATTTTTGTCCAACGCTGTCAATGTTTAATAGCTACAGCCACAGGAGCATATTGACCTATGTTTGTGCTAGTGGTGGAGACTTCAAATAGACTGCCTCGAGTAAATACGTTAAACCTCATAAGGGTGACCGCCGTTAGTGGAAGGTTTTCCTTCAACAGGTTTCCATTGGCAGTCAAAGATTTAAAAATTGGAAGCAATTATAATTAATGCTCTATTCAACGACTAAACATAAAATTATAGGCTACAGAGTATTGCACTTGTAATGACTCAAAAAATCCTTACAGTCGGCGGTCCAAACATATCAATGCTAAAATAACTTTTTTTTATTTTAGCAGTACTAGTAGGTACGTCAAAGTTTTGTAAAACTAGGGCATAGTAATATGACATAGGTATCTTGTTATTTTATTCGCAGAAATCTTTTTTCTTTTCATATTTACGGTCCGAATTTTATGAGATAACCTATTCTTTGCGTCCTGACTATTTCGCGGGTGGTGCAAAGGATTCGCTTCGGAGTTTTCTCAAAGCGGATTTTGGAAAGAATATTTACAGATCTGCAGAAACAATTTTACTAGTAAATTTGACACACATAAGGCCCACTTAGTTTTTCGTCTTTCCGTGGTGCTTGGCGACTGAGCTTCACCCATTTGTACAGTCTCTTTTTGTGCTTTTAGGCTTAATTCATTATATTTCTTGCAGTAATTCACCGAGGGAAGCGGAAACTATCGTTTATTTTTTATTCTCCTCTTATAATATCTTCTGTTTCACTTCGTTGTGGGAACCAAGAATAAAGAAGAAAGAAAGGCCGGTAACGCACTTGTAACACCTCTGTTTGTGAGTTTCGGGTGTCCCTGGAACGCGCCGGACTTCAGTGTTCCAGTGTTTTCATGGCTGTATCTACTGTAAGTACTGACTTACAGGAGTTTCAGCGGTTTTAGGACTTTGTGGCGGGCTAGTTCATTCGACAAACGAGAAGGACTAAGGGCCTTTTCAAAGTCAAAGTCAAAGTCAAAGTCAAAATCATTTATTTCAATTAGGCCAGAATGGCACTTTTGAACGTCAAAATAAAATTAATATTAAAAGTGAAGCTATTTGCTCATTCCAAGGTGTAGATTCCTATGGAGAAGAACGAGCAAGAAACTCCAGAGGTTACTCTTTTTCAATCAGGTTCACAATACAATTTACTAGTTACATAGTTTTGCTGTTTGGATTGTGCGAGAACAATGTAACACCAAAACTTAAAGCCTTTGTCCAGCAGTGGACGTCCTTCGTCTGTTGATGATGATAATGATGATGATGAATCGACAAACTTCACTCCATTCGCCAAAATTCCTTCTGCATTAGAATTTGCGACGTACCTACATAATAATATATGTATCTACACTCAGTAAAAAGAACATAATACAAAACAGAGATGTCAAATCTAAGACGTCTAAGATATATCAACATTTGGTACTACCTCTACATAGTTTCATAAATTCCGTATTAAAATTAACTAGTAAGTTTGCTTATATGACCCAATAATGAAAATTTTTAAGGTTCAAGGACGGAAAATGTTATTTCTCCTAAGCACTTTATCTTTTGAGAACTCCACCGCCTATTATTTACACCACGACGTTACATCACGTAAGTCATAAGGAGCGGGGGTCCCGCATAAAATGTGCATTAGTCTGAACAAATAAACGCTTTTATCCCCACTTCCAGAGGATTTGTGGTCGTCGCGATGTGCCTGCTATAAACTGTATTGTTGGGTTGGGCTGCAATACCAATCCGTTTAGCAATTGGATCGCGGAATATATTGTCAGTATTGGCTTCGATTTTGTCTGTATAAAGATTTCGTGGGGACTTTTTTGTTCTATCAGTGCGGAGCAGGGTTGTAAGTTTCTAAGTAACGTTTAGAGCGTTGAAATTGTAGAAAGTAACAGTAAGATATAAGATTCAATTTTTATTTTTATTGATATCGTACCGGTCACCTCCTCTTCTTCCTCCTCTTCATCTCGGGGCTATAGTCACAGTCGTTACATGACATTTAATAGAGACTAACAGCTGTATCCTCTGATAATTTTAAACCTTTTACACTGCAATCTTCAACCCACCTCCCAAACGTGAAGATTATGGCAAACTCCCTTTATGTAGACGAGGCGAAGTTTTGTCGTGTGAGTGTGTTTACCATCTCCCCAATCTCCGAAATCCCAACAATTCTCAAAAGGCTGGTAACGCACTTGTAACACCTCTGGAGTTTCAGGTAACCATGGGCACAGCCGATTGCTTACCATCAGGTGATCTGTCTGCTCGTTTACCGGCTTATTCCATAAAAAAGGCACATAGTCCAGCTGAGGATTGTTTGTGTATAGATTTGTATCTTTGTATTCTTAAAAATAGTTACACGCGTTAGTTCTTAACCTTAGAAAGTATATTTAATACTCTCACTGAGCAAAATAGATTATGTTTTTCTATTTGTAGGTGACAAACTCAACACAAAAGGTACTTTGACAAACATACTTCGGCTATAAGTTAGTAAATATTTCTTATTTTCCGAAACCTTTCAAATATTCTGAGAAAGTACAAATGTGACAAGAAAATAGTAAGGTTTCGATTTATTTCTATAACAGGACAGTCCCCTATTGAAAACTTCAAAAATATGAACTTGCAAAAACCTTAATGATACAAATAGTGTGAATATTACTTTTATAAAATTAATATAGAGACAATTCAATAGATTAGATGACTAATTTTTATTTTAATGTCCGTCTGGTGGATTATATTAAATCATTAGACACGTATTTTTTATTTTCTTACAGAAACGAATACTTTCGATGATGTATTGATTTGAAATTTCGCGTGACGTCACTTCTATGTATGTACATTTTATACGTAGAAATGACGTTTTAGCCCCCACTCCTAAACATTGATTCGTTTTAACTAAGTATCATTTTATTATACAACAAAATTAAAAAAAATACGTGTCTAATATTTTTTCATTACCTAACTGACGAACTAATTAGATTTTTAATTTATATACCCTGACATGATCCCTATTAAGACGTTCCAAAAGCGCCTTTGTTGGGCCTAATTTAGCGAAAGTAAATTATTTTGATTCTGACAAACTATAGCGGCAACCGTGACCGTCATTTTGAGATGTCGTACTTCGCAATCAAGCAAAACAGGTTCCAGTTTAACATCGAAAAAAAATCCTAAACAAAAAAATAGATATCTGTATCTACACCTTGAAGCACAAAGCATGATTTCTTGAGTCTCAATTGGAACTCAGATCACGTGCCGCGAAGTAATTTTATATCGAGCCAATATCCGATAGGGTGATGGTACTATCGTTTACTTTGTACCCACGTGGTACACGCTAGTAATATAGCTTTAGTTTTCTTTCAGTTCTTTGAACTTTAATTTATTGGTACTGCGGTATTATAATGCGGTTGTCATTTTTGAGTATGTTACCAGAGCAGTGTCGTCATGTGATTGTGATGCCATGGGATTTTTTAATTCAAAGAAGAGTCCTGGAAAAATAAAAAAGTATTTTAATTGTTAAAGGAGAGCAAATAGGGTTGCTTGTGCTTTAAACATTTGTAGTAAGCAAGATGAATTTCTCGATATTAGCTAAGATACCAAATATTGCATCTTTACTTCATGCTGTTACTATAGGAATTTCAAATGTCGAAAACCTCGAAACTGCTTTCCTAACCCAGGCTTTCACCACACGGTACAAACGTTTCAAGCATCACCTGTACATTTTCGTGCATTTCGAGTACCGAACAGCACGTCGCTTGAAAAACAGTAGCGTGATCCATTCTTTACCAAGTCCTTTATCGAGCCAATATCGAGTATCGTGACGTGGCATCGCAGTTTATTTTGTATCCACGTGGCGTTGGTTCAGGGGCTTTGTTATTTGCGGAAGGCGTTTGTTACTAGAACCTTTGATGAAGGAGTGATGTTGTCCTATTAATGTTTTATGTGGTTCGGTTTTTTTTAGGAGATACAAATGTGTTGCTGTTTATATGTAAATGTTTTGTTGTTTAGGTTCGTCAAGTTATTATGTGTGTATGTGCGAGTATTGTTTTGTCAAATGTTGTGTTTTGGGAAAATTTCAAATTGGTTTCAAACAAAGTTTTGCTGGAGTTTTTAAGATAGAAATCAGATATTTTTCTGGACTTAAAAACTCTAGATCGATATTAGTATTACAAAAACTAAATCAACTTCAAAATCCATATTCACATCATGATAATAATTATGTAGTTCCTGTATTGTCCATTTTGCCTGTTGCATAGTTTATGTTGGATTTTTGTTGAAACTCACAACTTACAGCGCAGATGTCAGTGCCCTGCAGTAAATTATGAGTTTAGAGGATTTCCCAACTACATTGCTGAAAGATATAAAATTTTACGTGCTTTTCGGAACGTAGTTTTAATTGTTGACGTTTATTATTTTAACGAAGCTTTTTTAAAGTGGACCACATCTGAATTTATGTTTGAATTTGATTTGGTTCTACTGATTACTGAACATTACATTTCATGGATATTTGATGAGATACGATAACCTAAAAATTCACTTTTGTGATTGACAGTCATTTCTGTTCTATGTTCTAGACATTGAATCCTGAAATTGGATATGAAAAAAAAAACTATTAATATTTATTGCTTGCAGTAAAAAATCAATCGATTATAACCAAAAACTCACCAACAAATAAACTACAGAACAAAATCTTCAAAAAGCGAATAGTACTCGATCCTCTTTCAGCATCGCGAAGTTTAATTGCAACAGTTCGTTTATTTTCGTTTCTCGTGGCTCAAGCTCTGTAGAAGTTTTCCAAAACTGTTCCGAGCATTCGTTCAATCTGATGGCTCCTACCATTACTATGTCGGAAAATAATCAAGATGTATTAAAAGCCACGGTTATTTTGTTTCTGCTTAAAATTTTAAAGCTGCTCTTAATTTTAAGTGTTGTTTGTCGATTATTGTTGCGTTCTGCTGCTATTATGCCGGAGTTGTAATTTTGAGTTCATCTCGCTGTTTCGAAGTCTGATATTGATGTTTCATTTGTGGTTTGTAGATTGTTTTGCAGAAGTGCAGTAATGGTTTTGTGTGGGATTACAAGGGATATTAATTCTGTTGGAGTTGTTTGCTTCTGATATTATGGTGATGGGAAGTTTCGATTGAAAAATCCTCTGTTATGCAAATCAGTAAAGTTGATAAATACATAGGTCGTAAAACAGAAATAATATTATTAAGGATAGATGATAAGATAATTCTCGCGTCTTGCATCACCATTAGTTTGTCTCTGCATCACCCTAATGTTTAGCTGGAGGAGAATGCCCATGGCATTAAGACCACAAAAATAATAGAAAAGCGAAGTGTTTTGGTCAAAACACATCAATACTGTTTAGCAGCTTACATCTACATCAAAAAAGCGAAAATATCAAACAAAGATAAACTTGACCTTGGAATCTTACCAGCTTGTCCTACAGAGTTAATCTTTGCGCAAAATTCCAAACCAATCACGCCGTATTCCTAGTCATGCCCCAAAAATACATCAGCTTTATCTCCCACTGCGTAGGACATAGACATATGGCTGGCTGTGACACTTACGACACTACAGTCTTCCTCTCAATCAAGTTTTACGACGTACGGTGAGCGAGGCAGCTGACACACTATTCCATTCATTCCGAGCTGTGTTTAGACCTGTTTGGGAGTAAAACTGACTGCAGTGGCGGCTTTGTTTGTGGGAGTTTATGAAGTCATTACGATTTGTCAAAGTTTGGTGTGAAGTCCTAATATGTGTAGATTATTATGCTGAAGGTTATGAATGGAATTATTGAGTTTCTATGACATTGGGTTTTGTCTGAAAAGAAACAATCGTATTTTAATTGACGCAAGATCTTTTGTGCTTAATTTTTTTAAACTATTATCATCTCTATTATCTCTACAATAAGGTAATGTTTTAACATTAACCTTCTGTGATTTGACAAATATGGTTATGTATTTATGCTTTCATTTTTGTCACCATATCTTTGTAAACTACATTACACCTAAGTAAGTAAAATGTTTTGAGGGTGAAAATTAAACAAAATAATGTTTAATTACACAAACACCTTTTAAGTCCCGACCCTGAAAATGGAAGTAATGAAATTCAACATCTTTTCATAACAAAATAGAACTCAAAATAAATTAAACACTTTATACGTGTGTTTGTACAGAACACCTTTGGTTTGACTATGTTTATAGGGTTAGGTAAGGCCAGCGGTTTACAGACCTTCCCTGATGCTATTTGTCCCTTCGCCTTAGTGGCATATGGCCTCTTCATAAGCTGTAGCGTTTAAAATATACCAAATTGTTAACAAGAATTTTTTCTATGTACATACGTATGTATGTAGTTGTAATAGATCCAATAAGTCAAAGAAGTCAGAATTACGTTACTTACCTTGAGTTAGGTGCGGTTGAAAACCTCACTCATAGGGCAAAATTGTAACTCAGCAAAATTAGACTTTGTTTTTTGTCTCTTATGTCGTTGCTCTATTTGCCGGCTGGTTCTTCGTTACCATTATATTCGTGCCAATTCATTCTTACCAAACTAACGCACATTCACATTAAATAATTCTTTTTAAAATTACGTTTGAACTAACCGATTTTAACCCCCTTTTTTGAGGTCAGTATATATTTATATATTAGGTTTATATACCCACATCAAAACCTTCCCCTAAGTGTAACAAACCGGTTTCTAAAATCCGCATCAAAATTGGTTAAGCCAATCGCAAGATAATTGCGCACAAACATATACACATACATACAGATTAAATTGAGAACCTCCTTCGTTTTTTGAAGTCGATTTAAAAACAGAATTTCATCATTTATAAATGTTCGCTCACACTGAAAACCGACGTGAAACAACGCTTGCGTTGTGTATCGTAGTGTGAGTGAGGTTACCGGAGGCCCAATTACCCTCCCCTTCCCCAATCTCCCCAATCCCTGAATCCCCAACGATCCTCAAAGTCCTAATCACCAAAAGTCCGTCTGGTCGTTTACTGGCTTATGCCATAACAAAAACTGTTATTAATTTTATTCCCCGCTTCAGCTTATACCTTACGATTGCCAATATTCCGATTAGTCCGTTCAACATTGTCCATTTTAAGGTCAATTCACGAGACCCATTTCGTTGGGTGAATTTGCACAATGAGCTGTGCCCAAATTGATGTATTTTTGAGCTGCCTGTATTTTATTGTGTCGCTTAAGTACTTTAGTAGGTTAGGTAATTATTTAGAGTACTTTATATTTTTGTGGTAATAATGATGTTATTAGAGATGACTTACATTGAAATTAAATAAATAGCCCTTTAAACAGCTATAATCGTTACCCTAATTATGATAAAAATCGCCCAAGGGGGAGAAGGCATTGAATGATTTACCCCTCTAAAAAATGACGAGATGGGTAGTGTATTCTAAAATGTTCAAAATACAATTTTGTTGTGTGATTGGTTGGTACACAAATGTGATTAGAATTTGATTTTTTAATAGGACAAGACCGCTACAACCTCCCAAAACCGCTGCAACTCCTATAAGCCAGGATCTACAGTAGATACAACCATGAAAACACCGGAACACTGAAGTCCAGTGAGTCCCAGGGACATGAGTAACTGTCATGGTTCCCGCAACGAAGTGAATCAGAAGATATTATAAGAGGATTGTGATTACTTGATTAGCATTTATTGGTAGTTTTATCTATGTCAAGACATTTTTGCTGTGCAAGTGAGTAATTAACAAAAAAAATAAGATAATACTAGTAATACCCCCTTATACATTTAGATTAATTAATAAATAAAAAAAATCAACCATCAAAACATTTTGTTTAGCAGAACATCTTCAAAGACAACCTAGAACAAAATAATATTATATAATGTTCAAAGCAAACACACATGAACACTTCGGTAGGCATTTCAGGAAATTCAGGCTAACAGATTCTATAACACATCACTGAATTTCTGACATTTAAGTATCAACATGCTTCCACAGCCTTCACATTTCATGCGATGTATGAAATACTGAGAAATATCGTGCCTTCATGATTTTTCAAAGGACTGGAAAATGTTTGTTTACAATACTTGTAGAAAATAATACATTTTAAGGAGAAAACCTCAATTTTTTTTATAGCATAAGCCGTTAAACGATCGGACGGATCACCTGATGGTAAGCAATCGGCGCCGCCCATAGACACCCGAAACACCAAAGCGTTACAAGTACGCTATCGGTTTTTTGGGAATTGGGAATTTGAGGATTGTGGAGGATTCGGAGATTCGAGAGACTAGGGAGGGGAGTAATTGGGCCTCCGGTAACCTCACTCACAAGACGAAACACAACGCAAGCGTTGTTTCACTTTGGTTTTCTGTGAGGCCGTGATGTCATTTGTGCCGAAGCATGACTCTCCCACACTTATATCAATTGATTTTATAATTCGATCGTACATTTTAATGTAATGGGAGGTGAGTTTATTGCCATTTGGCTGGCCTCGATTCCAGAGTTAGTGCTAAGACTAAGACTTCCTGAACATGGAATCGATGTCAAAATGCTTTGTTTGACAGTTTTACTTCTGACCACTCAACCAACGAGTTGAGTATGTGTTTATTCTTTGCATAGAACAATTCTGTTTACCTTTTGTACAAAATCAAAGGCAACATAGGTTGTAGTAAAATAAAAGTGTGAAAAATATTTTTGTAGTAGGGAGAAAAATATTTTTCGACTGAGATTCCTATGATGAGAGCAAACAGCAAACATGTTTTGCAAGCATCGGGAACAAAGACCAATTTACTTTGCAAGTAAGTCTGAAAATCGTTTTCCTAATATAATTAACAGCATAACGTAACATCACGCCTTTTATCCACGAAGGGGTAGGCAGAGGTGCACATTATATCACTGTACAATGTAACACCCAGTTTTCACTATCTATGTTATGAGTCCCACGTAATAGGGGGTGAGTTATATAATTAACAGCTTGCTTGAAATATGAGATTTTTATAAATCGCTTTGAGATTTTTAACTTAACTATTTTCTTTGATTGATCATATACTCTATTTAATCAAATTAATATAAAAAATCACGCATACGGTAAAACCACGGACCGTTATCCGATGAAAAAATTTTGACGTCTAAAAATGCATTTATAATGATATCCAAGATGAATAGGTTAAATTACCACTATTGAATGTACACGCTGTTATCTGGCATTCCCGAAATCATGATTCCAAAGTCATGATTATATTCGCGTCTCAAAATCAAAAGCTAATATCAACCCAAATAACAGGGTATATAAAGTTAGAATCTCTCAAACAAAATTTGTAAAAGAAATTCCTTAAACGATATCCCAGTATTCTCGAAGAGTCCTAGTACTTCTAATATGCCTTGGAAATACATCTGGAATTGAGCCAAGTCACTCGAAAAATGAACAATTCTGTACAAGAAAAAAATAGACAAAAAAAAACGAGTTAAGCATCCCTTTTTAGAACGAAAATTGAGTTAAACGCCGGACGCTTTAGCTGCGGAGACAGCGTTGCTAATTGTGTTTTTAGTTCCTATTTCTGCCAAGTTTGTTGTACGCCATTTTAGTATACTTTGCTTGACTTGATAATTGCTCTAATTTTTTATTGTCTCGTTTATATCTAAGTTATGAGACGAAATTGTTAATCAAATTAAGCCAGTTTACACTGGCGATCAAAGTCTTATCGTAATTTTTTTTTAAATATTTGATGGGCCGACATGATCGTATTTGAAATAAATGCTTTGACTTTGATTCGACGCGACATTTGACCACTATCTCGCCAGATGGTAAGCGATGATACGGTCTACGATGGAGCACGTCAACCTATAAGCAACCTATTCACTGAGACCTTGAAGACTCAGATGATGACAATTAGGATGATGTATACATAATCTTGGAAAATCTTATAGGTTTGAGGAGCTTGCTTGTAATTCTCTAAATATAATTCCTTTTCTGTATTCTTCATCGCTTTCATTACTTTAGTTTGTTACTAGACTATTTTGAAGTAATATACGGCAGGTTGCTAGCCGCTTCGGTTATGGTTTTGACCAAAACGAGTAGCGTTTTCGTCACCTCTTACTTATAGTCTATATTCATAGACAATGAATGATTTTAATCGACACTGGGTTTTTTAAGCATTCTATTTTTCTTTCCCAAGAAAAGGAGTGGCCGCAGAAAGCTATAAATGTCCCTGCAGTGGGACGACCATGACTAAAATAAATAATAATAATAATAAAGTAATTCTCTTTTAATAACATAACTAACTAATAGATAATATTTACTTTAGATATTATTATATATCTGTAGATACGATGTTGTTACATAAGTCATTTTGACTCCAAAACAGTTATGTAAGCCCTCATTTGGAGACATGTACGTACTGCACCCATTTGCACGAATTTGTATGTATGAAGCAACCACTTATTTTGCTGTATATGTACCTACGTGTGTATTGAATTTAAAGTGACTATGTGTTTAAAAACATCGTTGCGTTCAACCATTACCTTCAATAAGGAGAGAAAAAAAGAAATATTCCATTAAACATTCGACTTATAATCTTTACAAGTCAATAGAGAAAAGCTACAAATTACAATATTAATAGCTACCCCTTATTACGTGGGACTCATAACATAAGTAGTGAAAAGTACATTGTACAATGGCATTAAGTGCCGTTGTGTACCTCTGCCTACCTCTTCGGGAATAAAAGGCGTGAAGTTATGTTAAAGACTGCTTCGTTGGCCGAGTGGTCGCAAGTGCGACTGCCGGGCAAGGGGTCTCGGGTTCGAATCCCGGGTCGGGCAAAGTATTACTGGGTTTTTAAAAAATTCTCAGTAGTAGCACGGAGTCTGGAAATGTGCCCGGTATATGGCAATAGGCTCACCCCCTATTACATGGGACTCGTAACATAAATAGTGAAAAGTGGGTGTTACATTGTACAGTGGCATTAAGTGCCGTAATGTGCACCTCTGCCTACCCCTTCGGGGATAAAAAGGCGTGATGTTATGTTATGTTATATGATACGTTAAAGAGAAAATAACTTTACTGCTTCTCCCGAAAAGTTTGATCGTATAAAAACTTAACGAAACATAATTTGACCCTATGATCAATAGGCGCCGAGCAGAGCGGGTGAAACAGAACGCAAGTAGCGAGTGGAACATACAGTTCCCGGTGTAGTATTTTTGTCAATAGGTGTAACCGTCTATTAATATTTAAGGGGCTCAAATTATAGCTAATGGAAAGTGAGTGTGTATATGAACACATCTGCCTTCGCCTTTGAAGTTTAAAAAGCGAAGTTAGATATGCCTGATTGCATGCATCATATAATCATATAAGTATTTAACAAACTACACAATACAAAGGTTATAACAAAATAAACACCCCTAAAATCACACACCATCAAAAATCATTATTTTGATTAAATTTTCATGTGCAAATAACCCTTTTGAGTGAAAACCCCAACCAAAAAAACCCGAACAAGCAAAACCTTGGCCAAATATGGAGGTAGAAACTCAATTACGGGAGCACGTGGTTAAGAGATATGTCAGCGTTTTTATTTAACTTCACCAACGTCTTACATAAATATAAGGAGCTTAGGACCAACTCAGTATCGTGTACGATGTTCCCGAAGAATTTGTTGGAACGAAATTTGGGTCCATTTAATTTTTTTTTTGACTTTTGAGGTGTTTTTATGATACGTTGAGTGTTAGGATCTATCTTTCAAATGATCACTCATATATACGTGTTTTATTTACTGGAGTAAACGACGCAACATATAACCAACCTCGGCTGACTCAGGCCAGAAGGCAATTTCAATGTGGAGTTAGGGGCCCAGATCACATTTCCTAAAAATTTTCTGATATATAGAATCGAATCCACACCTTTTAACATGAAAATCTTTATAGAATAAAAGGCGTCACATATATATTTTTTATCTCATAAACCGGTAAACGAGCAGACGGATTACCTGATGGTATGCAATCACCGTCGTCTATGGACACCCGAAACTTCAGAGGTGTTACAAGTTACCGGCCTTTCGGAGATTAGAAATTTGTGGATTGTTGGTGATTCGGGGACGGGGAATATTGAGGAGGGGGGTAACTGGGCCTCCAGTAACCTCACTCACATGAGGAAACACCACGCAAGTATAATTGTTTCACGTCAATTTTCTGTGAGGCTGTGGAATGACTCCGGTCAAGCCGGCCCATTCGTGCCGAAGCATGGCTCTTCCACACTTAGGTATAATCTAGCTCACAACAGTAGGTAGGTAGCTAATCCAGTACTGTAGGTAGGCAAAATTAAAATCAAACATGATAATTTGTTTCATAAGACTCACGTTTAATTTTAAAACTGGGTCAGATTTCCCAACATATATTATTATTGCAGCGCTTTGGACATGTGAATGCGCCTAAACACTTGGTCCCGAACAAACAGAGCCCCGTTCTGTACTCCGGTTTTATTTGACACTCCAAGGCCATGATCTGCATAATACATTAAATTCAATCTCAGCAGGTCTTGCGTTTTATAGTCAAATTAAATATTGATTCAATTTAGGGAGATTTTTTGTGAATGCTAGACAGAGTTACCTTTTTATTGGGTGTAAAATATGAGGGGTTAATAAGCAAGATTTATTTGCTTACTCCTGATTTTTGCGGTTCTTCTTTGGTGTAGTTATGACTATGTGCTTGTACCTATTGTTAGTAAAAAATCATTATTATTTCGGATCGGTTTTCTTTTCATGTGTTAAAACAATACGTATTTGTCACTACGATTACTGTTGCTAGCTCCATATCATTTAGCAGTCAATACAGTGCCTTTAGCCAAACGCCACTTTAGCGCTTGTCTACAGAGAGAGTAGAAAACGAAATATATGGGTATGACACTGACAAGTGTTAAAATTTACTTCAATTCCATATAATTTGGTTTTCTACTCTACAAGTAGATAAGAGCTGTAGCCAAATGCCAACATTCATTTGGCTACAGCTTCTGGATACACAAATTTCAATCTACTAATCGAAAATACTGAAAACGAAGTCAAATACTTTACCTGTCACCAGTCAAATCAATCTTGGCATTTCAGATTGGAGTTTCTTTTTCTTTTCATTTTCTGGCCTTTCAAATAATGTTCAGCACTGGCTGCTAATGAGATATTCGTACTGACCAGTGCTTGCGATTCCCCCACCGTATTTATAGGCTTTTGAAATAAAAATCGTTTAGTAATTTTTTTCTACAAGTGGATAGTAGAAAATGTTTTAAAGTAGATTCTCATAAGAATCATTAGCTGGATAAAAAGTGCAGTAAGAGCGGTCGGGTCGAGTGGCGTAGTGACTGTGAGTGTTTCAAATGTACGGATAATTGTGGTAAGTTTTATTGCCATTGTTTTTTTTCTCAATTTGTGAAAATGCATAATTTACATCTTGGCAGGGGAGGTATTTTTTTAAACGTTGCCCCACATTACTATTTTCTCCTGTGTCGTGGGTGCGTTTACAAACATAAAAGTTCACATACACAATGACACCCAGACCTGAAACAACAATTTGTGTATCACACAAAGTGTTGTTCCGTGCGGGAATCGAACCCGCGACACGTTGTACGGCAGCCGGTTGCCCAGCCACCGCACCAACCGTGCAGTCATACTATTTGTTTGCACCTCATTTCTAGCATTTTTGTTGCTGTATGGCTAAAGACTGTGATATTTATTGCATCAAAATGTTTTTGAAATCAACACTAATATAACAAAATTAATGTTGGCGGCACAGAATGCCAAATGAATGTTATGTTATAATAATACTTATTTTTTTTATTTTGCTGTTATTAACAGCTGGCTACTTCGGTATTTTTATTTGCTATTAAAAGTATCTATTCCGGCATGAATAAGCTGGCTTGACCGGAGTGATACCACGGCCTCACAGATAACCGACGTGAAACAACCCTTGCGTTGCGATTCGTCGTATGAGTGAGAATGCCGGAGGCCTAATTACTCTCCCTAATCTCAAATCCCCAATAATCCTCAAATTCCTAATTCCCAAAAGGCCGGTAAAGCACTTGTAACGCCTCTGGTGATCCTGGGGTGCATGGGCGATGCCGATTGCTTACCATCAGGTCATCCGGCTGTTCGTTTGCCGGCTTATCCCATGAACATAAAAGTTTCATAAATGTAAATCTCTAGCCCAAAGAAAACAATATTACAACAAGATGCCTAATGACGTACATGTTAGTACCAACACCAATAAAAAAGCGCTAGAAAAAAATCTTAGTATCATACGAAAATACATTTTAATATTAGAACAAAAAATATCCAGCGTGATGAAAAAATCATGTGGACATGATTGCGAGCCTCGTTCACGTCGTTAGGACAAGTTAGCGACGCGACGTGACATGTGACACGTCTGAGATTTAAACAGGGACACTGTCACGCTTGTAGCTCAGGGAGTATTATGTAACCTTTTTAATTTTCTTTCGCTGGGATTCTGACCTCGTTTCTGAGACAGTGTGTGGGAATTTATTGCGAGGTATGGGTTTGAAGAGGCATATTTTTAAAGATGGTTATAAAAAATCGGCACAGATGTAGTTTCATTACATTTTATAAATGTTTGTAAATAATTTAGGCACTAATAAATACCTGCCTGACTGCCTCGTTGGCCGAGTGTTCGTAAATGCGACTGCCCGGCCCTTGACTCGGGAATCGAACCGGTCGGGCAAAATAACACTGTTTTTTTTAAGAATTCTCAGTAGTAGCACGCTTAGCATTAAGCTCATCCCCTATTAAATGAGACTCATAACATAAATAATAAAAAGTGGGTGTTACATTGCACAGTGGCATTAAGTACCGTAATGTGCACCTCTGCTCACCCCTCCAAGGGTAATAGGCGTGATGTTGTGCTATGTTATGTTAATAAATAACTCACAAGCACTGTTCGTTTGTCTGAACTAAGTTAATCTTATTTTATTTTAATTATTATCGAGGGCAACTAACAGCAATATATAAAATATTACACACGAATAAATAAAATTATAGATTTAAAAAAACACACTCCTCATGACGTTGCCACAGATTATCATAAATTTACTTAGCAATAAAGACTTTAATGACGAAAAAAAATATAGGTCGTTCCTGTCTCAACGTCTAAGTATCTTCTAAAAAAAAAATATATATAAAAAAAAGTTATTTAATGGTATAAAGTTATGGTGAGATATGTACTTGAATTACTTTAAGTACTTATCTAAAATCACCATAAAATAAACATTAAAGTCTTAACTAGGACCATTTCCATACATTCATTATAAAGTGCTGGTTATACTAAACTAGGACTTTATTTTTATTAATTGATATATTTTCACTCCTCCTATACATCACACATACACAGAAATTACTTACATACTCGTACATCCCTAGTATTTCCACAGCCGTCGACTTAAGGTCATCGTATACCTAACAAGCACAGCTTTACACGACTCGAACACGGTTCCGTCACGGCGTTTCTTGCTTTAGAAACAACATAAAAACTGTTGCACGTCTCTGCATCACCCCATGGTTGACTGTTAGAGAATGCCACCCGGCATTAAGTCCGCCATCGTATGTTTGTTATACAGAAGTGTTAATAAATAATAAATAAATAAAAAGTTTGTAAGCACGCCGGTGGTACGCGCGCAGCACGCTTTCAGCTTTATAGAATAGAATAGCATAGAATATAAGTTTATTGTAATACAGTACATACAGAAAAGGAAATGACAAATATAAATAAAAATAGTAATGGGCACAAAGGCGGTCTTATCACTTATATATTGACATTATGAAATATGTCATATGACATACAATTTTAAGTTCACATGACAAGTTAATAGGGATGATGACTGGGTATCAAAATTAAAAATCTAATTAGTCCGTCAGTTTGGTAATGAAAAACTATTAGACACATCATTTTTTATTTTGTTGTATAATAAAATGATACTTAGATATAACGAATCAGTATGTAGGAGTGGGGGCTAAAACGTTATTTCTGCGTATAAAATGTACATAGAAGTGACGTCACGCGACATTTCAAATCAATATATCATCTAAAGTATTCGTTTCTGTTAAGAAATAAAATATTTGTGTGTAATGTTTTAAAATAATCTACCAGACGGACATAAAAATAATAAAATTAGTCATATACCCTATTGCTGGGTTGGAGCCGTGTCAAAGCCGTGCTTGTTAGGTGTACGGTAGTCCTTATTTTGTACTGCATATTATTTCGTGTGCAATACCAGTGTTTTTATTCCGTCTCCAGTTACTAAGAGTAAAGTAAGCGAACGATAACGTCTACTCCTGCAGGAAGCAATAACGCTCGCTCGGGATACAAACTGTACTTTTTTATTTTTACATTACACTTGATGGTCAGAATAATGGTCTATTAAAATTGAAAACTACATAATATAATTATGACGTCACAATCTGAATAGGTACGAATTTCGGAATGTGATCGATTCTTAATTTTGACTTTTGATTTTCCTTTATTCATACCTAGATTTCATCATAACATCAAGACTTTTATCCCCGAAGGGATTGCAGCAGAGGTGCACATTATAGCATTTAATGCCACAATGTAACACCCACTTTTCACTACTTATATTATTAGTCCTATGTAATAGGGGGAGAGCCTATCGCCATATACCGAGCACAATATCAGACTCCGTGCTACTGTTGAGAGTTTTTTTTTAAATCCCAGTAATACTTTGCCGACTCGGGACTCAAACCCGAGACCCCTTGCCCGGCAGTCGCACTTGCGACCAATCGGCTAACGAAGCAGGCAGCAACGGCATGGAGTGTAGAAAAATGCCCAGTGCATATAAAGTAAAGGGTCAATCACTTTACTTGAGACTTTAATGATAAAAATGTGATATAAATAATACAAGCATATAATATGTCTACCCCATTGGGAATTGATTGACATAATGCAACGCAAAAATAATTTTCATAAGTGTTGTAGAATATATATGTAGAATGTGTAGAATATATATAATATAGAGGTATTTCTCAAGGTAAATACAAATCTTCTATACAAAATACAGATCTAACACTAAACATTTCAATAATACGAACCATCTTACTTCGAAACATTATCCATGTTACAAAGATTGCTTTCTCAGAACTCCCATAGCAGTAAATATCATATCATTAAAAAATAATTAGGTAGGTCTTTACGTAAAATTTATATCCGTACAAAATCCTCTTTCCCCTTTTAATAAGGCTTGAACATGGACAAGAAACCAAAGGCAAGAAAATAATTTTCACTTTGCGTGTACCAATGAAATGGGCCCGCAGTGTACCGTTGGGGTTTTGTCTTACAATTTTGTGCTTTCGGTAGCCAACCTATTGTTCATGAAGGATGGGAATGGCAATTAAACCGGCTCATATAAATTAAAATAGGACCATCGTTTTTAAGTAGTACTATATCTATTCAAAGTAAGGAATGTTTAGATAAAATTTTGTCGGGATAAGAGAGAGATGAATAGGCGGCTCGGAGGTCTACAACGCCTGCTTCTCATGCATGCTTGTTCGAAACCTAACAACATCGACAAGTACTAATGTGACTTTTTCCGAGTTATATGTACTTTCTAAGATTATATAGACATCACTGACAAACGGTGAAGGAAAAAATCCTGAAGAAACCTGGGCTTTACAATTTATAGGTTTGAAATCGGCAACCCGCATTGAGCAAGCGTGGTGATTAATGCTCAAACGTTATCCGTGTGAGAATTTTCCTGCACTTCGAGCCGGAACCCCGGTAACCCGTTAGGTTCTCCACGATATAGACAGGATAAGCTGCAAAACGAACAGAATGCTTAAAAAACTCATTCAAAATGTGTAACCTCGTCATGTACACAAGATCCATCTTGGAAACTTGTTGCAAACGTTTCACGTCGTAATATTTAAAGCGCACACATTACAAAAGTTCGTAAGACCAGTGTTACTGTAGATGCCTCAACTTGCTGAGGTAACGCGTCAGTGCATTGTTGCTAACTAGTTTCTAACTCGTGTACCAACTATTTAAATATATACATACGTAAGATGATTTTGTGGAGCAAAATATTTACATATCTTTATTAATTCAAATTGAGTTACTAGAATGACTAAACCAAAATCACATAATGTTAGTTACCGTCATTATCATCCAAGACAAAATGTTTATTTTTTTATGGGATTAGCCGGGATACGAGCAAACGGATCACCTGATGATAAGTAATCGACGTCGCTCATGGATACCTGGAGCACCAGAGGCGTTACTCAAACGTCCAAGTCCGACAGCAGTCGTACAACGCCAAAAAGTTTTGGGTAAGGTGGATATGAGAATTGTTGGGGATTCAGAGGGTAGATTAGGGAAATCTCACACCCACGAAAAAACACCGCAAGCGTTGTTTCACGTCGGTTTTCTTTGAGGCCGTGGTATCACTTCGGTCGAGCCTAACACATTGAAGACTAATTTGTATTCTGCAAGAGACATCGATAAGTCAGGAAGTGCTAGTATGTATTACATTTTTCGCTTTATTGAGACCTTAAATGTAACTAAGGAATCAAAACTTTGCTAACTTTGAAAATGATGATTACCTCTTATGTCTTAACTATTGAACCTGAATGTCTTAAAACCTATTGCAATACCACCCGGTCGAAGAATCAGAATATTATTCCATTGAACATGCTCGCAGAATTTAAAAACCGTATCATAATCAGCCTTATTTATTATAACATAAAGTTGTAAGTCTGATGCATCCCTCAACTCTGCACGAGGTAAGTATGACGTAGCAAACATTGCACCGTAAACATCTTACAAGCAAGACGTGTTATTACATTGAAAGTCCTATAGCTCATAGGGGATAGAAATTATGTTCAAAAACCGACCTTCTAGCTTTAGTGTTTAGGTGTTATTACGCCTGCATTACTGGTCAACAGGTCGTGAGTACAATTGCCAAGCAAAAATCAGGCCTGGCAATGTATATGTGCATATTCGATTTCCGAACATCTCGATAGTAGCGTGGAATGTAATTGTGTCTGATGTATGACAACTACATAGCTCTTTTTGTACATAGTATTCATGACAAGCATGCTTGTACGACCATGTACGATAATCTTGATGGAAGTTTATGAAGCGCAAGTATGTGTAAGGATATTAATAGTAGACTAGCTCTTCATCCGCGTAGAATATGAATTTTAGAACATAACTAGTTTTAATTTTCAATTTTTAAAAATAATAATAACCTATGTTACTCCTTAGTACATAAGCTACCTGCCAATAAAAGGCTTGCAAAATCAGTCCAGCCATTCCAGAGATTAAATAGCGAGTACAGACAGATAAAAATTGAAATATATCTTATTTTGGTAGGTATGTGTATCGTATGTATATTCATTTGCATGTAGTAAAAAGTGTTTATATAGTGGTTATTTTAATATTACAAATAGATGCCCCAATTATATTTATCTGTATCTATGAATAGTTTTTACTTTTTGCATACCCATAGAGTAAAGAAGCAACTTTGTGTGTCTCACAATATGACCGCCAAATATTAACTGGTAACATCCATAATATGCCTCAACCGCTTCCAAGCACGATTATATTACGAAAAGCGCAAACTCAAACAATAATTCTCTTCTATGCAATTTTCAAACAAAAATGCATTGAAACCATTTCAGACGCGAAGTTGTTTGAAACAGTTGATACAGCAGACTTGCAGGGCGCATTTGAGCTCGGAACAGTGTCTAAGGCATTTTCCTTCCTTTATGAAATCCAACGTGTGGGAATTTTGGGAAACTGTTATTGCAAGACTCGGTGGGGCCTTGGTAGCAGAAAGGTTATTTGAAAATCATTTCACGTTCAGTATATTTTTACCACGCTTTATTTGAGGAGGGATAATCACCCAATGACTTCTCCCGTCCTGGGTTAGGCAAGAGGGAGTCTCAGACATACTGATTAAAAACCACCCCGCTCCTACTCCTGCACTTCGCGCCGGAACCCCAGCACTTCCACGGCTCCGTATCGGCCATCAGCCCTATTGGGGGGTCCAATCTGTGGTGGTCCGATGGCTCTGGGTGGGTCTAGTTCTGGTCGGGCGGCACGCTACCCTTGCTCATCGTCCGCAGACCTGCATTTTATCACCCCTTGACTTCCCACGGACTTCGTAAAAGCTAAAAACAAGACCAAAAGTGTACCAACACATTTAGCAGCAGCGCTCTCCGATAAATCTTAGTCTTCAAATCAAGTCAACGTATTTATTTCAATAACGCCATAAATAAGTACTTCCGAAACATTAACAATTAAAGAATAATCTGGTAGACTCTCCGTTAGTGAAACTAGGTGATTTTTAAATTGTGGTCTCGAATCCGACTGCTAAGTGAGGAGAGTTTTTATGTAGATGAGACCTATAGTCCAGCACTTTTTCACCACAATCACATAATGTTTCTCCTAACTCAAGACATAAATTCGAGATTTCTTGTACTGCAGTCTCAGTAGAACAAAGAATAGTTACAGAGTATATATAAAAATCTTCCCCGCTGCAAGTGTATCCATACGCCGCCTCTATAGGAATGTGTGAACAATATTAAAAGTTTGTACGTTTAACAAAACGTACTTCCGAGATACTTTGTTTCCTTGCGAACGTTTTCTTTATTATAGTTCACTTTATGTTCACAAAAAGACTGCGATAACATCGTTTAGTGAGGTTAAAAACTTTATTGTTTTCGAACATAAATGTTAACCGTGATTAACTCGTCGAGTACCGGTTTTGTAGACACAATTATAGAACAATAGGTTGCGGTCACCGGTGACCGCTTGGTGTTTGACAGGTAATGCTTGTTTTTCATTAAAATTAGATTCGTTAGGTACTTTTATTTATGATATTAGAGACAACAGATATTAAGGTTTCTTTTTGGGTTTCGATAATACTACAAATATTGTCAGCCAGTCCATTTTTCTAAAATTGGCTGAACCATTTTGAATAACATTTTGCGCAAGAATACAAATGAAGACATTTAAGTCACATATGTTTATATGTGACACACTGTAACATAATAAAAACACAAAAAACAAAGCATCAAAGTCTCATACTAAACACGAACAGTTTCAAACAAAAACAGATTCAACCACAAACCAAACGTTGAACCTAAAATGCAAAACAAACGAAGTCACCGTAACGTATGTACTACGTAACGATAACAGAAAAACTATTTCGGTAAAATTGACACGCGCCACCAAAAGCAAACAATAACAAATAATAAATATTTGCATCAAAGAAAAACGTTTTTTTCTCCTACTACTGCGTGCTATGTTTGCTGGTACCCCTACAAGGTAAACATTTTCGAAAGAAAGGCACTCAGTTGAGCGTGAAATAGGGAAATTCCTTATAGAATGTTCGTGGGCGAGACGACGTTGATACATCGTAAAGAAGATGTGAATGCAATCTTCAAATACAGTTTAGACTAGCCTTTAGAATCACTGTTGACAATTTGTTATCACCTGTAAAATATCGTAATTAGGATTATGTATTCATTTGAAAATATTTTAGTTTTCCTCGATCTATCGTATCTGACAAAGATTTTTTTTCTATATGTGATGGGCCGACGTTAGACCACTAACTCGCCTGGTGGTAGGTGATGCGGTCTACGATGGAGCATGTCGACCAATATGCAACCTATTCATTCGGGCCTTGAAGACACCCAGGTTATTACCCTTCAGGAAACTCAGACTCTGGGAAAGAATTCCACTCCTTAGGAGTACGCACAAGAAAGTTTGATGCAAAGCGGCTTGTGCGTGCGGGTGGGACATCTACCATGAGTCGGTGAAAGGTGTTGTTGATTTTATACTTGAACTAGGTACATAGTACCTGTATTTCGACAAAATATGTACAGTGGCCAGTAAATCAACCTACTCTCTTCCGTCAAATACATTCATCAGATTTTTAACTTTATGTCAATTTAATAAAGTTTAATATATAATAGAGAAATTGTACAGAAAAAGATTGGTTGACCTGCTGGCGACCGTACCTAACCTCCAAATAAACAGTTGAGATAGCTTTTCTTGTTTAGTTTCCATTTTTTTTGCACTGGCAATAACACAACGAGTGCCATTTCAGACTCTATTCTAATACTGAAAATTTTCTAAACCAAACCAAATTTAGTTTTCCTAACTTTGTATCTAAGTTTCTTTTCTAGTCGATTCAATACATTTTAACCAACAAGACAAATTCTATTATATTATATAATACTCTATTCTATTATATAAATAAAGTCTTATCCTCAATTTAGAGCTCAGCAAAGTAATTGGTTTAAAATTTTAATAAGAGGCGTTGTAGCTATCTGTTCTTATCTCCTTACAATTAATTTATTGCCGAAGTTTACCTTATGAAGTTGCTAAGCAGAACCGCCGGATAAGGCTATGTTTTGTAGGGCTGTGAATAGCAAGGAATTTAATTAAACTTTCTATTATAGTGTACAATCATCAGGTTCTTCTTTGTAGTGTTTATGTTATTGAAATTAGTAGTGGCTGTATTAGTTTGGCTTTGATAAAATATGCTAGCACCTGAAGCACCAGTAATGGTGTATGTATATATTTAATGTAAAACCTCAATGTATCATATACTTGTACTTGGTACTAAATAGTGAAAGGCGGGTGTTACATTGTACAGTGGCATAATGTGCATCTCTGCCTGCCTTTGGGGATAAAAGGCGTGATGTTATGTCACGTCTATTCATTCTATCATTATGTGTCTTATTCTTCTGTGAGGTTACTTCAAGCGAAGAAGTTCACACTTATACCAGATTGGTTAAAACCGCCGCCGCGACCGCGCACACTGCTCATGAGGAAGAATCCCTCTGTGGTTCGAAACTAGTAGAGCTTTTCTCAGTATAATTATTTACGTGAGTAATCCACGATTTTAGTTAATTTAGTATGTCTCACGATAGTTATTATAAAAACAAAACCTTTATTGCTTGTAGATTTTTCCAACCCTGATACAGGTGGTAAAATTTTCCAAGCCCATACAACATTACCTATTTGTGCAAAGATAATGATATTCGTTCAAAATTACTTGTATCGTCATTTTAATTATTCTTAATATGTTGGCATTTCAATAATTTTCCATAGAATTTTGTAATTAATGTGATATTTGATGTGGAACGACGCTTTGATGAGTACAAACGAAATTAATGTTCGTGCCAAACTTTGTAATGTAATGATAATGTATTAGAATCTTGAGAAAGCTAAAAATGAAAAATAAATTAAATTATTTTGACTGTTTTGTCGCTGTTAGAGCGACTTTTGAGTATGTAGACTTTGACTTTAAACTGTCAAACACCGCGAGGACATCGGTGACCGCAACCTATTGTTCTTTAATTGTGTCTATAATGACGGTACTAAAAGAGTTAAGTCCTGTATTCTAGAGTCATATCAGAAACATATTTTCTCAATGTATAGGTAAAATGTTGAACGAAATCAGGTTAAGATTTTATGCCGACCTCAATCTACTTGGAACAGAGCCAGAAGAAAAATTTAATTAAAGAATGACAACATTTGGTTTTAAATTAATAACAAATTATCAGAAATCCTAACCATCGTTCCATACACCCAAAGGTTGCCTGGTAGATATCGCTTTTAGCGATAAGGCCGCCCTTGTACCCTCCTTATTCTTTATAATTTCCGAATATGTGTAATTACTTGCTTGGTGTACAATAAAGCTTATTTATTATTATTATTATTATTAAATCCTAGTAGGTAATATTAACGTAACATAACAGCCTTTTATCCCCAAAGGGGTAGGCAGAGGTACACATTACGTCACAATACAATGTAACACCCACTTTTCATTATTTTAAGTTATGAGTCCCATGTAATAGGGGGTGAGTCTATTGTCATATACCGGGCACGATTCCAGAGTCCGTGTTAATACTGAGATTTTTTTAAAAGAATCCAAAAATACTTGCCCAGCATTCGCACTTGCAGCCACTCGGCCAATGAGGCATTCTACTCATATTATTATAAATGGTAAAGTTTGTGAGGATGTATGTGTGTTTGTTACGCGTTCACTTCAAAACGGCTGACAGGATCAAGGTGAAATTTGAAACAGGGGTAGATTATGGTCTGAAATACACAAGGCCACTTTTTATCCACAGTAACGTGGGCGAAACCGTTGGCATAGAGAAGCTAGTAATTCAATAATAATTAACTCGTCGAGTCCCGTCATTATAGACACAATTATAGAACAACAGGTTGCGGTCACCGGTGACCGCTTGGTGTTTAACAGTTTAAACTGTCAAACACCAACATCCTATTGTTCTATAATTGTGTCTACAAAACCGGCACTCGACGAGTTAATGTAAGTACATTATATCTATACTGAACTGCTTGAAGATAAAAATAATTCCTATTATAATATAATTTATATTCTAAGATAACAACCCTTACATGCTACTAAATTCTTATTTTCCTTACCTCTATACTAATGTAAAGGCAGCAACACACTAGGAGACAAAAATGTTCCGCGACATGTGTTGCTAAGAACAACGATCACGTGCCGCTAGGGAAGGTATCGTTGCTAGATTGGCATGTTAGCTAGATTGGCATGTTAGCAGTGAATATCAGTGATTCAGAATTTTATCATGCTATAGATAGAGGTATAAGGACCACCATGTTTCAATGTATGTACACATTAGTTCATAATAGATCATGTTTAATTCCTAAAAACGATTGGCCCGTTACGCTTTATCGTTGCGTTAGATAATTATGACAAAAAACATCGCTCGACTAGTCACGATTTTTTTTTAAGGGTGCAAAATCATCGAGTGGCTGCTCCCCCTGGGTGAGGCGGGAGGGAGTGTCAGATTCTTACTAACTAAAAACCACCATGTTCTTTCTCCTGTACGTCGAGCCGGAGCCCCGGTTACCCGTTAGGTTTTCCGCGACTCCGAATCGGCATCGGCTCTATTGAGCCCCATCTGTGGTGGTCTGATGGCTCTTTGAGGCGCGCGGAACGCGACGCGCAACTACTCACGATACCGTATTTTTTGCAGACTATGATCAAATTAGTTGAAGGTCAAAATGCCGTTTTGAGTAACTACAGGCAGTCAGTCAAACGCCCCTCAGGTAGGGAGCACATCAGCTCTCTTTGCTCTCTTGGTCGGCACAAAAGACACCAATTGGTGGAGAATGATACCGATGCCGTATAGTCACCTATAGCAAGATAATTCATCTCCCAGTGTACTCATGGCTTTAGGGAGCTACGTCAAAACGTTGTTCCCAGGTACCTGCTTTGGGCGATGTTTCGAAATACTCAGAAACAAGTAACGACATGAACCAAGCAACAACCAACGTGGTCTCATCAAAATACCCTGCACTGTCAAATTCCTTAAGTACATTTTCAACTCTATCTCCGTGCTTTAAGGTAGACAATCTATTGAAGAAATTTTATACCTCTAGATTGGAGGAGCTTGATGAGCTGGTGCCGGTGCGTCTTTTAATAAGACTACGTCTTGTCTAATGGCATATTCTCATAATATAGTGTAACAAATAATTATGAACTTTTTGGTGATCGTTATAAAAGTAGGTTTTGCTTGCAATAAAAGTAGTTTGTGAGTTCTGATTAAAAATTTTAAGGTTTTGACAATTTTTAAGACATAATTATGTAATGCAATGTAAAACAGTATTAAAACAAAAAAATAATACCCGAATCTGCCAAGACTACTCAACTAACAATGTATTTTAGTGAAAACCTAACATCATACAAAGCCATAACCATATAAAACCATAACCATTGGAAACCCCATACATTCGCTTTGAATTTAAATGACAGTGGCTGTATACATAAGGTATGGTAGAACGAAGGGGTCAGGTCGACCATAATCCTAAGACATAATAATCAATTTTCATTGCTTATGGAATGACTACTTGCATCTGTCCCCGCACTATCGGACGGCTTTTAGAGATGTGATGTTAGTGGGATATGGATATCGAAGATATTTTAATCGTTTTATTTGAGACTATCAGATTATTAGGTAGACTAATAGAACTCTGCACAATGTAGTTAAACAAATAATTTTATTGACACATTAAATAAAGATATAAATGAAATTAATAACTACATAAATATTTACAACTTAAAATTAACTACAACTAAACTATGAAATAAAACGAAAGTAAAAAAGACAACAAAAATAATTATACCCTTAATTTAGGCGTCAAAGTACTCGTCCGCATCACTATCACAGGGGAACGTTCCCAGGAGACTGGCAGCATTGCCACGTTGAATGGCAATGCTTATTTTCTGTCCGAAGAAAAAGCCAGCCCTCTGGTCACGCGTAGAGTCGATTAGCCTACGGGCGATATCTTTAAACACAGAGTGTGCACTAGGACCCCATGGCCCAAGTGTTTCCACCCCAAACAGCTCAAAACAGTAGTTACCTACTAGATTTGAATATTTATGCCGTTTGAGGGCCTCTGCCGCAGAAGCAGCTGCACCAACGCATGCAGCGGTGCTTAAAAGATGTGATGGTGCAAGGGTGTCTACACACGTCGCGTCCCACACCAAAGGCCTACCCATCTTCCAAGGCAGCAACGACATACCATCTGGTCTTTTGCCGTCATCACGTACCAAACCATTAGGTTCTAATACGGCTGGTACACCGGCTGAGGCAAGAGCACGACGAATGATGTCGTTGATGCTGACATGGCGAGCTATGCGGCCTGCACTTCTGCAACAAGAAAGACCATGGTGTCCCAAACCATCGACTCTTTCTCCACAGTGACAATAATGCGGAGAAACACAAGGAGCACCTAAACGTAAGCATACAGCTAGGCGGAACGTTATGTCATCCAACATAGTACTTATGAAGGGTGACGGGAGTGCCTGAAGCCACAATCCTGACTCCCATTCTCCCACAGCTAATAAGCGAGCTCGCTCTGCAGTATTAGAAGACCAGTTGATTAAAGACTCACGAATAACACTGCACAGCGGCACGTCCCACTGTCTCTGAGAAGATGGGTGAACAGGTAAATCCGTAGGTGGGCAAGCCATTTTCCACGCTTCTGCTGCATCAGTCAAACACGGCACCTCAGAACTGGTCAGTGACGAAGAAAGAATTTTCCTGACTAATTCAGAGGTACTGTGGACCGAAGACAGAAAAGCTGGTAAACTAATACTTTGAAATTTTGCGGACGCCGAGCCCTCCCATGCGAATAGGAAGCGTAGCTTGTTGCCAAGCTCGGTCATCCAAAGCCACATTAAGTATGAATGACAATGTGTGTCTGATAATTTTGTCTACGTTTTCTAAAATGTGTGAATGTTTCCATAGATGTGAAGCGCGGAGAATATAAGAAAATTTTGGTCCAAAACAACAGCTTACCGAATTAGGGTGAAAGCCGAATGTGTGTTGATTTTGTGTAATCTATCCGAAATGTGATTGAAATGTTGTATCTTGTCCTCGATGAATTTAGGAAAACAAAGTAACTTGAATAGTTTAAAAGACCTAAATTCATGATCAGCAGTGTGCGACACATGACATCGCAATTGTTGATGTTGCGTAGCCAACTGATTGACGCTCAAATTAAATCGATTGAAGCAAATGTAGACACTTAAAAATTATGTCAATAGTTTATATTGAAACTTTCGTGAAACATACTAAATTAATTATTATGTTTTCGGCTTAGTCATGTAACTGTTTGTCAAGGAACTCGACTAGTTTCAAGCCATGTTAGGGGCTCATGTTCATGAGCAGCATTCCACGACCCGCGACGTGGCGGCTAAAACGATAATTATTTTAATTATACCTAGTTTAAGAAGACTTTCAAATTTGATTTAACTATCGCTTATATTAAAAGGCTAATTTGTATAAATAAGATGGTATATAATATCGATTCATACCTATCTAAAATGTTAATAAGCCTAACGGTGTTACCAGGGCAGTGGTGTTTAGTCAGTAAGTCTGACCCTCCCTTCCGCCTCACCCAGGCTGGAGCAGTCATTCAATGATTTTCCCCCTTTACAGTTTTAGTTTCAAAACTTTTGTATGAAATATCTTTTAAAAACAGACGTTCCGTGTGTGCCTACTTGGAATTGAACCAATAAACGTTCGTTCCAATGTCTACTAACTTCTAAGAAGTAACGGAGTAACTCTAAAATGTCCGAAGTTATTGTCAAACTTTGTTTGGTAGTAACTTCTGCTTCGGTTTATTGAGGTTGGATTGTAAAGTTCGAATTTCAGCTTTATTATTGCTTGAGTTTAAGAGTCATTTTTAAATGGTCGTTATCGTAGATGCATGTTTATGTGGAGTTAAAAAATGGCCTGTTTGTATCCAAGAAGAGATTTTTACAGTTGTACAATCATAGCATACTAGCTTCTGACCGTGGCTTCACCCGCATTGATGTGGGATAAAAGTGGGTACCCAATGTGTTATACCAAACCATAATCTATCGCTGTTCCAAATTTAATCCCCATTGTTTCAGCTGTTTTGACGTACTTTAGTATCAAAAAACATAGATACACACAAAAACACAAACTTATTTTGTAATATTATTATGACTAATATAATTACATTGCTGATTGCGATTATTGTAACGAATGATTGATACATAATCATAGACTGTGTCATTAGCAAAGATCTCAATAACACTAATTAAAATTTATTTATTACTTAAGAATTTAATCTAAAAGGTATCTACAATGTTATCATAATTGCAATTACTCACTAAAAGACACATTCTAGATTCTACGCTACCATTACCAAAATTAATTTGCAATTTGACCTAAAAGCCTAATTGGCGTAATTATTCGTTACATTGCTTAGCCAGAACTTTTAATTTAATTGGCTAAATACGGTTGATAGGTCAGACAAGTGATGTCAATGGATTTGCACTAATAACTGTAATCAGATCAACTCATGTGCAATCATGATTGTAGTTTAATTTAGTTCGAAATGGTTACTGTTCATGATTTACAGTGATGACGTGTAATTTTGTTTTAAACTTTTAATGTAATTAATTTGTCAGCCTTTTGTTTTAATTTTATCGTATTTCGTTTATTGTTTTATGAGTTTTATGTGACGAGATTGAGGTTTGCAATCAGATAAAATTTATAATTAGGAGTGTACTGTCAGCTGAAATTTTGCACTATGTATAATTCGTTTTAACGAGTAACAAATTAAACTAAGAATATTACTGACTAATTGTGATAATTATTTCGACACATTTTACTCGTAACAAGGCAAGGTATGCTTCAAACTCGTGGCTGTTTACAATTGATGTCTATGTCAAAATCTATCCATAATTATAAACCACAACAAAACTCCCAAAAAAGAATTAATCATTCTACAAATCTCAAAGAATAATGATTCTTATAGAAAATAAATACAGAAGAAATCTAGCCAGCACTTCTGCAGTGCTTAAAGCAAAACAAACAGCGGATATGGGCCAGCTACTGCCATATTCTTCGAGCTCGTATTTCATCAGTTTAAAGTAAGCACTCCACAATCGAAACCTTGGAGGCTATTCATCATAGTGACGGGCACAGCCCTGGCACTGCGCCAGTTGATACCAATTCTGATTGACTTATTGCCCAAATGTAATAGAGAGAGCTTATGGACGAGTAGTTGCTGGTTCTATTGCCCAACTAGAGTGCCTGTCGATTTGTTGGGAAAGTATTATTTGATTTCTGGTTTCTACGTCTTGATAATAATGTGGGACCTGAAATAATGGCGTATAGAAAAATAGAAAATTTTGAGGTTTTAACTCGTCGAGTACCGGTTTTGTAGACACAATTATAGAACAATAGGTTGCGGTCACCGGTGACCGCTTGGTGTTTGACAGTTTAATAGCCTAAGAAGAAACATAGGCAAAACATATAGTATTACCTATATTAAGTGTGGGAGAACCATGCTTCGGCACGAATGAGCCGGCTCGACCGGAGTGATACCACGGCCTCACAGAAAACCGACGTGAAGCAACACTTGCGTTGTGTTTCGTCGTGTGAATAAGGTTACCGGAGGCCCAATTACCTTCCCCTTCCCCAATCTCCCCAATCCTTGAATTCCCAACGATCCACAAACTCCTAATCCCCAAAAAGCCGGTGATGCACTTGTAACGCCTCTGGTGTTCCAGGTGTCCATGGGCGACGCCGATTGCTTACCATCAGGTGATCCGTCTGCTCGTTTATCGGCTTATGCCATAAAATTGTGACTCACGAAGTGAGTGATTCAAAAGTATTTCAGAAATTACACAAAAAATCACAATATTATACTATAACCTAACTTTTACTATAATTTAGATAACTTGCTTTCAAGGAAGCCAAATTTCACCAAATTCTCAGTTAAGCCTTGATATTATATCCTCTAACATATAAGGCTAGTTTCATTTAGTTAACACCTGGGCCCAAGAATGTATGGAGCCATTCCCTTCTCCTTTAACCTTCTAGGTTCGGATTAGCGTTGTCGATCAGTCAGTCACTCACTCACTCAGAGTACCTACTTATAGCTATGTAATATAATTTCAGCATCGCTAGATCTGTAACTTATTTGTGGACAGTATTAATATAACATAAGTATGGTATTTATAGTATTTACGTGTGAAAACAGCAGTAATTTTTCTTCTTAGGTTTTTTCACTTTGCCTCGACGCAGCTTTGATGCTGCTTTGAGCCTTTTAGAAAAAAAATGCAGATGTCGATAATTAAAGTTCCCGTTAATTAGAGCTGAAAGGCTGTTATGAATTCGGGGAAAACGGCGTTGTTTGCACTCTCTGGTAGTGAAATTTTGATTTAATGGGCATCTATAAATAGCGTGAGTAATTCAATGAAGTTCAAATTAAATGAAAAGTGCGTGAGTAAATCATACTCATTTTTGTTAAACCAAAAATTCAATGTCTAATGAACTGATTTCGGAATTACTTAATTTGAAGAAGTACAGTTTTTTTATACAGAAACATAATATAACATTACGTTTTTAATCCCCGAAGGGGTAGGTAGAGGTGCACATTAGAGCACTTAATGCCACTGTACAATGTAACGCCCACTTTTCACTATTTAATGTTATGAGTCTTATGTAACAGGGGCTGACCCTATTGCCATATATCGGGAACAATTACATATACCGTGCTACTAGTAACAATTTTATTTAAAAAAACCAATAATACTTTGCCTGACCCGGGAATCGAACCCGAGACCCTTGTCCGGCAGTCGCACTTGCAACTATTCGGTCAACGAGGCAGTCAAGTTCTACAATAATAACATAACATAACATCACGCCTTTTATCCCCGAAAGGGTAGGCAGAGGTGCACACAGAAGTAACACCCACTTTTCACTATTTATGTTATGAGTCCCATGTAATAGGGGGTGAGCCTATTGCCATATACCGGCACATTTCCAGACTCCGTGCTATTACTGAGAATTTTTTAAAAACCCAGTAATACTTTGCCCGACCAGGGAATCGAACCCGAGACCCCTTGCCCGGTAGTCGCACTCGCGACCACTCGGCCAACGAGGCAGTTCTACAATAATGTTGTTATTTAATAAAAATAACATTTGATTCTATGTTGTTTTTCCCGCTAGGTAGTGAACAGAAATGTGATTGGATGCATCTTTTTGATACTTGTCTAATGAATGTTGTCAGTATAAAAATACTTATTTCAAAATTAAATGATTTAATTTCCTCCTGTATACACTGTTATTTTTATTTTCTTCTATATTTACTAACTTTATTCTTTTTTAATTGTGTCTTTTTTTAATATGGAATTTTTCAATTATGACATTTTGTTAAATTGCGTCATGTTTATTTTTTATTGTAAGTCGTAAAGTATATAAACTTAAACTTCAAATATATTTGTATGTTTTAGCATAGACAAAACATAGCGCATTGTTGTTTACCTTTAAGATCAAAATTTTTGTTAGGTACCCATATTTTACAAATAATAATAAATGATTGAATGATTGATTGAAAAATCTGGGAATTTGCAAATTAAAACGTCAGTTTCAAAGCTTAAATAGCCAATCTTTCTCTCTTTTAATCCTCGCGGCATAAAATCATACATCAACCTCCTCGTATATATGAGGTATAGAGGTATATTGTTATATATGTATCATATAAATTAATTGTACCTTTACTCAGTGTAACAAAGGAGTTGTATACGACCATAACACACTGTCAATGCAGTTCGCTGCACAAAGGGAGTTTACTTCCGTTAATTTATTTGACCAATAAACTCAGCCACTTGGCGTTATTATTGATGTTACTGACTGCTGTAAAAGGCAAGTGGGGGAATAATTGTACCTTATTATGTAACGTGGGTTAGGCTAGTTAGGTGGAACATTTTATAAGTGTTTTAAGTTCTTAAAATAATCAAGTTTGACATAACATAACATAACACCACGCCTTTTATGCCCGAAGGGGTAGGCACTTAATACCCCTGTGCAATGTAATACTCACTTTTCACTGTTTATGGTATGAGTCCCATGTAATAGGGGGTGCGCCTATTGCCGTATACCGGGCACATTTCCAGACTCCGTGCTATTACTGAGATTAAAAAAAAACCAGTAATATTATGCCCGACCCGGGAACCCAACCCGAGACCCCTCGCCCAGTAGTCACAATCGCGACCACTCGGCCAACGAGGCAGTCAATTTCAAACTGATAATCAAATTATAAATTGTAGAGGTATAGTCCAGGTTTCCTCACGATGTTTTACTTCACCGTTTGTTTAAATAATCATAGATTCGCATTGGTACTTGATTTAGAAAATACTTTAGAAAATAAGTATGAAGATAGATAGAAGATAATATGAAAATAAGTAATAAGTCAATTTCGAAAACCAAACACACCATTATAGTTTTAACACCAGAAAGGGGTATATAGTGTTCTCTATCACTCGTAGCACCCATTTAACTGTCAAATACCATACACCCACAAATTCACCTGTAATGCCCAACCTGTCTGCTTATTATTCCAGGAACATCCAAAACCACGTCACAAACAGATCTTGATAAAATGACGTACAAGTTTGGCATGATTCCAACTAAGTCTGCTGTCCATGTCCTGATAATGAGATATAGTGAGACTAGAAAAGATTATGCTGATATTTTTATTTGAATATCGTCGTGGCATGGAGGTTAAAACTTCTCATGAAGAAGGACGCGGTTTCGAAACCTACCAACGGCAAGTACCAATGTGATTTTTTCCGAGTTTTATTTTTGTAAGATTATTTGAACACAACTTACAAAGGTGAAGGAAAACATCGTGAGGAAACCTGGACTGATAATTTCTAATAATTATAAGTTTAAAATTGCCAACCTGCATTGAGCAAGCGTAGCGATTAATGCTGAAACATTATCCGTGTGACAAGAGGCTTTGTTCAGCAGTGGATATGTATTTTTAAGCCTTTGACTGCCGACAGAAAACTGCTGAAGGCAGATCCTCCGCTAACGTAGGTCACCAGTGACCTACGTGGCGGTTCGGGGGAAAATCATCGAATGACTTCTCCCGCTTAGTGTCAGACTCTTACTGACTTAAAACCACCCAGTTCCTACTCCTGTACTTCGAGACGGAGCCCCAGTAACCCGTTAGGATCTACGCAGCTCCGTATCGGCATCAGCCCTGTTGAGCCCCATCCGTGGTGGTCTGATGGCTCTTTGAGGCGCGCGCGGAATGCGACGTGCCGTAAGTTCGGTTCTGGTTCTGGTCGGGCGGCGAGCCACCAATGTTCGCCGTCCGCAGGCCCGCGCAGTGGATATGTATAGGCTAAATTTTTCAAAGTCGTTAACATTGCTACACACCTAGGTATATTACACACATAGGTATGTATACTAACTAGTAGCTTCCAAAGCCCTTTGTGCACCTTAAACTTTGATGAAAAACCTGTGGAATATTCAAGTTTAAACTGTCAAACACCAAGTGGTCACCGGTGACCGCAACCTATTGTTCTATAATTGTGTCTACAAAACCGGTACTCGACGAGTTAAATCTAATCACTAGTTGAAGACTGAGAGAAAGTAGCAGCAAAGAGGTTTAAACTACCTACGAATTAAGTTTTAAAATATAATTACTTTGTACGTAGATATGAAGTCACGGATTTTAATCTTCGAAGCAGCTAGAGGTGCTGTAATACAGTATGATAATCATATTTCAATCATTTATGTCATTAGTCGCCTGTTTTTTTTTGAGGGAGAAAATAATTTCAAAGTCAAAGTCAACATCATTTATTTCAATTAGGCCAGAATGGCACTTTTGAAGTCAAAAAATATTAAAAGTGAAGCTATTTGCTCATTCCAAGGTGTAGATTCCTATGGAGAAGAACGAGCAAGAAACTCCATAGGTTACTCTTTTTCAATCAGGTTCACAATACAATTTACTAGTTACATAGTTTTGCTGTTGCATTCAATTACTTCTCCCGCCCAGGTGAGGCGAGAGGTAGTGTCAGACTCTTACTGACTAAAAACCACCCTGTTCCTACTCCTGCACTGAGCCCTTGCAACCCGTTCAGTCTTCCGCGGCTCCGTATCGGCATCAGCCCTGTTTGGCCCCATCTGTGGTGGTCTTATGGCTCCTTGAGGCGCGCGCGGAACGCTCGGCGCCGTACGCTCGGGCCTGGTTCTGGTCGGGCGGCGAGTCATCCGTGATCGCCGTCCGCAGGCCCGTGCATTAGTCGCCTGCTTGGGTGTTATATTAATAGTGGTTATGGTCTTTGGTATATTTACCTCTCAAATTCCCATTTTACAATTGGAGCAACTTCACATTTAAAACAAATACATTTTCATAAGAAATCTCTCGAATCCCCGAATCCCCAAAAACCCACAAGTTTCTAATCCCCAAATGCCGGTAACGTACTTGTAACACTTTTGGTTTTTCGTGTGTCCATGGGCGATGCCCGGTTGCTTATCATCGAGTGATACGTCTGCTCCTTGACCGGCTTATTCCATAAAAAAGGTCACACAACTTTATTTTGACACATTCGAATTTGCTGAGAACATTGGAAACCAACTTAATAATCCACTCAAATAAAAAAAATCAAGATTAATATCCCTAACATAGCATTTACGACTCAACAACGAGGCAGACAAAATAAGCAAAGAGACAACCAAAATATACATATAACGTATATACCTACACATATGTCTGAAGTTACCCAAACAATAATAGTAATATGAAGGTACATTCAAAGTCAAACTTAACTTTGAGTTGTTAACAGAAACACAAGCGTTTGCTACAAACAGAGCCCCGAACATATTTGGCACAGCTCTGTGGTTCGTGGTTGACGGGGCGATCGATACGTTGCTTCGAAGTTCGGAATCGGCATGATTCGGAACAGCACCGGTGCATTTATTTGATATCGCCGTGGCTGATTGAAAGTAGAACCTTAAATAAAGTAGTGCTTAGAGAAGTGAGTTTTATTGTGTAGTCTAGTCCTATATTATTAACATCAGTCGAAACGATGATGACGAAAGTGAATTGGAGCGGAGGGAAATTAGGTATTGTCTTAATCAACTTAAGATCATTCAATAAGATTTTATTTTTAAATAAAACGTTACTCCACATTAGGATTTTCTCCTGTGTCGTAGGTGCGTTTACAAACATACACATGCACATGCACATGACACCCAGATCCGAAACAACAATCTGTGGATCACATAAAGAGTTGTTCCGTGCGGGAATCGAACCCGTGATATGTTGCGCGGCAGCTAGTTGCCCAGCCACCGCGCCAACCGTGCAGACATTGTATGCCGTGCAGATGAAGTGATTGTATACTCGTAGTATATCATTAATAGAAATGATGACATGGAGTTGATCACAGTCAATAAAGGAGAAGAATAAGAGAGTTGCTTTAAAGAGAAAATTGATTCGAAAAAATCTATGAGAACTTCATATATACAAACCCGGAACGGAAGGTTAAACTATAAAATCTAATCTAATAACAAAAGAATAGAAATAAAACGATAATATTCCGTTTTCCAGACTATAAATCATATTAATGTCTCAACTAGCCTTTATATTCTTTATAACAATGTCCCATTCAGTGACCCTACTCGTGCGACATAAAGGTCTTTGTGAAGAACTAAAAAAAATAAACAATAACCACAGCAAGGACTAACTTTATGCGGGAAAATGCTTTTATAAGAAAATAATATATTACCTAGTGTTAACAGGGTTGCCTACGATACGGATTTCTTTGTGCAAATAAAATTTAAGAGAGCACACGAGTGTTTTGTTACAATCCTACTAATGTTGTAAATGCTAAAGGTATATTTGTTTTTTGTTCAAAGTCAAAGTCAAAGTCAAAATCATTTATTTCAATTAGGGTAGAATGGCACTTTCGAACGTCAACAAAAAAAAATTAAAGTGAAGCTATTTGCTCATTCCAAGGCGTAGATTCCTATGGAGAAGAACGAGCAAGAAACTCCATAGGTTACTCTTTTTCAATCAGGTTACAATACAATTTACTAGTTACATAGTTTTGCTGTTTGGATTGTGCGAGAACAATGTAACACTAAAATCCAGTAAAGTGATCAAAAAAGAAAATAACCTTAAGGACAATAATACAGTCTGGAGCTGACCAGTCCCAGTTGACGGCGCCCGTTCACGAACATGACACGTACACCAGCACCGCCCAACTCAACCATATTGTAGGGAATCGAGCGATTCACTACACGCGCCACCGCCAATGAGACATTTGAGTGAGCATGACAACTCCAAGCTGACACAAATTAAATCTACTAATCTAATTTAATATTAAGTTAATTACAGGGCTCTCACATTTACAACGGTTATCTAAGTTAAACAATATACAATTTAGCAATATGGCTGTATTATTTACGATTTCATTAAAACAAGTGTTTTTAGTTATCCTGTGGAGCCGGACTAGCCTGCATCCAAGCATTTTTATCCTCTTTATCTATATATATAAAATTGAAACGTGATTGACTGACTGACTGATTGACTGACTGACATAGTGATCTATCAACGCACAGCCCAAACCGCTGGACAGATTGGGCTAAAATTTGGCATACAGATAGATGTTATGACGTAGGCATTCGCTAAGAAAGGATTTTGATAATTTCCACCCCCAAGGGGGTAAAAAAGGGGATGAAAGTTTGTATGAGACTTTGTCAGTTTTAAACCGATCGGGTTGTAATTTGGCATGCAGATAGATGTTATGACGTAAGCATTCGATGTGAAAGGATTTTGATAATTTCCACCCTCAATGGGGGTAAAATAGGGGATGAAAGTTTGTATGAGACTTTGTCAGTTTTAAACCGATCGGGTTGTAATTTGGCATGCAGATAGATGTTATGACGTAAGCATCCGATATGAAAGGATTTTGATAATTTCCACCCCCAATGGGGGTAAAATAGGGGATGAAAGTTTGTATGAGGCTTTGTCAGTTTTAAACCGATCGGGTTGAAATTTGGCATGCAGATAGATGTTATGACGTAAGCATCCGCTGTGAAAGGATTTTGATAATTTCCACCCCCAAGGGGGTAAAAAAGGGAATGAAAGTTTGTATGAGACTTTGTCAGTTTTAAACCGATCGGGTTGTAATTTGGCATGCAGATAGATGTTATGACGTAAGCATCCGATGTGAAAGGATTTTGATAATTTCCACCCCCAATGGGGGTAAAATAGGGGATGAAAGTTTGTATGAGACTTTGTCAGTTTTAAACCGATCGGGTTGTAATTTGGCATGCAGATAGATGTTATGACGTAAGCATCCGATATGAAAGGATTTTGATAATTTCCACCCCCAAGTGGGTAAATTAGGGGATGAAAGTTTATATGAGCCTTTGTCAGTTTTAAACCGATCGGGTTGTAATTTGGCATGCAGATAGATGTTACGACGTAGGCGTTCGCTGTGAAAGGATTTTGATAATTTCCACGCCCAAGTGGGTAAAATAGGGGATGAAAGTTTATATGAGCCTTTGTCAGTTTTAAACCGATCAGGTTGAAATTTGGCATGCAGATAGATGTTATGACGTAAGCATCCGCTTTGAAAGGATTTTGATAATTTCCACCAAGGGGGTAAAATAGGAGATGAACGTTTGTGTGAGGCTTTGTCAGTTTTACACCGATCGGGTTGAAATTCGGCGTGCAGATGGATATTATGACGTAAACGTCCCTTTAGAAAGGTTTTTGAACATTCTCACCCCAAAGTATGATACTTTGCCAATTTTAAATTGATCGGGCTGAGACTTTGCATGCATAAAGTTACTATGACATAGGTATCTCTTTAGAAAGGATTTTGATAAATTCCACCCCTAAGGGGATAAAATAGGGAATGAGAGTTTGTATAAATCTTCTTAGCCGTTGAATTTAGAATCATTGAATCTTTTTGAATTACATTCGGTAAAACGATGATTTGGGACCTGGGTAACGTATGATAGTTTTTTCACAGATGTCTCACGAGAACGGGAACTATGCTTCAATGCCCCAGGACTCTCTAACTCTTAACCACTGAACTTATTCTAGAGAGATTCGGTACAACAATAGTCGATAGAATAGTTTTTATTACTCAAACCTTACGTGATCGGGCACTGTACCGGTAAGATCCCTGCGGGATTATTTATTTATTGAAACTACGATAAATCATTTCAAAATAGGTAAATCTTACTTGGGCACTGAATTGATTCTGGTTAATTCTGTCAGAAGTCATTAATCTACGCGGACGAAGTCGCGGGCAACAGCTATCTACACATATAATAAATCGTAGAAAAGTCAAAACTGTACATTGAATATTTTTTAAAAGAATATTTGAAGCGTGATCTCTAATCGATACCGAAGCCAATAATGTGGTTTTTAGAATTTTTGTCTGTTTGTCTGTATGTATGGCCGTGATGATCTCAAAAAGTACTGCACTATTATTTCAAATTTTGCATGAATATTACTAACAAGTCTGGTAAACATATAGGCTACATATTATCACGCTATCATCTACGGGACTGAATCAATTCTGACGACATCCATTACCGTAGAATATCCCTTGATAAAAACTAATTCAAAAGCCTAAATTCTGCCAGAAGTCATTATTCTACGCGGACGAAGTCGCGGGCAACAGCTAGTATTCATATATATATATATTTTTATTATTAATTTTTTTTATTTAGTTGTTGTACATCGCCTGGTATCTTATTATAACATTTAAAACAGTATCCCATGAACGACTTACTTACTTTCGCTAATCTCGAAATTGGCTGACTTAATCTATTTTTATGTCTAGTTACTCATTTACGTTTTTAAAACGGCTGAAGTGATCGAGATGAAGGAACATTATATGGGTAGATTATAGTTTGGAACTTTTCATCACATGTGAATGAGGGCGAAGTCACTAGCAGAAGCGAATCATCTCTCTAATTAACAATATTTAATTTCTATAAATGGTAATAGAACAATTGGCCAATAAAATCATCTCAATTCGTGTTCATGGTGAGCCAATAATAATTTTATTATACTTAACGAATGTAGTAGTAAGTTAGTCTAAACTTAAGATTAGTTTTAAAGTAGTATTGTCTTGTTGCACGGTTAACAAATATCACAACTGACTCAATGGACTGGATTCTTTTTGAGATCAAAATTATGAATTGTATATCTAAGTAATTTATATTAAATACTCCAGAAAAGATGCTTTAAATCTCGACCGTAGAATTCGATGAGTGAAACGAGACTCACAATTATGTGCTAGAACATTTAAACGCTTTGCCTCTTAGAAATAGATTTTCTATAATTATCTATATTCACATCCACATGTTTCCAAAGGTTTATATTCAATTTTACTTTACAGAGCTCAGTGTCAGACCTCAGGCTGAATGCTAACTGAGTTGTCAACTGTAGTGCGGTCACTCTTTGCTGTACAGTCCTTTATCGAAGCAATATCGAATTCCTTAAACGACAACCAGGACTGTTACATAGGATTCAAATGAACAATCAGCTTCCTAGAAGTTGAGTGAACACTTGAATGACCTTGGAACATAGCTAACTGTACAATGATGTAAATACTAGAATTTGAGTTTTATGTTTTGAGTGAAAAGGTAGGTTATGGTTAGGTGTCACTATATCGTAGACTGAGAGAGACAAGTGAGCTGGTGGCCAAACGCCGACCAGAACCCAATAAATAAATAATACTTGGTTGATGACTGACGTGCAGTATGGTACAGGTAAAGGTGGAGTACGCGCCTTGAGTAGATTAAAGAGTTTATAATCAAGAAATGTTTCCTGAAACTCTGGTTGCTGATTTAGTTTCCCAGTGTTTCTAGTTGTAAAGCATATCAGTTTCTAGGATTCTAGTAACAGAATCATAAGTAAGCAAAAATTTCCACAAAATATTGACAATTCTAAGAAACAAATCATTACTGAACTTGTTTTAGATACAATTTCGAAATGAAATCTAGGATGTTACTATTGTTAGAAGAACAAAGATCTGTTCAGTGATTTGAAGAAAAAAATTCCTGAATACTTAAAGGACGTCCCTAAGTACTGAAAAGGTTTGCAACATAGTCTAAGAATAGCCTTTCAAGTCTCAGATCAAACGAAGTAATCATAAAAGGTAAGGCAAAAGGACAAAGAACATTATTTTCTCAAGTTTTACAAAAGAATTTATTTTTGTTTGTCGTTAGAGATTTTTAATAAGTGAGATTTGTGACAGAGCAATTTGGGATCATTGAAGCCAAGGGGACAAAATGTCCCACGAAATATATCCGTGACATGTCAAACGAACACTAGCAGCGCGACAGTCGCCGCGTCGCGGGTCGCGAAATGCTGCTCATGAATATGAGCCTATAGCATGGCTTGAAACTAGTCGAGTTCCTTGTCAAATTACTACGTGAGTAAGCCGAAAACAAAATAATGTATGTCAAACGAAGCCTGCCGATTTCGCCCTACATATTGTAAGGCAACAACGTGCGCTTTATCTCCACAGCGACGTCGATGTTGCTAGATATCTCGACCAAAAGACCGGCAGCGTCGCGCTACTTCACCCAACGTTGCTGGCGATACGCGTCCCAGGACGTTGTCCCCTAGCGTATCCTTGACTTTATTTCTTTACCATATTTTAGGTACTAAATTTCGCGAAAGAAGAGACATGCAACTTTTTATTTTTTTATTTTATTTATTTCAACTTTATACAACAAGTGTGTACAGGTGGACTTAATGCCTTGGGCATTGTCTCCCAGTCAACTTTTAAGCAGTGTAGAGATGAAAGTAGCAGGTGATTTAAAATTTTAAACCTTTATACCTCTAAATAGGCAATGTACCAGTATAATAAATAACAAATATATATATATAGCAAATATACATATATATATATAAATAATATAATATATATATAGATTGTCATTTATGTACATTATAAAATATATCACAAAATATTAAATTAAAAGAGGTTTAGGTTTGAAATGAATCTACCAATTGTTGAAGAAGATGCTCCCGAACTTTAATCTTAAAAGCTAAGCGACTGGACGCCGTCCTGAAATCCGTGGGTAGTGCATTCCACAGAATAACAAATTGTATGAAGAAAGAAGAATGAAGAAAATCAGTGCCATGACTGACACACTGTAGATGGCGATTGTTGGAAGAACGAAGATATTTACTATGGTTTGCACTGGTGTATTGAATATAGGTGGATAGATAGTTAGGAGAAAAAGGGGATTCAAGAAGAGAAAATAAAGTAGTTAAAGCCCTTTGCTCCCTCCGTTGGCGTATGGGTAACCACTTTAATTGCAAGCGCTGTGCAGAAACATGATCATATTTACGAAGATTGAATACGAATCGAATGCAGTTATTCAGAAGTCTGTCTAGTTTATTGAGGAGATCTGCATTCAGGTCATAGTAACAGACATCACCATAATCAATAATAGGAAAAATTAACAACTGGACAAGCGATACCTTCACGAAGGATGGAAGAAAGTTTTTGAGGCGATACAGACCCCGCAACGACCCAGTAACCCTCTTACAGACATTGGTAACCTGCGGGCGTCAGCTCAAGGTACTATCAATGTGAAGGCCAAGATTCTTGACGTCGCTGGTGCATGGGATGACCGCACCATCAAACAGAACAGGAGGAAGGTTGCTAGCATCTATTTTACTGAGGATGCGCGAGCTCGCAATTACTATGGCCTGGCACTTGCTCGGGTTCACAGCTACCCCAAACCTATCACCCCAGTCTTTAATAGAAGTCAGGTCAATATTTAGCTTTTTGATAGCTTCCGGTAAGTTCTCCCTACTAGCCTGACAGTACAACTGCAAGTCATCAGCGCGTGATTAAGGATTTTCTTCATTTGACGTAACGTTTTTATAATAACTATCGTGAGACATACTAACTTGATTAAAAAACAGGGGCTACTCACGTGAATATACTGAGCAAAGCTGTAGTTTTCTACTAGTTTCGAACCACAGAGAGGTTCTTCCTCACGAGCAGCTGCGCGACTTGCGCAGTGCATAAGCCGCGATTTTAGTTAATTGTCATACAGTCTTTCAACTGATGATGATAATGATTAAAGATAGCAAATTTTTTTTACTCTTTGGCCGTCTAACAATCTCCTTTCACAAACATTATTCGTTGTGACGTAAAATAAGACAAACATATTCGCCTCTAGTCATAATTAAACAAGGATTTATTCAGATTAAATATTCAGAATGTATTCATTTGCCTTTGTTAAAAGAGAAAAGTAAATAAATGTTACACAATATCCAGCACTTAATATTGCACTAATGGGCAGGAACCTTTTAATTGCATCGAGTAACGAGCAAAAATGTAAGCCTTAATCAATATTGATTGTACACAAAGCAACAATTATATCAGTTTTACTGAACACTGACTACCCCACAACACCAAAAGTGTTATGAATCTTGAATGAATTTTAAAAGGGAGTTTTCTTCGGGTATCTTCTTCAATCTCCTTTTTCGGTATTTTTAAATACTTTTTTGGGTCGCCACTGAATTTAATCGAAATCGAACTAATCATTTTTCCAGACAGCTTAATTATTTATCTAAATATCATGAAATAGTTATTTGTTTTTTATAAGGATATCACAAGTTTTGTATACAACTAATCTAATCTACTAATCTTCCTACTCAGGAAAATTAATTATTGTCCATTATTAAAAAAATGTGACAGTACTTATATGTGACAGGGCCACAATTTCAAAGAATAACATCGCAAGGAAACAAAATAAAATAAAAGAAATAATAGTCTGATTTCGCCATTTCGCCTGAAGCAGTAATATCGTGAATTGCTGATCAATACCCATTGTTTCTGTTTACCAGAAATATATATTCCTTATAATTAAATTTAGGGTGGAATCTGCGACAATTCTAAGAAAAGAACCCGAATTTTGATTCCACAGTATTATTTCGGTTATTAATGTTGATTTAAGTAGCGTTACCAGAATTCGGAAGTATCCCACAGTATTTTTTAACCGACTTCTTTAACTATTTATTTAAACTTAATTGTGGTGCTAAGGTGGACATAATCCCACAGGCATTCTTACGTATCAATCATGTTTCGTAATAAAAAGATTATATAAGCTAACTGCTGTGTCGATTTGATTCTGAGTTCACATCCACGCATTTATGTATTCCAGTGATTTAATAAACGAACTTTAAAAAAGGATTAATTCAACTCCAAATACTACTATTGCATAAATAAACAGAGATATTATATCCTCATAGAACATGTAAAGCCACAAAACATATAACAACACAGTCCTAGAGTTGTATTAAAATTAGACCTCCTTATACTTCTGTGTGAACCTCTGCCTACCCCTTCGGGGATAAAAGGCGTGATGTTATGTTATGTTATGTAAAGTTAGACCCAACCAATTTCAACTTGTACCGTTTTGTTTCGGTTTCAACATTTTGTATTCAACTACGTTCCCTGGCTATCAGTTTGTGTACTAACAATACGGACTATTAATTAATCCTGGGCCAAATAACAGTCGGCTGCAGAGATAGCTTCCTCTAAACAGCTCTCGCACAATAATAAGGGGATGCAATGCGGCTGAAGGCATGGAAGATTGGCGATTTTGAAGGTAATTTGTGACTTAGGACTATATTTATCACTAGGATAACGTATGAGAGTGTATTTATTGTAACTATAAAACCTTTGTATACCATATTATACCATATTATAAATAAATGTATTTAACTCTAGCTGTTGCCCGCGACTTCGTTCGCGTCGAATTGTGTTTCAGCGCCTCACTGGTAGATGTACAACTTTTCTACGATTTTATTATATGTATAGATTATCTTTATATTTAAAGGTAGAAAATATTTTACGACTCAGAATCGGAATTGGATATTTTGAATGCTGACAATGACAAGAGAAAAAAGTAGATAGTTTTTTTCCGATAAACAAATTGTAACAATCTCCATTACAATCTTGACTAAGAATAATTTTTATTATATAATATTAAAGAAAATAATAGGTACGTGGCGTTTGACGATAATAAAGTATCCAAAATGAACGAAAGGTCAAAAAGAAAATAATAAATAGTCCCATTCGCTTTCACAATTTGCTTGATTAGGTTACCGAACCATACATACAACCAACCGAACGGTACTTTAACAAATTAAATAATTCTACCGAAAATAAATCTTACTAACACATTGTAGCTATAATAAAATTTAACAAAGCCTTGTTATTCAAAAACGTTAAAGTAATGAAATCATTAGCATTCTAAGCTATCTAGAAACTCATAGGAATTAGTCAGAAGTGGGCAAAAACTTTGATAGATTACAGTCATCATCGTTAGGTTCTTTTATTTGCGGACCAGAAGGAATTCCCAACGGTATGGGCATTAAATTTATTGAAATAAGGCAAATGGCAATTATAGAGCATGTCTTTAGAGACGGTAATGTTTGTGAACGCGATATTATTCATTTACTTATGATTATGTTTATTAATGTTGCGTGATCAGTTCTGCTTAAAGGATAAACCTTTGTTTATTGTTAGTTTTGTGCTGTTTAAACGAATGTTTAGTAATATACTAAAATGTATCTTTTCTTTCTTTTTTTATCTCCATAGTAATAAGTAATAGGCAGAGATGTATCACCCAATTTTCATTCAGTTACGTTATAAATTCAATATAATAGAAGGTTAGCCTATTTTCATAAATGAGAACAACTGTGTGGCACAACTAAAAAATACTTCAAAAAATCGAAATGACCTCAGTTAGCACTCTATGCAACCAATGACTCGATTTTGAACCGTCATGATAGACCGTCGCACATCATCATGATCATCAGCAGTCTATTCTCGTCCACTGTTAGACATAGGCCTCTCCGATCGCACGCCCCGTCGCACAAGTAACATATTTTTGTTTTTACAGTAAATTAATTACTGTAAAAACAAAAATACATTAAACTAATTCAAAGTCCATAACTACATACTACAACTCACCTTTAATTTAAACTCCCAAACTCACATAATTTAACCTTTGGACCATAGCAGAACTTCGAATATATTTAGAACTTTGTCTTAAAGCGTAACTGGCCTTAGATAATGGGATCCTCACACCGTTCGTGCCTGGGTACTTAGCCTCAAATGCATGGAAGCTATCTCAGTTCCAGACATCTGGCCAGATCCCTTGAAATGCATTCATCTAGGAAGTAATTGTAAGATTAGTCGGTCTTACGTTAGGGATCTTAGAATTGAAACTATTCGTTTCTAGCTTAAAGAGGACAGTTTATGGTTTTCCTTTTTCTTTAATGGTTTTTTTTTGCTGTTGGTCGTGAGGGACAGTTCTTTCTGTAGTAGCAGTAGCTTTTAAATGTGTTTAGTATAATATACTAGTGACTGCCTCGTTGGACGAGTGGTCGCAAGTCTGACTGTCGGACAAGTGGTCTCAGGTTCGATTCCCGGGTCGGGAAAATATCACTGGGTTATTCTCAATCGTAGCACGGAATCTGGAATTGTGCCCAGTATATAGCAAAAGGCTCATTCCCTATTATATGGAACTCATAACATAAATAGTGAAAAGTGGGTGTTAAATTGTCCAGTGGCATTAAGTGCCTTAATGTGCACTGCCTACCTCTTCGGGGATAAAAGGCCTGATGTTATGTTATTTTAGTATAATATTGTCGTTTTAAAATAGATAACTAACCAAAATTTTCATATTTCTCTTTTTATTTAAACATAAACTATAAATGCAAATGATAGTAGAAATGGTTATAATATAATTTTCGTGAGACACACCAAATTCATAATTATTTTTCAGCTTACTCACGTAATTATTTGACGAGTAACTCGATTAGTTTCAAATCAAACTAAATGCTCCTATTAATCTTATACTATTATATAAAGCGGAAGAGTTTGTTTTTTTTGTTTGTTTGTTTGAACGCGCTAATCTTCGTAACTACAAGTCTGATTTGAATAATTATTTTTGTGTTGGATAGCGCATTTATCGAGCATGGCTATAGGCTATAAATTATCACGCTACGACCAATAGGAGCTGAGCAGAGCGTGTAAAACCGCGTGGAAGTAGCTAGTGAGATTATAAATCTTAACTTTACCTTACAATTTTTCTTCATTCACTTCAAATTCCACACACAATAGCCTCAACAAGAAAACGGAACATTTGCGAGTTCTGTGTAGGAATTCACTAATACCAAGTTGACACGAACTAATGGGAAAGTAACATTATGTTGTGATGTAGGCGCGATAGTAATTATTGCAATAAGTCAATGTCGCCCCAAGATTAACGGCAGGGAATTATGATTGATTATAATGAGCATTGAATTGCAAAGAAAAGAAACTAGGTATCGAGTTCGTTTTTGTTGTTGTAGGTAACCTTGAGATTACGCTGGTTTTGGATAGAAATTGTTGATATAGAAATCAGATTTAGCACCTGATATTCTTATGTGGCAGATAGTTCATACAATTTTTTTTTTTTTTTAAGGGGGGACAATCATCCAATGGCTTCTCCCACTTGGGTAAGGTGGAAGGGAGTGTCAGACTCTTACTCACCAAAAACCACCCCGTTCCTACTCCTGCACTTCGAACCGGAGCCCCGGTAACTCGTTAGGTTCTCCGCGGCCCCATATCGGCATCAGCCCGATTGGGCCTCATCCATGGTGGTCTGATGGTTCTTACAACTTATGTACGTTCTTAATTTAATTATATGTGGTAGATAGCTCAGCACGAATAACCCGCAATTTTTAATTTACTCGTTAACTATTCTAAGCTAATTATAAAATGAATCTAGATCAAAATAAAAGATAAAATTAAAATCAGTACACAAAATTACCTTCACCATAATTTTACTACCAGTTCAAAATCAACTACTACACAAATACCAAACAGTATTACAAAGCAATAATACACAAAGTTAACTCAACTATTATTTCGAGGTAGTTATTCAATTTGCCGTTAACTATTTCGCCAGTATCGATTTCCTTAACTCCAAGTCTCAAATTCAAACTGGCCTCAGGTCTGTGGTTTATAAAATTTATATTTAGCTTGTGTTGCTTCTAGGAATAAGGTAATAGTTGTAGAACTAAGCTGAGCAAATAAAACTGCTGCCCTTTATTGAGATTCTGAATTAGCCTAATTCTTTTTTAAAAAAATATATCTGAAATTATAAAGTTAGCTCACAATTTTCAGATCAGAAGAAATTAGGAATTCACTTAAAAGTAACTGATACTAAGTAGGTATAAGCAACACTCTAAAGCATATGAAAAAACGTGACGTCATAACACTTTATCATCTTACTAAAAATGTTTCTGTTTAATACTGTCTCATGCACCACAACGACCAGTTTTGCAATTCCCACAGCTGAGCCTAGAAGCCTAACACTTATGGTGAACACTTATCTGCATGCAGAAGCAAAAGAAAAAACATTTTTCGTCGTTTTATGGTGAAAATACACAGAGAAATTCTTTTAACACTCGTGAACATACCACATGTTTCGTCTCAAGGGAAATTAAAAGATGTATCAGAGAGTCCCAACATGCGTTACCGCCAATAAAAAAAATCTTCTTGTCTTGAGTATGAAAAATGGCAGGATACCGCGGATTTGTTTTGACAACCATTGAATGATTATGAACGATCTTGTTCAGGGAGTTAAACTTAGTTGTGTTTATGAGACGTGTTAAATGTATGAAGCAAAATATCTTCCTACTAGCTATTTCCGCGCGGTTTCACACGCTCTGCTCAGCTCCTATTGGTCGTAGAGTAATGTTTTATAGCCTATAGCCATCCTCGATATAACATCGAATAATTATACAAATCAGACTTGTAGTTACGGAGATTAGCACGTTCAAACAAACAAACAATAAAGCAAACTCTTTCGCTTTATATAACAGTATAAGATATGTGTTAGGACTTTAGTATCATATGATACTACCTCAATAGGCTACCTTAAAGTGATATAAATGTATGTAAAGTAACTAGAAGACCTTCATTTAGCAATGGCCTTCATCACGCTGATGACGATGGTGATTCATTTAAGTGTGGAAGACTCATGCTTCGGCACGAATGATCAGGCTCGACCGGAGAGATACCACGGATAAAAGAACGTGAAACAACGCTTACGTTGTTTCGTCACGTGAATGAGGTTACCGAAGGACCCTCCAACCTTGCCTAATCTCCCCAATCTCTGAATTTCCAACAATCCTCAAATTCCTAATCCCTAAAAGGTAATACTTGTAACACCTCTGTAACCGCTTGTAACACCTCTGGTGTTCCGGATGTATGTACATGGGCTACGCCGATTGCTTGCCGGTAATCCGTCTGCTAGTAGGTAAAACTAAAACTACAAAACATTTCTATACTTATTGACAACTAACATTATCGGTTCATATCCGTGTGACATAAAAATTCTAAGTTAATATGAAGCCTACGTTTATCCTTTGACTATGACTGCTCCGGCCTGGGCTCCCTTCTCCTGCACGTCGAGCGGGAGCCCTGGTAACCCGTTAGGTTCTCCGCGACAGGTTTATCCCATAAGAACATGTTTTTTTTAATAAGAACATGTACTTAAAAATAATTTTTTTTTTCAAAACGACTTTCACAAATACACGTATAACAATAAACTCTGTGTCCTGCAAATAAAGTAACAAATTCACGGTACCAAACCACATTTTTAGTGGCGATCGTAACTAGGAAGCCGTCTCAGCAATTGTTCGAATGCAACTGACATTTGTGGTTCATATAGAATCAGAATCCAATTTGCATCGACATGCTAACGACGGCCATATTGTGGTGAGCTGAATCTGTGACGTAGAACCGAAAGGGTATCGAAAGGATTGGAGACCGGAACATGACGGGAGCGTGACGGATAATACTTGATTGGTACTGGACGATAGTTGTATTGGATTTGCTTGGATTTGCATTAGTTAGTTGTTATGGTTCAGGATAGGACAAAAAACATAGTTACACACACAATATATAGACACGATATATAACACCAGTATTAGGTTGACGATAAAGACAAAAAGTTTATACGGAAACCTTGTTAATAATTTCCGGAATTGTAGTTAGTACTATGGAGTTTCTTGCTCATTCTTCTCCATAGGAATCTAAACTTTGGAACGAGCAAATAGCTTCATTAGAGGACTGACCGATAGACTGACATTTGTTTTCAATATTTTATTTTGACGTTCTAACGCTACCTTTATTGAAATAAATGATTTTGACTTTGACTTTAACTTAAACTTAGAGCTATTTGAATTTGTATTAAATTGTCAAACACCAAGCGGTCACCGGTGACCGCAACCCATTGTTCTATAATTGTGTCTATAATGACGGTACTTGACGAGTTAAGAGTAAAGTTTGGAAAACGCTCTGACCTAAGGCTAAGAAGGCATGTTCGATGTTTGGTAATACTATCCTCAGTCTTTCCTACATGGGTCTCATAAATTAAAAAACTACATATAAAGATTTGCTCTTGTTCTCATATTTTGTTCCATAATTTTGTGTACTACTGTAAGGTATATTTTTTTAATGCTGCTGGATACGAAATACCAACGGATTTGTAAGGAAAGTATTTGTATTGAAAAAAATGTCATTAATAGCACGGAGTCAGAAATTTGGCAATAGGCTCACCCCCTATTACATGGGACTCATAACATGAATAGTGAAAAGTAAATGTTATGTATAGTGGCTTTAAGTGCCGTAATATTCACCTCTGCCTACCGTTTCGGGGGTAAAAGGCATGATGTTATGTTATTACAATAGACCTGTTTAATTAGACAAACATAACAAACCACTAACTATTCCAACCCCTTTATCTGCAAAGTTTATAATAAAATGTTCATAATGCGGACGACAGTCGGCTTTATTTACTCGTCGCCTTCATAATGAGAATTTAGTTGCAAAGGAAGGAGAGACCAACGCCCATTCTTCATGGATAATGACGAAATATTGCCACGGCTTATACTGTACAGCTAGTGATAACGCGCGTCCCTGTTTGAGAATATTGATGAAGTATTTGCGAAGTGTGTTAAATGTAAATAGTTGATGACTCGAAAGGCTACCACAGAAGCATTATTGAAAAAAAAAAAAGATTTTGACAAAACAGTGACATGCTTCGACACGAATGGGCCGGCTCGACAGGAGTGATACCATAACCTCACAAAACCGGCATGCATGAACGCTTGCGTTGTGTTTCACCTTGTAGGTAAGGTTACCAAAAACCCAATGTCTGCTTAATCCCCAGAAGGACGAAAACGTATCCCATAAAAGTAAGTTAAAAAAAGCCACACCCTCCAAAAAATAAAAAACAAAATGAATCAATCATACAAACACACAGTCACACAGTCAAGAGCTTGGTACGGAGGCGTTTCGTTCCCGTCAAGTCCCCGTCACGTACGTAATGCGTCCCCGAGAGTGTACGCAGAATAAATTGCATGGAATAAAGTCTGCTATACCCCACACGTACATGATTACCATACGTAAATATTGTAATCGGAATGAATGAGATGTGTTATGACTTAGAGAAACGATTTCCAGCTTTGGACAAAGTGGGGTGAGATTAAACAAAACGTTATTGAGGTAGGGATATGAAGATTCTTGTGAGTACAATGAATTGAGAGCGGTTTGATGATTGTTTGTATTGAAATATGATTTTGTGGTGTATGAAGCGAAATAATCTTTATGATAACAATTTAAAATGTATTAAATTAACTTCAGCAGAGAGTTTCACGTTTTCAAACGGTGTAATGTGTGTGAAGCTAATTAAAAGTAGTTATATAAGTACGGTAGTGTTAAAAATACTTGAATAAGAGCCAATTTTTCAATCACCAGATAATTTTTTATTGTTGAATAAAAATTTCTTTTGATATTTTTTTGTATTAAATATTCAAAGTCATTCAAAATTGTACATTTATTAGGACTACGGTAAACATTCTGCATTTCAAAAATGTTTTCTTGTTTTCCAAATTTAATTTTGAATGATCTTGACATCACGGTTCCATTTAACGATCTATCCGCCAATTAGCCAATTAGCCAATTCCGAAATAAAAACTGAAAATTAAAAAACAATTTTCGATTTCGAACAACGACGGGGAAGAGGAAAAAAAGTTTAAAACTTGGCAATTAATGCTGGCAGACGTTTCACCGTGACAATTAACTTTGTTTAATTATTCCAGTTTTTTATTTGACGAAAAGAAATGCATCAGCTGTTCTTACATTTTGGCTAAGTTGTTTGAGTTCTTTGATGAGGGATAACGAGATAGAAGCAGACATTTTTTCATTTTGTTAATAATTTAATTTATTAATTAACATAACATAACTTCCCGCCTTTTATCCCTGAAGGGGTCAGAGGTGCTCATTGCGGCATTTAATCCCACTGTAAAATGTAACACTTTTCACGCCTTATTTTATGAGTCCCTTGTAATCGGTGAGCCTATTGCCATATACCGGACCTAATTTCAAACTCTGTGCTACTACTGAGAATTTTTTAAAATCCCAGTAATGCTTTGCCAGACCTGGGCATTGTACCCAAGGTTCACTTGCCCGGCAGTCGTACTTGCGACCACTCGGCCAACGCAGTTATTTAAGTAAGTAGTCACAATAAAGTATCTACAATGGCTTCATTCATAAGAATTCTTTCATAAATAGGTAAATTTTACTGTTACCATAATTAAATACATATATTCCTCCAAACGTTCTACTTTCACTTTGGTTCTATTTCTTTTCGTTTACGCTCACACGCCCTAAATACTGTTCTAACAAAATTACTTACGATAGTTTCAACTTTTCCCCTACGTCGTGAAGGAAATCAACCGTTAAAACATATATTACTGCCTACCCTATAAAGGGAACAGGGTAGCTGTAACATTCTCATGTCCCGATTACTCCAAACGGCAGTTGAAAAGTTCTCAATTAGTTTTATTAGACCACATTTTTAGGGACCAGTGTGAACAAAATCCGAAAAATGGCAAAACAAAAGTTGCCTTTTGAGCCTAAAGAAAACTGTTTTTCTACCAAAAATACTGCCAAATAATAAATATTTAATAAATTTCCGGGTTTCTAACCCAGATAATATGGAGCTGTTGATGTATGGAGTATGTACAGAAAGAAAATTTGTTCTTTCTGCGGATTTTAAAGACACTCACCCAATACTATTTCGCTCCATTTAAAATTAAACATGAGCCTCAATGATACAAGGAACCCGATTAAAGAAAAAAATGTTCATATTCAACGTGATCATCGTAGGAGATTGTTGCGTAAAATTTACACTGAAAAGTAGGTCGTAATCCTATTTAGGTGTCGAATTAATTTGTATGCAAAGCTCTTATAAACCTATGTCGCCGTCGTAAGCTGGAGAAACTCGAATTTATTGTAGAACGGTGTCTACTGACGCCTTCAAGAGGATTTATTAAGAACTATTTTTTTCCATTTTTGATTGCTTTAACGTCTTTGTGTTTGATATTCTCTGATATAATGAATATAACACCATAACATCACGCCTTTTATCCCCGAAGGTGTAGGCAGAGGTGCACACAGAGGTAACACCCACTTTTCACTATTTATGTTATGAGTCCCATGTAATAGGGGGTTAGCCTATTGCCATATACCGGGCACATTTCCAGACTCCGTGCCACTACTGAGAATTTTTTAAAAACTCAGTAATACATTGCCCGACCCGGGAATCGAACCCGAGACCCCTTGCCCGGCAGCCGCACTTGCGACCACTCGGCCAACGAGGCAGTATATATAATAATGAATATACAAAGTACAATATAAAAATGGTTTATTAAATACTAGATTTAGTTTGCTAAGTTTAAAAATATTAACATGTTCTTGTTGCTAGGACAAAATAACATACAAAATCAATGGACGTGAAGGCAAAATTCATCAAATTCCTTTCAACGCTTTAACCACAAAACCATCACAAATACAAGCACTCACATTTACAACATTCATATCGATTTCACACGTCATTTCACATAAACACAAACCGTGTGAAATCGTCTTAACACACGCCGGTCCAATAAAAGATCATCTCAAATATCAAATATTAACTCGCAACATTTCAAGTAAAAGTCAAATTAAAAGGGACGCAAACATATTCGTTTCATTTGAAATGAAATCACTCAAAACCTTGGCCAACATTTCCTAAGCCGCCACGTCCTTTGGGGGCTGAACGGTTTCTATGTATATTCGAATGTATACATTTATTAGTTGTTTTACGACTTAGGAAAATATCGCGGGATGGCGGTGTTACTCCGGGGAGTAATTCCAACTATATAAGTCATGTTGCTAAATGATGTAGGCGTTTTGGGTACAATTTTTTGGGAAAATTGCGTTTTTGTTCTGATTATTTCTCATAGGATTAGGGGTTTTCCTTTTCTGTGATACACCCATTTGTTGTATGAAGGAAACCTTTTCACACTCAAAAATCTTAATAGTTAAAGTGAACTCTAAGAACTAACTACAAAGCTGATTTTTTACAATTGAATCATCTTTTCTATGACACTAATCAAGTCAATTAACCTAAAATTGAGGGTTACTCACGTGAATATACTAAGAAAAGCTCTACTAGTTTCGAACCTATTGCGCGACATCGCCGCGACCGCGCACGCTGCTCATAAGGAAGAACCCCTCTGTGGTTCGAAACTAGTAGAGCTTTTCTCTGTATATTCACGTGAGTAACCCGCGATTTTTCTCACGATAGTTTTTATAAAAACACTAATCAAGTCAATGGCAAACATAGAAAACAATCCTCTAAAAGAAAATCCATTGTCCCTAAAGCCTTTCAGAACTAAAACATAAATCCGAATTACAATAGCACAGCTTTAGCTCGAGCTTACTGAACTTAGACAGGAGTCTAGTCTCCATACAAAACATAATCGTGTAAAGAGCACTTCACATGCTCAGCGCACCGTCACACCCACGCAAACGCTTTAAACATTTCGTTCGTCTTAATTCGAAGCTTTATCTGCTAAACAAAAGGGTTGACAATTAAACAATACTGAGGTGTAATAATGAGATGTTTCTCGTTTACCTTGTACTTACATTAATGTGTTATTGGTACGTTGCATTATACGAGAACGCATAATGAATGTGTGTTCTTAAAGAGATTCATTACTTACTTGTGTGTATGGCGTAATTGTTCTTGTTGTTTGTTGTGCATACGATTGTGGTGTTGTTTGTTTGTGAGTCTTAGGTTAGACAAAGTATTATTGGGTTTTTGGTTATTTTTTATAAGAGTGGGAGAGTACGTATCTATGTACTTACATCTTACTAATGTTATGTGCGTAAGATTGTAAGGAAGACGTGTGCATGTAAGTGTGTATGTGGTGTAGTTTGGGTATGTAATTCCTGTATTATAGGCAAAGTATTATTGGGTATTTGATGCTTCTATTACAACAGAGGGTAAGTTTCGGTGTTTCTGTTGAAAATATTGAGTCATTATCACATTACAGTTTGTAATCGTTAGGGGTCCGTTGGCCCAATGCAAATGGCAATATTATTAAATAAATTATTATGTTTTCGGCTTACTTACGTAGTAATTTGAATAGTAAGTAGCAACGCGACAGTCGCCGCGTCGCGGGTCGCAAAATGCTGCTCATGAATATGAGCCTCTAGCATGGCTTGAAACTAGTCGAGTTCCTCGTCAAATTACTACGCGAGTAAGCTAAAAACATAATAATTTATTTAGTATGTCTCACGAAAGTTACAAGGCAATATTATTATTAAGATATATGTAGTATTCAACCTTATCTAGAAATATCATCTGAATAATGGTCAACAATCTGGATATAATGCGTGTATTAATATTTTATAAACACATATTTACCCCAAAATCAAATTCTTGAATAAACCAAATGTTTAATACCATAAAATAATTACCATAAAAATGTTGAAAGCATCGTTTATTACCTCTCATAAAAGAGCCGCACGACCATCAAGCCATGCATAAAAGCATCAGAATAAATATATTAAACCAATCAAAAGTATCTGTTCATTGACAACACGTAATAATGCGTTTAATTAATAGCGGGAAAGCACTTATTGTAATGTGTTATGATACAGCCTTTTATCTTTATTAATGGACTTTTAAAATAGTGGGTTTGTGGCTTTGGATATCGGGGTTAAATGTTTATCATTAAAAAATGTTAAATGGTTATCAAAAAGAGATGATTTTATATATATTTATACATACATATTTTGCAAACGTTGCCCCACATTGGTATTTTCTCGTGTGTCGTGGGTGCGTTTACAAAAAATAACATCATCACGAAAAACAAACGTCTTTTATCCTCGAAGGGGTAGGCAGAGGTGCACATTATGCCACTGTACAATGTAATACACACTTTTCACTATTTATGTTATGAGTCCCATGTAACAGGGGGTGAGCATATTGCCATATACCGGGCGCAATTCCAGACTTCGTGCTACTACTGAGATTTTTTCTAAAAACCCAGTAATACTTTGTTCGACCCGGGACTCGGATCTGAGACCCCTTGCCTGGCAGTTGCACTTGCGACCACTCGGTCACTGAGGCAGTCAGAGCAAAGCAGCAATTTAGCTAACAATGAAATTTAATTCACGCAAATATTCCACATTTTGATATCACGCAACGAATACATTTGAGAAGAAAATTGATGATAGCATTTATACCTACTTACTTTTATACTACTCAATTTAAAGTCGCTTTAGTATAGTTCTGTCTCTACAAATTCTATGTAAATGACAGAGATGGCACGATATATAACTTAAATTTGAGTAATCTTTCAATATTCGGGCGTTGGTATGTGAAAATATAGACCTTACATATTTCATGGACGTCTTTAATAGTGGCAAGCTTGACTATTTATCATATTAATATTATCAAGTCTAACAGTTTTATTTATATCGTATCGTATTTTTGAGTTGAAAATGGGAGCTCCATTTTTTTGAATTCCTCATAAAACAATATAATATCACGTCTTTTATCAGTCGTCGTTAGCGCGCAAATGTGAACGTACGTACTATCGGCATACCTGTCTCGTTTCGGTATAATGGCGTCAAACATTGTAAAATGTGCAAACTGTAATTTAGTGGTAAACGAGCTACTGTCGTTTATACAGAATAAGGCGGATGTAATGGATGAAGTGTCCCTCATACGGATCTGCAGTGATAGTTACACAGACAGTGAAATAGTAACGGCGAAAAAATTGCTTTTTGATTCGGTTCCATCGTCTAAACCAAAGATACGAAAAAGCAAGGGAAAAGGTGCTCGAGATATCGAAGACATCTTAACTCTTCTGAAGCTTACGGATCCCGAGCTGGTACCCATCTTCGTAGCGCGTGACCTTCAAAAACTACCACCGGTTACGTTTGATCACGTAGACGTAACAAAATTACTAAAGGATATAATATTGCTGCAATCAGAGGTAAAAATACTTAAAAATGAGAGCGCCACAACGAATCAACTATTGGAGTTAAAAGAGGATATCGACAATCTCAAGAGTGCCTCAATAGTGCACAATAATTTTGTCAATAGAAAGCGAGGCGCCTTTATTGCAGATTTTGAAAATTTTGACAGTGGTCCCATGGCGTTGCAACAACACTCAGTTTCTGGAAGTAAGGATAATTCACCAAAATCATTATCGCAGTCAAATATCAGTGATTACTTTCCTACCTATGTAGGTATACAGAAAAAATTAATATCATCTCCAAAAACCGTTACCGGCACAGTGACACAAACAGCTGATCATGTGCACGTCATAGATCCGTGCGATGCTGTCTCACTCGCACAACAGCAAGACTGCGGTGCGTCATCGAACGAGCGAGTCGCAGGCCGAGCAAGTAAACAATGCGAAAACTCTGCCGATGTATCGAGTTCTAATTTTTGCAACCCGATTATATATAATAATCCGTTGACTATTTCCCCGAGTGGTAGTTGCATGTCGATGGGGGGGGCACATATGGCGAGTAAGGAGTGCAAAGAAATAGAAGGGGGAAAATGGCAAATTGTAACAAATAAGAAGCAAAAGAAGCCTATTTCAAATAGGAAGATGGGTAAAGCTCACGTCGGCCCCGATGACAAGTTTAAGGCGGCTACCATTAAAGTACCATTGTTTATCTCGAATGTGTGTAAACAAACAAATGAAAAAGATATTAGTGCGTATATAAAGAGTAACACCCAGGAAGATGTGACACTTTTCAAAATTAACAGAAAAAAGGAAAAGAGGTATAATTCCTTTAAGTTGTATGTACCTATAAGCAAGCTGGAGCTATTTTTAAATACTAATTTCTGGCCCGACGGAGTAACGTTTCGACGTTTTGTGAATGAAACCTATAAGTCGCAGAGTAGCAAATTGAAGCAAACATCAAAACTTTAATATGAGTGACAATAATAATGAAACCTGTAAATTTGTAGGTTTTAATTGCAAGTCGGTAAAACGATCTATTGATGCTGTTAAATTTCTGTGCCAGTCAGCCGACTTAATTGCCCTTCAGGAGACATGGCTTCTCCCCCATGATATACCATATCTTGGTCAGATACATGAAGATTTCGAGTACACAGGAAAGTCGGCTGTAGACACATCAGTAGAAATTCTTAGAGGGCGACCTTACGGTGGTGTAGCAATCCTGTGGCGAAAGCGAGTTTTTAAATCAGTGTCAGTAATCCGTTGTGTTAGTGTGCGTTTAACGGCCGTAAAAGTGTCGCTTGGAGATAGATCTATAATTGTCTTCAGTGTATACATGCCGACTGACTCAAATGACAACCTGGCAGAATTCACTGACTGCCTTAGTGAGATGAGTGCAATAATCGAAAGTAGTGACATTGAAACCGTTTTTATGCTCGGTGATTTCAACGCACACCCGGGTGAGTTATTTTGTTGCGAACTTTTGAATTTTTGTAACGAACAAATGTGGATTTGTGCGGACATTGAGAAATTAGGATTAGCGTCGGGCAGCTGTACCTTTATCAGTGACGCGCACGGTTGCACGCGATGGCTTGATCATTGTGTCGTCACGCAATCGGCATGGTCAACTGTAGCTGATATAGGGGTAGTGCAAGATGTGTTTTGGTCTGATCACCTTCCCTTGTATATTGAGTGTAGACTAGATAAAATAAAACCTAAATTTGAACTTACTAAAACATCTCGTAATAAAGTAATTTGGGGTGAGAGGGACAGTGATCAGATAAGTATATACTATGATCTGTGTAATAGCCAATTAAGATTGATGGATTACCCACAGGAATTTGGTATGTGTAGTGATAAACACTGCAGTAATGTTGCCCATAAACGAGTTCTTGACAATATGTATGCAAATATTGTTTTTATTTTGTCCGAAGCCGCTGTTCAGAGTCAGGTGGAAACTCGGTCAAACGGACATAGTGGTCGTGTTGTGGGGTGGAACAGACACGTCCGAGATGCCCACACGAGGGCCAGGCTTAATTATCAGCGTTGGTTATTGCATAATAAACCAAGGTCGGGTGATATTTATAGCGACATGTGCCGCACGCGAAGTATTTTTAAAAGTAAGCTCAGGTGGTGCCAGACGCATCAAGATCAGATCAAGCTTGATATTATAGCTTCACACCGTAAGGCTAAAAACTTTCAAAAATTCTGGAAGGCAACAAAAAAGCTAGATGTTGGGCCTGGCCTTCCTGTGAGTGTCGGGGGTGCTGATCAGCCAGACCTCATTGCTAATATGTTTGTTGACCATTTTAAAGTGGAGTCACCGCTGGGCTTATCATTGCGAGTGCTCGATGACGGGTGCTGTAGTGACTCGGATTTAGTACGTTTTTCTGCGAAGCAAGTGTTTAAAACAATTAAGAAAATGACTCGAGGAAAATCCCCGGGTTACGATGGCCTGAGCATCGAGCACCTGCAGCATGCCGGTCCTCACTTGGCTAGGGTACTGGCTATGTTTTTCTCATTGTGTATGTGTCATTCGTACCTCCCTCAAGATTTAATGCGAACAATTGTTGTGCCTATAATTAAGAACAAGACTGGCGACGTGTCTGATAAATGTAATTATAGGCCCATCTCCCTAGCTACAATTATCGCAAAGGTGCTCGACAGCCAGTTGGACGCTTGCTTGGACGGCTTATTGCAACTTCATGATGCACAATTTGGATTCCGTAGTGAGCTGTCTACCGAGAGTGCTATTCTGGGTCTTAAACATACAGTGCAATATTATACTACACGACAAACACCGGTCTATGCCTGTTTCTTAGACCTTTCCCGTGCCTTTGACCTGGTATCATACGATGTTTTATGGGTTAAGCTACGGGAGAGAAAAGTCCCAGCTGAGCTGTTGCGCATATTTCAGTATTGGTACTACAATCAAACAAATAATGTGAAATGGGCCGATAAGCTTTCGGTGTCATATAGTTTGGATTGTGGTGTCAGACAAGGAGGGATAACGTCGCCTAAGCTTTTTAATCTCTATGTCAATGACCTGATCGTTGAGCTCAGCAGCAAGAAAATCGGCTGTCGCATAGATGACGTCACAATCAATAACATAAGTTACGCCGACGATATGGTACTGCTGAGTCCATCGGTCAGGGCGCTCAGGGAACTGCTGAAGTGTTGTGAGTACTATGTTCATGCACATGGCTTATTGTACAATGTCGCAAAAAGTGAGTTCCTGGTTTTTAAGGCGGACGGTGGTAAATGCCCTGAATCCGTGCCCGCAATTACACTTAACGGAAATGAACTACAGAGGGTCTACCAGTTTAAGTACTTGGGGCATTACGTGACCGATGACCTTAAAGATCAGGTGGATATTGAAAGGGAACGTAGGGCGCTGACAGTCCGATGTAACATGTTGGCACGGAGGTTTGCACGTTGTAGCGAGCCAGTCAAGATAACGCTTTTTAAAGCTTATTGCCAGGTGTTCTACACGTGCAGCCTGTGGACCAAATACACGCAGCGGACTCTCAGCGCCCTGCGGGTCCAGTACAATAACGGATTTAGGATGTTGATGGGGCTGCCCCGACACTGCAGTGCATCTGGTATGTTCACCCAGGCACACGTTGATGGCTTCCAAGCCATCATCAGACAGAAGTCGGCCTCATTGCTCTGTAGAGTGCGGGCCAGCTCCAACTCCATCCTGAAAACGATAGCAGGGAGGTACGATTCTCCTCTAATTTATGACATTGTTCGTAGATGCATCACGAGCAATAAGCTAGTTTCTAAGTAACACGTAATCATTGGTATCGGTGATGTTGTTCGTGGATGCATTTACGAATAGCAAACTTTTTTACTAATTAATTACTAAAGTGTACTAACATAGATATAAGTTATTTCTACTAATAACCTATGGATGCTTCTGGTCCGAAATAAAGAGTATTTTATTTTATATTTTATTTTATTTTATTTATTTTTATTTATTTTATCCCCGATGGGGTAGACAGTGGTGCACATTACGGCACTTAATGTGACACCCACTGCACTGTACAATGTAACACCCACTTTTTACTATTATGTTATGAGTCTCATGTAATAGGGGGTGTGCCTATTGCTATATACCGGCCTCAATTCAAAACTCCGTGCTACTACTGAAAATTTACTTAGAAATACTTTGCCCGACCCGGGAATCGAACCCGAAACTCCTTGCCTGGCAGTCGTACTTGCGACCACTCGGCCAACGGGGCAGTCTACTCATAAAGTGTAACAGAACATTGTGCAATACGATTACCATATTATTGTATAGAATACCATGAAATTCGGATTAGTGCAGCATAGATGAACAGATCATTATGCTTAATTGTTATTATTGGATATGGAGGTATAATCAATACAGTTTAATGGGATATCAATTCACAGTATTGTATTTCGGAGTGAATTAAACCAGATTATAGGAGGCGAGAGACTTCGCACATCTCCTCATTTGCCCATTTACTAATCACATGAGCAATATCTTTTCTTTCTTTAATGAATGGAGAAATCATCGAATGATCCTCCCGCCATGGGTGAAGTAAGAGCGAGTGTCAGACTCGTACTGACTAAAAACACCAATCCTAATACCTTTGTAAAGTTTTTTGCGAGTTTCCACAGCCTCTGATTGGGTATCCAATCGTTTACTTATAAACAAATACTTATCATCAACAGCCTATAAATGGCCACTGCTGATCAAACGCCTCTTCTCACACGGAGAAGGTTTGAGCATTAATCACCACGCCTGCTTAATGCGGGTTGGCGATTTCAAACTTAGAAATTGTAAGCCCAGGTTTCTCATGAAGTTTTCCTTTACCGTGTGTCTGAAGTGTCTGGATAATTGTAGAAAGTACTTATAACTCGGAAAAAGTCGTTGGTACTTGCTGTTGGTAGGTTTCGAGCCCGCACGCTCATGCATGAGAATCGGCCATCTTAAACCTTGGGGCCACCACGACATTATGAACAAATACTCATATAATCCACAATTCCTAATTCATAAGACGTATAAACATATTAAATATTGTCCTATTACATCCATAAAGGGATTCCTTACGTGCACAATACGATTTAGGCGACATCTGTCGTTAAGTATGTGGGTGCTTGTTAAAATTCAGTGTGGTACCTTAGAGTCAGTTTTGTGACGTTACCAGTAGAAGTCTCGAGAGCGAAGAGTTCACAGATTGCGAAAATTTTTAAGTACTTCCATCTTACATTTTGGAGACTTATCATCTTGGATGGAGTTCTTGATGCGTGGGAGGTTATTAAAAGTCGTAGGTTAGAAGGTTGTCCTGGATACTCTACTCCCACATGTTATAATGTTACTTTATCTGAAATAAATCGGTTAGATTTTGTTTGTGTTGTTAGTATTTTTGCTCTTTGACTTTGTGTAGTTGTATCAAATTACAATATTAGTGCGGTTTTGAAGTCTTTCTTAAATTGTTAAAAGGGACGACGATAATCCATACAGATATATGAAATTCGAGTGTCTGTTTGTAATATTAAACTAACTATTTTACCTCTAGAGGTATACTACATATCTATGAATATGCATACGATACACATACCAAAATAACTTTTTACAATTTGTCTATTTTATTATGTTTTCGGCTTACTCAAGTAATAATTTGACGAGGAACTCGACTAGTTTCAATTTGTCTGTCTGTCTGTTTATACAGGCTAATCTCTAGAATGTCTGGACCTATTTTGCAAGAGTTTTATTGGCAGCTATCTGATGTACTTAGCAATAACATAGGCTACTTCTATTTTGGAATATTGAAATAAAAAAAAGTTATGTAATAAAATTTATACTGTATGCGGACGAAGTTAGGTATAAAGTAATATCGACACTAAACACCATTATAACTGTCTTCCTGTACCATATAGTTAAACTAGCTACTTCCGCATGGTTTCACACGCTCTGCTCAGCTTTTATTGGTCGTAGCGTAATGTTTTATAGCCTATAGCCATCCTCGATAAATGCGCTATTCGACACAAAAAGAATGATTCAAATCAGACTTGTAGTTACGGAGATTAGCGCGTTCAAACAAATAAACAAAAAACAAATTCTTCAGCTTTATAATATTAGTATAGATTATTTTCTATTGTACCTTGTTTTACTTTTGCTTTCTATTATATTTTATTTTTTTGTAGTTTTGAATTGAGTTTGTGTTATGTGTGCTCTGCGCAGATATAAATGGTTTTTTTTCTTTCTTTCAAATAGTAATCAGTTCGTCTGTTCAGTTATATCAGCATACACAAATAATTGTGTAAGTTTTAAAGGCTATTGAGATAGTCTTTGAAAGCTGCTACTTACTTAGCAACTATATTATAATCTCTAATGATTGAAGCAATCTAGCCGTTTCTCAACATCAAAGTTCTTTAATACAAATATTTAGTTTGCAGTAGCTCGTTGATTCTTCGGAGATGAATCAACGTTCCGGTCTAGCTATTGAAGACTTGAAGGTACTTGAGAAATGAGACGAAGGAACGATTGCTTTAGATGTTCTTAGATTTTATGAGCAAGATGAGAAAATGTTGTAATTGCGAACTTGTACACAATGAGAATGACTGTATTTACGTTACGTAATATAGTGCCTTTTATTAGGTTTAAAGAGACTTGACTTTCTTTGATAATACAGCTCATCAATTGAGCAATTTATAACATACATAATACCTATAGTATATATTTTTTTTCTGTGTGTGCAATAAATTATAAATAACATCACGCCTTATATCCCCAAAGGGGTAGGCAGAGATGCAAATTGCAGCATTAAATGCCACTGTACAATGTAACCCCCTCTTTTCACTACTTTATGTTATAAGTCCCATGTCCCATAGGGGGTGAGCCTATTGCCATATACCGGGCATATTTCAAGACTCCGTGCGACTACTGAGATTCTTTTTAAAAACCCAGTAATGCTTTGCCAGACCCGGGAATCGAACCCGAGACTCCTTGCCAGCAGTCGGACTAGCGACGACCACTTAGCCAATGAGACAATCGATTTAATTTAATTACCATAATTTTAAGGTTGCAACTACTCAAATGGTGAAAATTATAGGAGACAAACTAGAGACTTAATACTCGTGCCTTGTTTACTCGAACCAACTAGTATTTATATTTGTTTCCAGCTAAACGAGCGACTACATTGTTACCTAAAAATCAATGATGCTGTCGATCCAACCATATTTTTTTTACTACTGAATAACCTTCAACAAATCTTCTCAACTTACAAATCTCCCCAAGATTTTCATTGGACACCCAACTAGTCTATAATCCCTTATGTCATTTAGAGAAGTGCTGACTCTAGTCTGAAGCACCTCAACTAGAACGTTTCGCAAAGTGTCTCATTTATATCTGTTTTCCGGGTGGACGCGCTAAATAACGCAGGTAAAGTGAAAAAAGCGCCCATTAGGTCTCTACGCTTTCGACAGCCGATAGAAAGCCGTAGCTCATTAAAGTTTAGAAGGACCACTTTGTAGGTTAATTTAGTTTAAAGAAATATGTTTAGCTGTAACGTTATTCTAGTTTGTTTCGGCATTTCTTCTCAGAGTAGTCAGTTAGGAAATGCCATCTACTAATCTAAAGATTAACATGTAAAAGTGTTACTTTGCTTTAACCTATTGCGCAAAAATGAATTTCATTTCATTTCATTTCATTTCATTTCATTTCGTTTCATTTCATTTCATTTCTTTCATTTCATTTCTGTCATTTCATTTCTTTCATTTCATTTCTTTCATTTCATTTCTTTCATTTCATTTCTTTCATTTCATTTCTTCCATTTCATTTCTTTCATTTCATTTCATTTAGAATTTTATTGAAAATGTTTGTATGTGTCATAAATATCTGTAGGTACAATTGCTAAAACCAAATCAGTGAAACGAATAAAATTTTACATTGCGCAATTAATTTCTTATGTGACTTATAAATGGCAAAACGTGCTTGCAATTTGTACTCTTCTAGAGTTGAGAGTGTGTGGGATGGCTGATTAGTTACCATGATCTCACCTGCCCCTATCTCTTACAAAACATAATCCTCAAATTAAAATGACGAAACTAAAATGTAAAGCCAAGGATATGCTAGTGGCAAATGACCTGCGACACGTATCTCCAGCGACATTGGGTGAAGTAGCGCGACGTTGCCGGACTTTAGTTGACATGTCTAGACATCAACGTCGTCTGGACATAATTCACGCGTTATCAACGTTTATGTCAGGTGAAATCGGCCGGCATGTCGCCGATACACGTCATAGTCAAGTAATACTTTGCCCGGCCCGGGAATCGAACCCGAGACCCCTTGCCCAGCAGTCGCACTTGCGACCACTTGACGTACCACCACTATACGTTGCGACCACGACTATATATTTATTTTTTTATTAAAAAACGCAAGTTAGGCTCTCCCAAAAGATTCCATCCTGAGATAGCTCAGGTAGGTATCTGCAACCTTTTACTGTTAATTTATGGCACTTTTTACTTGCCGAAATCGAATTATACGTCGCTGAGAGCAAATAACTAACGGTTCCGGGGAGAAGCCCTGCCTGAATATCATTTTGATTGCCCATCATGAAGTTGTCATGCTATGTAGTTAAAAAGTTAAGGAGTATGCTTTAATATTTACTATTTTGGATATTCATTATGTAGACGCTATAAGAATTACTAAATTATTTAATGGTAGCGTATTTATCAGTGTTGTACACATTTTAAAATGATTATTTATTTATTTAAAGGCTACCAATAAAGCATACTATTACACCAGAATACATGATAGGTTTTTAACATATTTTAATATTGTAAAGTGTAGCCTTCAGTAAAGGCTGCCACGACATGCACTAAACAAAGAACAGGATACTACATCAAAAAGTTCACTTATCCAAAAAAAGACATCTTCATTTTGGCTGCACGGTTGGTGCGGCTGCCGGGTTCAACGTGTCGCGGGTTAGATTTCCGCACCGAACAACTCTCTGTGTGATCCTCAGATTGTTGTTCTGAGTGTCATGATTGTGTAATTGAACTTGTATGCTTATAAACGCACCCATGAGATAGTAGAAAATCCAAGTGTGGGGCAAAGTTTACAAAAAATAATAATAAAATTAAACTTTAAATTTTAATACGAGTGAAAGATACTGTGGAGTTTGACTCTGTAGGAATGTCCTAAGCAAGACAGTTTTCACCTTACCTCTACAAAGAGACTAGGACATATTACCAAAGATAATATAAATTGACTCAAAACATCACACCATCTGTATTTAATAATACCTCCAAGTTACGAAAAGAGATATAGAATACATACATATTTGACAATGGGGACAATATTGTTTCAAAAATATAACTATGTAATAGGTAAGCTCCAACTCTGAAAAAGACTAATGAAAAAAGTTAGAAAACTATCAATATAAGCAAAAAAAATATTCTCAACAGAAAACAATATTGAAAAATGGCGGACGCTAGAAGCTGAAAATATGAATCAGCATCTTTGAAAACAAAAAACAGCAAACAATCCTATCGGTGAAGAAATAAAATCCAAAAAATATCAAGAAAATGTGAGCGGAGCAAAAACAATACTCTCTTCTTTAGTGCGATAGGTATCTAGGTGTCGAGAGAGGCAGGTGACGCCGAGACATAACCAAGGCAACGCAAACAGCGGTTTTAAAGTCGCAGAAATCTTTGCAAATATTGCCATGTGTGATAAGTTGTTAAAAATAATACCAACTCAATTTCCATCATTTATTTTGTATGCTACAAGCAACAAGATGTCAACAAATAGGATACGGTACCTGATCATTTGCTCCTTTTTAAAATTTAGTGTATTCAAGAAGTAACTACCTACATCGATAATATTAACTAATACCTCAAAAAATTGGTAAACATAGTTGAACCTTTTGTACCCGTTGAATATTGAGGCTAAATATTACTCTTTGTACATAGGTACGTAAGGGATAGATGATATTTCTATTTCTCGGCCACGAATTTACCATACATTGGCAGTAAAAAGAAAGAACAGACGATCAGTTTCATATTAAGCTTGTGACTTACTCTAATATGCGCTATTAGAACATTATGTCAACCTCATTTCTTAGTCTATATGGATATTACTACATTATATACCTCTACATTTCTATATTAGACCCAGCATAAGCTCTTAGTCTTACATTACGAAATATTTTTATTAATCCATTGACTTTTATTGTCAATTTCGTCTTTATTATGGTTTAGTAGTATTCCTGACAAGTTTGGGATATTAACCCGTGGTATACAGCAGTATCAGTATTGGACCAGAAATCCCAATGAGTCATAATTTATTTTGTATTGAGTCTCATATGGCGACTGACGAGAAGTTTTGGTCACTGGTTCTCATTAGTTTATAAAAGAACTAAGAATAATTGGGTAGTTTCCAGGGTATTACAATTAAAAATCTATTTAGTCCGTCAGTTAGATAATGAAGAATTATTAGACACGTATTTTTTTTCTCGTATTAAGTTCCAATACTTAGAGGTAGATAAAATGGCGTTAAGTTTAGGAGTGGGAGGTTGTGAAGTCATAACGTGCTACAAAATCTGGCACGCTGTGACATCATACGATATTTCATATTAATGTATCGTCGAAAGTATTTAATTTTGTGAGTAAAGAAAAAATACGTGTCTAAAGTTTTAAATTAATGTCCATATGTGTATATAATAGGGTTATTATAAACATTTTGAATTAGGTAAACCTCAGGCTTCAATCTTGATATTATCTATTATACGCCATACAAACTTTAGTTTCGTGAAACAGTCGAGTTTGAGTATTTGCTATTTAAAAGATTTTCCGCTAATCCAAGTGCTCCACACGTCTCTTCGTTTGTTCCCGAAAAATTCCGGGATTTGATTCCAAGAAACTGGCACCTATAGATTGGCGCGAGAGCTCTTCTGCGATACGATATTTTGTTATAGATTCCTACCAAATAAAATGTTCAGAATAAATGTATGATGTTATTTGTTTAAGTCATCTACAATCTCTTGTTTGATATCTTAATGTTATGTTTGTCAAACAGTTTTGGGATGAGTTACTCATTAATTATGGTTTTTATATCAAAAAGGGGACGTTGGTCGCCAATACATTTTGAATAACAATTAACACATAAAATCACGCCTTTTATCCCCGAAGGGGTAGCAGAGGTGCACATTACAGCACTGAATGCCACTGTACAATGTAACACCCACTATGTATGTACCATGTCCCATGTAGAGGTAATAACATGGGAATCATTACATAAATAGTGAAAAGTGGGTGTTTCATTGTCCAGTAACATTAACTGCCGTAAAAAGCCGCTGCCTACCCCTTCCGGGATAAAAGGCTTTATGCTATATATTTATTTTATTCCATTTCGTTTGAAATAATATTTGAAAGAATATATTACATTCTACATTGTTAAGTAATTAGGTTGGACACGCCTCTGTCTGACCTTTTGAAACAATATCATTTTTGTATGTAAATCAATCTAGATTTTTGTACCTACTACGAAAAAAGGAAAAATAGGTACGAACTGAAAATATTTTTTGTAACAATCTTATTTCATATTCAATCCCTAGAATTCATTTCTGTTTCTTCGAAAACCAAAATATATACGAAAATATTATTTGTTTATCAAATAATATGAAAACAGAAGCGTCCGCCTATTTGCCATTAACTCCACAATTGGTGTGGTGGCTGGTGGTAACAAGCTGCCGCGCAACTTGTCGCGGGTTCGATTCCCGTACGCAGCAACTCTTTGTGTGATCCACAGATTGTTGTTCCAGGTCTGGGTATCATGTGTATGTAAACTTGTATGTATGTAAAGGTGCCCACGACACAGGAGAAAATCATAGTGCTTTTTTATGGGGGGAAAATCATCGAATGACTGCCCCCGCCTGGTTGAGGCGGGAGGGAGTGTCAGACTCTTACTGACTAAAAACCACTCCGTTCCTACTTCTGCCCTTCGAGCCGGAGCCCCGATGACGGGGGAAAACCTTCAATAGTCACCTACCTTTTTGGGGTGAAAGACTCTAGAATGTCGACTCTAGAGAGTCTAGAATTCGTACCTCACTAAAACCCCGATGGCCACCTTCAGCACCTGTAAAGGGCACCGCGACCTCTGAAGAAATCTGCTCCGGAGCCCTCAAGGTGCAACGCCTGTTACAGCACATTCTTAGGGAGACCTGCATGTCCCTTGGTCATCGCTTTGCACGGCAGCATGAATAAGACAATAATTTTGAACCTACCGCTTTAACATTCTGCCCCACCCAATGGTCGGCTATCAGAGAATGCCTATGGCATTAACTCCGCCAATTACAGTGTATGTGCAATAAAGTTTAAGCAAATAAATAAGAATGTTGATTAAATTTACGATGACAACAAAACTAGTTCCTTCACAATATAATATCAATAACATAAGACGTCTACAGAATTTAATAAGTAACAAACAACGACGATACAGCTGATGTTCTGATAGGATTGTGTTCGGGGAATATTTGGACCGACCTCGTTTTTATTTTATTGATTTTCTTCAATATTGCCATTTAAGAGTCTCCTGTTCGGGACTTATTTGTTGTAATTCTCATGAACATGATTTTGATTGTAAAAATTGCGATTTAATACGTAGGTAGCTTTATTGATTGTGGCGTCATGTTTCAAATTCTAATTTTGCATTCACGAGATATTGATATCTAGGTTCAGATTGAGGCAACCTTGCACAGTGTGACCAAGATTAATTAAATAAATATTCATTTGCGGGTTTATCATTGATAATAACACTGAGGTGTTTAATGCTGCTTGTTATTTTTAATTCAAGGTAGTGTTGTTTCTGGAGCAGTTATGTTTTTTTAATGAGGGATAATCATCGAATTATTTCTCCCGCCTGAGTGAGGCGAGAGGGAGTGTCAGACTAAAAACTCAAATTCTCATTCAAACTCTCATTGACTAAAAACGACCCTGTTCCTACTCCTGCACTTCGATCCGTAGCCCCGACAACCCGTTAAGTCCTCTGCGGCACCGTATCGGTTTCGGTCCTATTGCCTCGTCTGTCCATATAACGAAACACATTTTTTTTTAATGTGAAAATTTGCCATTTCCTCACAATAATTCCTATCTTAACTAAGTACAATGTTCACCACAACATATCATTGAGCAGTTAAGTTGCAAGTGTGCGCGGTTAAATGCAAGTTTGCATGTTCCTGTCACAATTTACTATAGGTCAGGTACTTATTTTTGCCAACATTGCGTGGGAGTAAATTCTTATTGAGACATCGGGTTACCTTGCTTAGCCCCTTTTGTGACCAGAAATATGCACCTATAATTCGTAAACCAAATATTAATTAAGCACTAGGTACCTATAACTCAGTCTTTTGTGTCTTGATTTACGCTTAAAATAATATTATAAGAAACATAATCCCACATCATAATTTACTCCTATGTCGTGGATACGTTTACAAACACATAATTTTGCATACGTATCTTACACTCAGATCTGGACTAACAATCTGCGTAGCGCGAAGCAGCAACTGATTGCCTAACGACTGCTCCAACCGTGTAATCAATGTTTCAAATGTTTTTCTTTATATCCCATATCCAACGCGACTGTAAACAACGAACAGAAGGAAGTAAATAACTCCTGTCTAACGACAATGAACTAAAACTTCAACAGAAGTTTCCACGTAAAGTTGTAATAGGGTCACTAAAACAAAACCACTCTCCACTTCAAACAGCAAACAAGATGGACAACTCTAAGCTCAGCTTAAAATGTCGCTGTACTTTTTTAATCGTGTTATTAAGAAAAAAACATTTTTTTTTGCATTATGCAATAATTTTTGTCGTAAGAACATAAAACAAGTGCCTGTTCTGTTCTTAAATATTTTAGAAGCGCTTTCTATCACACTATTGATGTTTCAAATCGGCTAGACACTTTGGCAATGCATAGAGATGTGGCTTCGTTGTACATTTTCTGTCGCTTATACCACGGGGAGTGCTTTGAGGGATTGTTTGACCTGACCTGCCGCATCTTTTCGCCATAGATCATCACGACAGCTTATGCATTCCCATCATATTGATGGTTGGCAGGCCACAACTGTACGCTTCTCACGTAGCTTTCTGCCTCGCTAAGCCAAACTGTGGAATGATCTATCGTCGGCGGTATTTCTGAACCGATTCGACCTTCAAACCTTCAAGAAAAGAGCGTATTCCTTTTTAAAAGGCCGACCACGCACCTGTGACTCCTCTGGTGTTACGGGTGTCCATGGGCAGCGCTGATCGCTTACCATCAGGTGATCCATCTGCTCGTTTGCCTCCTATTCCATAAAAACACTACTATTATAAATGTGAAAGTTTCTTTATTTGGATGTTTATCTGTCAATCATGCTGAAACTACTGAACGGATTTTGATGAAATTGGGTAAACACAGGCAGGGTAGTGGCTAACTTGGGTGATAGGATACTTTTATCCCGATTAAATGATCTCATGGGATAAGACAGGAATCATATTCTACGCTGATGAAGTCGCGGGCAACAGCAAGTTGATAATAATTTCGCGTGATGATAGTATAACACCCATAATATATTTATCTGTGCCATATCGCTTCATCATAAATGGCTTTAAATTTCAATCGAAGTTTTATTGAAAATAAACGTGTTAACATAAACACATTACATTATTTGAATCAACCTCATAGTAAATCAGTGGCGATGGAACGTGGATAGTAACACGTTCAGTAAGCCACTTATAGCATTGATGACTGCGACCACATTACTGGTCCCAAAGGATTTGTTAATGCTGTTTGCAAATTCATATAAATTAAGGCTGGTTAAAGACCACACTTGTTATGTGTAAAATATGTTTCGATGAAAGTAATGGCGACTAGGAAGAACCTCATGGTCTTTAAGTGATGTGGGCAGTGGATGTGTTCTTTATGAGAGCAGACAAGTAACAAAATGGGACCTGGAATATTTTTTCTAACATACTATATCTCTCCATAACGTGCATAAAGTCCCAGTAACTGGTTTCTCTTTTTTGGAAAAATGAACTTCCAAATGGACAAACTGTTAAATAAATTAATAAAAAATCGCAGCGATGTCATTGGGCTGCGCGACATCGCCGCGACCGCGCACGCTGCTCATAAGGAAGAACCCCTCTGTGTTTCGAAACTAGTAGAGCTTAGCTCAGTATATTCACGTGATTAACCCATTTTAGTTAATTTAATATGTCTTACGATAGTTATTATAACTGTTAAATAATTATGCAGTTCCTAGGTTAAGTTTAAAGGTCAAATAAAGCACAATTTATTACTTAGGTTTTTTCTTAAGTATTTTTTGAAGCGTTGGAATTCTCCACACTGGAATGTTTCCTGTGTTTACAAATATACAAGTTCACATCACATGCACACGAGTTGAACCCACGACACGTTGCGCGACAGCCACTTGCTCAGGCACCGCACCAACCGTGCAGTCGATTAAAAATAATCTTCAGTACGTTTTGCAATGGTTTAAAAATAATAGCTTATTTATAACTATCATATCGATAAGTTTATGATATACCTAACTACCTTTCTTGCAAATAATTTACGTGGTAACTATATCGTCGTTGACGTCATTATGAATGAGGGTCAAAATGTGGATTAGTGCGCCATAAATCATTATGAATGGGGTTAATGATGTTATGGGTAGAGGTGAGAGCTATTATAAATGTGAGGCAGGACATATAATTATATACATATGTGTCGATACATGCCTGCAAGAGTTTAATCGGGTAATACAGAAGTTTTGGGGGACATCAAAGATTAGCAGAACGTCTTTTAATTAATGATGTCTCCTGTTGTAATTCACTGAGGAAAGTGTAAACTATCGTTTTCTTTCTTTACCTATTATAATGTCTTCTGATTTATTTCGTTGTGGGAACCAAGACATGTCCTTGGGACTGCAGTGTTCCGGTGTCTTCATGGTTGTTTCTATTGTAGATCCTGGCTTACTGGAGTTGCAGCGATATTGGAAAAATAATAAAAAAGTTCTTAGATTTGGTGATGATAATAATTATGGAGATTTAATTAGGAACCTTTCGACGTTTTCGTTAAATTATCCCATTTCGTTTTTCCGACTTGTAGATTTGACCCGAAATAAATCATAAACTTTGTTTGTTTGATCACGACAGACTTAAGAACTTGGAACATGAACATGTATCGTTCAGTTCCTATTAGTTGGAACTGAACGGCACATTTGTACATGTCACTTGTTTTTGGCGTGAAATAAAATTTTATTTCTTTTAACCTTTCCGATCGCGCTTATCTCCGGAACTACATACAGGTCCGATTTTAATAATTTTTATTTTGCTGGATACTGCATTTATCGAGGAAGACTATAGGCTGCATAACATAACGCTACGATCAATAGGAGCCACCGAGAAAAGCGGATGAAATCGCACCGAAGTAGCCAATAAAATATAAAGAGATAAGCAACAATCAAACTTTTATATTTATAACGTTAGTTGAGATGATAACATCGCGCCTTTTATCCTCGTAAGAGTACGCAGAAGTGCACATTACAGCACTTAATACCAATGTACAATGTAACACCCACTTTTCACTATTTATGTTATAAGGTCCATGTAATAGGGGTGAGCCTACTGTCTAGTTGAGATAATATATCTACATAATTATATAGGTGTAGACAAAACTTCCACACAATAGTTCACGATAAGCACCTCCAGAATCACACGATCTATCAAAGTCAGTCGTTTGACACATATAACATAACATTCCGCCTTTTATCCCCGAAGGAGTGGTAGGCAGAGGTGTACATTATGACAATGTCGTTTGACTTAATGAGGATCAAAATTTGATAATCTCAGAGGAGTATCAAGCTAATGCAACCACACATCAATATTGATAGTCAACTAATGAACACGTTTCAAGAGGTAATTAATTCTGTATTATCACACCGTTTGGTTATTTAATGGCGTAAGACGTAGGTATAGTGCTTTGTGGACGATTTACTTTGGACATGTCTATGTATTTTGCCGGTGGTGTCATGGTGGCCCGGAGGTTTACGCCCGCTACTCATGCTCGAGGGTGCGGGTTCGAAACCTACCAACGGCAAGTACCAATGTGACTTTTTCCGAGTTACATGTACTTTCTAAGATTATTTAGACACCACTGACAAACGGTGAAGGAAAAACATAGTGAGGAAACCTGGACTTATAATTTCTAATTATAAGTTTGAAATCGCCAACCCGCATTGAGCAAGCGTGGTAATAAATGCTAAAACCTTCTCCGTGTGAGAAGAGGCTTTACTCAGCAGTGGGCATCTATAGGCTGTTGATGATGATGATGATGTATTTTGCCCAAGAATGTGTTGTCAAATGACTATTTGCTAGTGGAATTGACAACCAAGGTCTATCAAGCTCGATTTTCAGATTTAGTTAACATTATTGATTCTCATTAAGACATAAAGTTGTAGCAAGTTACAACTTGGACCACCGCCTTATAATGCGCGCAAAATCGCGGCCGCTTATGAGCTTGGGGTCGCGGGCTAAAATCATACGATGTTTCAATTACTTGCGTGCGCGCAGTAAGCGGAGGTACTTCATCAGTCTCACATCGGCGACCGAAACTAGTGTACACGCGCTTAGACGTTGCTTGCTTGCTTGTATAAAATTCTTCCTGCTATCCCGCTACGCAGCCAAGCTATAGTGGACCTTAACAGCTTAGCGATAAGGGTTAGATTCCTAAACTCGGTTAGTGGCTAATGTGCAATTACCCACTACAAAGTAACTTACAAGATAATATAAAATTAAATTTTATATAAGTTGAAGAAAAGGTCACTGAAGCAGTCCAAATTCACGTGTTGTAATTACTATAGGCAAATATAAAGTGGGTGCACAAATAAACCGCTCAACATTTTCACTCACAACTGAATTATAAAGGTTTTTATTACGAATGGTCAATAATATACTTTGATAGCCGTACTTTAAAACCGCTGAACGAACTTGTGAACAGGTTGGAAAATGTATCATTGAGATTATAGGTTTAAGGAACTTCACAATAACAGATAGCATAGGTAGATATGAAATTAATCGAACAAAAATTTGGTTTGGTTCTATACAATATTAGGTAGGTAATAATGTTTCGTTCTTTGTTACCTACCTACAGATTTAACGTTCGTAGAAAAAAATAAAATACATGAGAAAACAATTAAAAGTTATTATGTAGAACATGTGAAGGCTCTTTTTGCATGGTCAAGAGCGATGTGAAAAGCTGTCCAAAGTACTTGAAAAGGACTCACTTTGTTACAGAATTTTCCACTCTAGAGTCTTTGAATTTTTTAGATTGCTTGAAGCGAAAAATGGCACGTGTATTTTATACTTAAATAATATATTTTTTATTATTGAAATTTTAAAATGAATGTAATGAAATATATAGTAACTAGCTGTTGCCCGCGACTTCGTCCGCGTAGAATAATGACTTCTGGCAGAATTTAGGCTTTTGAATTAGTTTTTATCAAGGGATATTCTACGGTAATGGATGTCGTCAGAATTGATTCAGTCCCGTAGATGATAGCGTGATAATATGTAGCCTATATGTAGCCTATATGTTTACCCGACTTGTTAGTAATATTCATGCAAAATTTGAAATAGTAGTGCAGTACTTTTTGAGATCATCACGGCCATACATACAGACAAACAGACAAAAATTCTAAAAACCACATTATTGGCTTCGGTATCGATTAGAGATCACGCTTCAAATATTCTTTTAAAAAGTATTCAATGTACAGTTTTGACTTTTCTACGATTTATTATATGTGTAGATAGCTGTTGCCCGCGACTTCGTCCGCGTAGATTAATTACTTTTGACAGAATTAACCAGAATCAATTCAGTGCCCAAGTAAGATTTACCTATTTTGAAATGATTTATCGTAGTTTCAATAAATAAATAATCCCGCAGGGATCTTACCAGTACAGTGCCCGATCACGTAAGGTTTGAGTAATAAAAACTATTCTATCGACTATTGTTGTACCGAATCTCTCTAGAATAAGTTCAGTGGTTAAGAGTTAGAGAGTCCTGGGGCATTGACGTATAGTTCCCGTTCTCGTGAGACATCTGTGAAAAAACTATCATACGTTACCCAGGTCCCAAATCATCGTTTTACCGAATGTAATTCAAAAAGATTCAATGATTCTAAATTCAACGGCTAAGAAGATTTATACAAACTATCATTCCCTATTTTATCCCCTTAGGGGTGGAATTTATCAAAATCCTTTCTAAAGAGATACCTATGTCATAGTAACTTTATGCATGCAAAGTCTCAGCCCGATCAATTTAAAACTGGCAAAGTATCATACTTTGGGGTGAGAATGTTCAAAAACCTTTCTAAAGGGACGTTTACGTCATAATATCCATCTGCACGCCGAATTTCAACCCGATCGGTGTAAAACTGACAAAGCCTCACACAAACGTTCATCTCCTATTTCACCCCCTTGGTGGAAATTATCAAAATCCTTTCAAAGCGGATGCTTACGTCATAACATCTATCTGCATGCCAAATTTCAACCTGATCGGTTTAAAACTGACAAAGGCTCATATAAACTTTCATCCCCTATTTTACCCACTTGGGGGTGGAAATTATCAAAATCCTTTCACAGTGGACGCCTACGTCGTAACATCTATCTGCATGCCAAATTACAACCCGATCGGTTTAAAACTGACAAAGGCTCATATAAACTTTCATCCCCTATTTTACCCACTTGGGGGTGGAAATTATCAAAATCCTTTCATATCGGATGCTTACGTCATAACATCTATCTGCATGCCAAATTATAACCCGATCGGTTTAAAACTGACAAAGTCTCATACAAACTTTCATCCCCTATTTTACCCCCATTGGGGGTGGAAATTATCAAAATTCTTTCACATCGGATGCTTACGTCATAACATCTATCTGCATGCTAAATTACAACCCGATCGGTTTAAAACTGACAAAGTCTCATACAAACTTTCATCCCCTATTTTACCCCTTATTGGGGGTGGAAATTATCAAAATCCTTTCATATCAGATGCTTACGTCATAACATTTATCTGCATGCCAAATTACAACCCGATCGGTTTAAAACTGACAAAGTTTCATACAAACTTTCATCCCCTATTTTACCCCCATTGGGGGTGGAAATTATCAAAATCCTTTCACATAATATTGCTTACGTCATAACATCTATCTGCATGCCAAATTAAAACCCGATCGGTTTAAAACTGACAAAGTCTCATACAAACTTTCATCCCCTTTTTTACCCCCTTGGGGGTGGAAATTATCAAAATCCTTTCACAGCGGATGCTTACGTCATAACATCTATTTGCATGCCAAATTTTAACCCGATCAGTTAAAAACTGACAAAGTTTCATACAAACTTTCATCCCATTTTTACCCCCTTGGGGGTGAAAGTTATCAAAATCCTTTCTTAGCGAATGCCTACGTCATAACATCTATCTGTATGCCAAATTTTAGCCCAATCTGTCCAGCGGTTTGGACTGTGCGTTGATAGATCACTATGTCAGTCAGTCAATCACGTTTGAATTTTATATATATAGATAAAGATAATAGATAATGGATGTGTAATGAATACCAACTTTGTTTTGAGTAAGTCGTTAGTCTTGAGGTCACAAGTGTGACTGTCAAGCACGGTATCTTAGGTTCAGATCACGGGTCGCACATTGTACCTATCAGTAATTGATTTAAGCTTCGACTGAATTAATCACTACAGGTTTTCTCTCCCCTCCCTTTTTCAGTAGGTATAGTAAATTATGAATCAAAGATGTTTGCTTTGTCAAACGTTTTAGAATATTGCCATGAAAAATATTTTACGTAAACGAAATCTGTCATTTGGCAAAAGATGTTTTAAAGATAATAGAGGTATAATATACTTTTTTTTAAGGGGGGCAAATCAGCAAAGTACTACTCCCGCCTGGGTGAGGCGGGAGGGAGTGTCAGACTCTTACTGACTAAAAACCACCCCGTTCCTTCTCCTGCACGTCGAGTCGGAGCCCCGGTTACCCGTTAGGTTCTCCGCGACTCCGAAATATAATATACTTAAGGTAATATGACCGTCGGATGTCGTGGTGACCCGGAGGTTTAAGACGCCCTCTCATGCATGAGGGTGCGGGTTCGAAACCTATCAACGGCAAGTACCAATGTGACTTTTTCCGAGTTATATGTACTTTCTAAGATTATTTAGACACCACTGACAAACGGTGAAGGAAAAACATCGTGAGGAAACCTGAACTTATAATTTCTAATTATAAGTTTGAAATCGCTAACCCGCATTGAGCAAGCGTAGTGCTTAATGCTCTAACCTTCTCCGTGTGAGAAGAGGATTTGCTCAGCAGTGGGCATTTATAGGCTGTTGCTGAATATGACCGTCATATTATAGTCCTAATATATATGTAGGTAAGCTCTGCAGTATATGTAACCAACCAAGGTCATCAGAATTAACATACAAAACTAACATTATAAATAGAGTTTTATTGGACACGTTCAGTTATATTCCAAGACCCCAATTCCATCCAGCCGTTGGGACATTACGAGTGCCAAAGGAATTAGGGTCAGCTCACACCGAGACGCGACGCGACGTGACACTGCGCGCAAACTTTGAAAGACATAATAACATAACATCATCAGCCTTTTATCCCCGAAGGGGTAGGCAGAGGTGCACACAGAAGTAACACCCACTTTTCACTATTTATGTTATGAGTCCCATGTAATAGGGGGTGAGCCTATTGCCATATACCGGGCACATTTCCAGACTCCGTGCTACTACTGAGAATTTTTTAAAAACCCAGTAATACTTTGCCCGACCCGGGAAGCGAACCCGAGACCCCTTGCCCGGCAGTCGCACTCGCGACCACTCGGCAGACGAGGAAGAGAACTTTGAAAGAGCGACTCAAAAAATAAAATCTATTATTTTCTATAATGGTGACGCAGCTAATTGCCGCGAGGCATCTCGATTGAAACATGTGTCTTTTCGTGTAGATAAATAAAGCCGATTTTTGAGTTGCTCCTGTAATATGCTTATCCGCTGCGCAGCGCTGTCACTAGTCTCTTCTGCTACCGTCACGTGTCGCGTCGCTTTTCAATGTGAGCTGACCCTTAATGTTGTATTACGGCTCCTAGGCCTTCTGTTTAAGGTTTGGTCCCGAAACGCAATTCATTTTGGACCACTAAGTACCCCCTACCTGATTAGGGCCCAGGTGTATTGGTAAATTACTTCGTCTGATGTTCGTGGGTGAATTATTTTGTAATTATTTGCGGTCGAGGAAAGGATGGGGTAATCCTGTCACTGAATGCTGAGTGACATATTTGTTTCAGTGATTGGTGGTGAGATGTAAAATAGTAATTGTTGTTGTGTGGCTGTAAAACAATTCGTGTTTCAAGTTTATAAAAATATATAATATATTAAACGTTTACAAAAAGCCGCGATAGTTATAACTTTTTTTTATTTATAACTTATTAAGTCTATTTTACGCGAATGCGTCGTTGGCCGAGTGGTCATCAATGTGCGACTGCCGGGCAAGGGGTCTCAGTTTTCAGATTCCCGGGTCGAGCATTTTTTTTTAATCTCAATAGTAGCACAGAGTCTGGAATTATGCCCGGTATATGGCAATAGGCATACTATTACACCTCCTATTATATGGAACTCCTAAGATAAATAGTGAAAAGTAGGTGTTACATTGTACAGTGACATTAGGTGCCGTAATGAGCACCTCTGTCCACCCCTTCGAGTAAAAAAAACCTGGTGTTATGTTATGTGATTTTACGCGATTTCCTTTTACGTAATTTTGCAAAAAATCTGAATATGTTATCGACGTCTTGCCGTGGAGAAAATTATTAATGAAAAATAAGATTAATATCAATAATGCAAAAATCATTTAAGATCTTGGTCTCCTTGTATACAAACACCATCAACATTAATCAAAATAAAAAAATCTTTTAACGTTCATAAACAGTTTATGAATAAAACCTCCGCGGTAACCGTATTACTTTATGTCCCACTCCAACGGAAGATGGCGTGGCAGTCGTGAAGTCATTTACGTCTATTTTACTGCAAAGAACATTAAAAAGTGTTTTTACAATTCCACTCGAAAAATGGTAGATAAAATTTCTTCTCTTCATTTCAATTCAGTTTTTACAAGAGAACATGAAAAATATAATAAAAAGTGTAATGGTATGGCTTATCTAAGAGAGTCGTTTAGGGGCTCTTTGCATGTATAGTAACTACTTATAGTCTTACATAAACGAAATCTTAACCAAGTTAGTACAGAAAATTGTTTTATTTGTTTTGATTATGAAGTTCTTAAGTAACAATAGAACACACTATCGGGATATCAGGACAACTTTGACGAGGTATAAGTAAGTTTAAAATAAAAATCTTAAATTCTGAGCTCAGTAATATTTATTAACCTAACTCTTCCAAGGCATTGTTTTGAAGATATTTGTGTTTTGTAACCATTACCATTTGATTATGTAATAGATCCTGTCACAATCACACTTATTTGATTCTTATTCCTTTTATTTACGAGTTTCTTTCTCTTCAAAATAATTTAAGACATCTAACTTAAATTCTTTACAAAGTTTCAGATTGCACACCATCTCAATTTAAATACATTTTAAAAAGACTAAACTTACAACTAGGACATGCTTGACATGTAACAAGATTAAGTGTCGCAGCTTCCGTTGCCATGGTAACGGAGTGCCTCTGAATATTCAGTGTCTGAAGCGTTTGCAGAGAATTAACTGAGCATCAAACCCGTTTGTTAACCCTTGAAACAGCTCTCGTTTTATGTTCAAATAGATTTTATTATTCTAACGAAGGACATGAAGAGGTTAATGTTGGTTTACCTGGTTTCAGGTGAAAGGTACCTTTTGCAATTTTGATTCAAGGTTTTGAAATTGACTCGTGTCATACGGTTTGTTTAGGAGTTTACATTTATACAACAGTTGTACCTTGGGATATTTTGTTGGTGTTAGATCGCGCTCAAGCTGTACTTGCGTGATGTAGGACTCATTGCATCACCGTCGTCGAACTTGTCTTCATAATAACGTAGTCGCCACAATTGTGTATACTGGAATTAAATAATACTCAAGTTACCTATAATACTGTTATTTGCGCCTTAATTAAAAATACCTACTTGAAGTAATCCAGTTCAAAACCAATTCTCCACCATTTTTTTTAAGAAACGTTTCCCCGTCCTAGCATTTCTCCTGTGTCGTGAGTCGTGGGTGCGTTTACAAACATACTAGTTCACATATACATCACACCCAGACCCGAAACAACAATTTGTGGATCACACAAAGAATTGTTCCGTGCGGGAATTGAACCCGTGAGACGTTGCACGGCAGCAGGTTGCCCAGCCACCGCACCAACCGTGCAGTCATTTTAAAATCATTTGACTTTAAAATCAAATGATTCAAGTACACCAATATTTTGACTCACCCAATCCAGCGTTAATGCAGATAAAATTCACATTGAACACATCAAAATTTCAAACCATCTAAAACGTGCTGGGATGTTAAAAATTGGGCAATATTATAGGCCGGTACGACTGTCGGTAACAAATGACGTGAGAATTCATGGCGGCAGGGATGGCGATAAGTGGGCCATATATTGGTTTATGTCGTTTCATTTGACGCACCGTTAGCTCTCTCATCGTCGCCCTGTCAACGTAATCGAGGCCCTGCCATTAGATTTACAATTTTGGAACATTTTGAGTGTTTAAACTGCGAAATGCGCAGCTTCCTTGTTCAGGGGGATTTCGTTTAATATGTTTGACGTCATTGTTGTGTGAAATGGCCTTTCGCAAGAAAATTGTTCCATAAGATAATATGTGATTATTTAGTTGGTTGCCCGTAGCCACTTGTAACATATTGTTTTTTGTCTAGCAAAAAACCATATGTAACTATCTTAAGAAAAATACCATTAACATGTCCTAGTTGGCGAATATTGATTCCATTTTTTTTAATATAATGCATTTGTGTACTAAATCAACTAAAATCGCGAATTACTCACGTGACTATACTGAGAAAAGCTCTACTAGTTTCGAACCACAGAGGGGTTCTTCCTCATGAGCAGCGGGCGCGGTCGCGACGTCGCCGTAGTATATTCAGATCTTAGTTAATTTAGTATGTCTCACGATAGTTATTATAAAAGCACTTGTGTACTAATAAAAATGCAGCTCTGTTATACCTATCCATCCGGTCTTTTATCCCCGAAGGGGTAGGTAGAGGTGCACAATATGGTACTTAATGCCACTGTACAATGTAACACCCATTTTTCACTATTTATGTTATGGGTCCCACGAAATAAGGGGTGTGCCTTTTGGCACATATTGGGCACAATTTCAGACTCTGTGTTACTACTGAGGTTTTTTTTAAACCCAGCCTGACTTGGGTATTGAACTGTAGACCCCTTGCCCAGCAGTCGTACAATTGCACCTCGGCCAACGAGGCAAAGTGATATACACTCATAATGTACAATTCTTAACGATAGCCGAAAACGATTTATAATATAACATTCCTTAAACACTACTCTATGTCTAAGTCAAGAATGGATAAAACTATAGGTAATGACTAAAATTCGTCTCAAAAGACCAAAAGAAAAATATTCTTATCTTAACAGAAACAGTTTTTCAATATTAAGGACACTTGAATGATTGATAAAAAAGGTCTTCACAGGAACCTTGAAGGTGACTTTTCAGATATTTCATGTAATCTAAAATATTATGAAGTAGAATTTTAGGATAAGACTGCTTTAGAAATCCCTCAGTCAGGTATTGTGTGCGGTACACAATTTAGTATATTAGAAAATGAATGAATGACTACTTTTTATACTTGGAACTTAAAACAGGCCTTTGAGTTTAATTTAATGTTTCTTTAAGTTATAAATTCCAAATTCATCTAGACATTGAGCAGATAGTTCGTCAAAAAAAAAAATGGAACCCCCATAGTGTGATGATAATCGCCAACTTGCCCTTAAGTGAAATATCTAGTTCAGTAGTAGACGTCTTATATGACAATGACGATTCTTCTATTACAACAATATAAGCACATTATCAAACGACACAGCCTTGTTGGCCGAATGATCGCAAGTGCAACTGTCGGGTAAGGGGTATCGGGTTCGATTCCTGGGTCGGGCAAATAATTACGGGTTTTTTTAAATAAAATTCTTACTAGTAGCACGGAGTATGGATTTGTCCCCAGTATATGGCAATAGGCTCCACCCTCTATTACATGGGACTCATAACATAAAAATGATTACATTGTACAGTGGCATTAACTGTCGTAATGTGCACCTCAGCCTACCCCTTCGGGGATAAAAGGTGTGATGTTATGTTATATTATTCAAACGACACAGGAGTACGAGGTCACATTCCTAAAAGGCAGAAAACAAAAGAACGGACGCAATAAACTTGACCGCCTTCTAAATAACTGCATTCGATTCGTTTTTAACCTGCGCAAATACGACCATGTCTCTGCATATCGGTTGCAACTAAAGTGGTTGCCCATACGTCAACGCAGGAAACAACTGGCGTTAACCACTTTATTCTCTCTTCTTTATTGCCCCACTTCTCCTAGCTATCTATCCTCCTATTTTCAGTTCATAAGTGCAAACCACAGCAAGTATCTTCGTTCCACTAATAATCTTCTTCTACAATGTCCCACGCACCGGACCGACTTCCTTCACTCTTCATTCTTTGTCCAATCCATTCTGCTGTGGAATGCGCTACCCACGGATGTCAGGACGGCAACCTGCCGGCTTTGTTTTAAAGTTAAGGTTCGTGATCTATTGCAGAGGGAACAGACAGACGCATCACGTACTTAATTTATCATTTTGGCGATTGTATTTAATATATATGTATAATAAATATATATAATTATATATATATATATATATATATATATATATATATATATATATATATATATATATATATATATATATATATAGTTATTGTAGTTATTAGTAGTAGTAGTTATGTTATTCCCAATTTATTTATTATCTTTTATAGTATTGTTATTTAGTAATATTGATAATGTATCTTATGTAATTTACATTATACCTATTACACCTACTGTTGCACATCTCTGCATCACCCCATGGTTGACTGTTAGAGAATGCCACTCGGCATTAAGTCCGCCATCGTATGTTATAATATACAGAAGTGTTAATAAAATAAATAAATAAAATAAATAAATAAAAGTCTAATTAAAAAGCCTCACACAAAAATAGCGAGGGATTTCCTCTTAAAATGATAATATTTTTCTCAGTCGGTTCAAGAAAGTCCACGACTCGCGGTTGATGGGAAATAAATATGATTCCATTTCATTTAGTTTGTCCTATTTCTGGTTAGACGGAATGAGAAATGAAAGAAACAGGATGGACAACATCCATTTATAAAATCTCTTTTATAGAAACTACATTTTAAGTAGAACTTTAATCCCATTGATGTTTTAAATTGGATATTTTGAAAGAAGTTTACTTAAATCCTGTCATGACCATCGTTATCATCATTGCAGGTATTAGACGTTAATTGGGTACATTCTATAATCTAAAATAAATTATTTCGACTATTCAATACAATAAAATTCTGAAAAGAATCACACTTTCGTTAATTGATTTTATGACCAACATAATTTTAGTATTTTTCCAGCAAATTTTTAAGAAGGAAGTATGTCGTTGGCCCCTAAAAATATTTGACGTCACAATCCATAATCTCGTACAAAATTCATAGAACGCTGTCGTTTTTGACAGTTCAAAAAACGTATTGAATTTGACTAGTTGGCAAGTATCCAATTGCTAAATATAGACTTTCCTAATAGACTTATAAAATAAGTTTATTTACCTTACTACCTCATTATATCGCTGAACAAATTTTACCACAGTGTGTCCGGTACAGTCAAGGTCAATCAAGGTATTAACCATGAACTATTTTTCACTTACACTAAAGCATCTCTAAATACAATAGGCATTATATTTACGTCACACCTTTTACGAGTCCGTAAAAAAACGACGTAAAACATGTAGCGTTTTAATCTTTATGCCCTTGTGTTACGCGTAAATATTACGCTGTGTTATAGCTAGGTGTAATGACATCAAAAATATTAAGGTGAGCAAGTTTTATGCCTCGTTTGTGAATGGATAAGGTGGCAAGTAACAGGGTTTTTTAAGGGGGGAAAATCATCAATTATCTTCTCACGCCTGGGTGAGGCGGAAGGGAGTGTCAGATTCTTACTGACTAAAAACCACCCTGTTCTTACTCTTGCACTTCGAGCCGGAGCCCCGGTAATCCGTAAAGTTATCCCTATTGAGCCCCATCCGTGGTGGTCTAATGGCTCTTTGCGGCGCGCACGGAACGCGACGCGGCGTACAATTAACAGGGTTTGGGAATCATTTTCAAGGTTATTGGAAAAATTAATTTGTTAGTAATAGCATAGAGTTTCTAATGGCGTCAGATGTATGGCAAGCACCAAAATTCTAGTAAACGAGACAATATTTCTGATGTGTCATCATCACAACAACAGTATAAAATATTATTCCTTTAAAAAGTAATTGCCATTTATTTTCAACATAATTATATTACTAAAGAATAGATGTGATGTAGATGTCTGCCTCGTTGGCCGAATGGTCGCAAGTGCGACTGCCGGGCAAGGGGTCTCAGGTTCGATTCCCGGGTCGGGAAAAGTACTACTGTTCAGAAAAAAATTCAGTGGTGTCATGGTTTCTGGAATTCTGTCCGGTATATGGCAATAGGCTCATCCCCTATTACTGGGACTCATAACATACGTAGTGAAAAGTGGGTATTACGTTGTACAGTAGCAGTAAGTGCCGTAATGTGCATCTCTGCCTACCCCTTCGGGGATAAAAGACATGATGTTATGTTAAGTTATGTAAAGACGTAAAAAATGACAGTCACTTTTAAGAAAAATGTCCTCAGAACAAACCTATGGACAATTAATTAAACCTACATTCAATTGCTAATTCAGTCTGAAACATAGGGCGTTGACCTCGAACGCTCTAGCCAGCATGATTGGAATGCGGATGAATCTATTACTTGTATCTATTATATGTACTGCTAATCTGACACAGATTGCGGCTTGTATCGTATTAGTAACATATGCACCTGACCTAATGTAATAAATCACTTAAGGAGGTTCGATTCTCAGATCTGGGTTGTTCTCCGTAGTGAAGATTATAAGCTTTCCGACTTATGTATAGTACTAGACATAACTTCATCGTCACCAGTCTTTACTCGTTCCAGGAATGAACATTAATCACCACGGTAGCTCAGGCAGACTGGTCATTTTAAACTTACCTATAAAAAACCAATTCCTGATAAACATATATATTATCAACGATCTCGGAAACGGCTCCATCGATTTTCATGAAGTTCGTTTTCGGGGTGTTCCGGGGTTAGGTTTCATTTTAAGAAAATGTCATGTGTCCGTGTTTTCATTGAATAAATATCCTTATTAGAATACGATGCTACATTTTGCCATGATATATAATGTATATGTTCGGGTTCAATCCTCGCCCCATTGTCTCTTTTAGATTTAAACTTTTTTATTTTACGTTTTGTTCTATTTAATTTTTTTTTCTGATAAAACGACTAACTACTAAAACTAAAACACCGAGCAAAGCTTAGTCGTCTAGGTCCTAATAATTAATTGAAATTATAACTTGATATCAGAAGTTCTTAAACAAACTCCTAGCCCTAACATAACCAGTTAAGTTAATGCCACTAGCAAAAGCATTCTACTTTGTTAATGCCAAGTCTACCATCAGAACACCCAAAGTTCTCAGACAAGTAACTAATTCCAAAGACATTCAATGTTCATACAATCATAATAATAAACACCAGAGATAAACTCGGCACTATATCTACAAACGTTAGACCCTCTATTTTAAACCCTCTGTTACTTAAAACTAAGTTTATAACACATAAACATGGTTTCCAGTAGCTCCTTAATATTTAAGCTTCGGACTTAATTGCCACTATAAAGGAATAAAGTGCAGCTTGGGAATAATATCTCTTGATACGATACCGAAGTAATGTACTATTATATTTAGCTGGAAATGTCCCTGGAATACTATGAAAACAGATGTTTTGTTATAATTGGGGATGCCAGGTGTAGCAGTCACTTATATGAATACCTAGCAAGGAGTTTCAGATCAGATTTCGTAGATCTATATCTTTGTATACCCACGAAATCTGATCTGAAACTCCTGAAAGAAAAAGTAGTACTCTTGTATTAGTTTTAAATCCTCAAAGTATTTAATAGACATACGAATTATGATGACACCACATTGCCTTGTAATAGAACTGGCAAAAAAAGAATTTTAAAGGGGTTCAAGATAGCGATAACGCAATCAAAATACTTTCCAGTTGAATCATAGCAACATTACATTGCCTCTTCATGTTTACTCTTTACTCTTTGAAGTACATAAGTAATCAATATGGTCTATTCAAGTTCCATAAAGCAGCTAGATTTGACCACCGTTCAATTTGGACTCAATATTAAAGACAAACTTCACAATAGAAAAAGAGGTAAGAGAGAAAGTAACAAAATATGCAAAGAAGCTGACCGTATCCAATTACAAAATAAAATTAGGAACATTAATGAAGCCATCAAAGACACACTAATAAGGTGTTATGACATAATTGACGGTGATAATCGTCTGGTTTGAGTAATATCGCATGGGTAATGGCGTATGAAATTTGATGCTAATTGTTATTACAATCTTAAGAAGCGGTGTCCTGTTGTCATTCTTAACTTTAGATCGTTAAGTTGAAATCTAAAACTTCGTATCGTTTCTTAAGGGTTATTTTTCTTTGTAGACGTAGACTACGTATGAGAGTTTTGTTTTCTATCCTTTAAATTTTGTACATCTTTTTCACATGTAGTTTATTTTCAATATGGAGAATTATTATCCGAAGAGGTAGATGAAGTCATTTACTGTTAATGAAATATAATCTGCTTTTCCTAAAGTCCGGTGTGGGTTCACGGATTTCTTCTGGATAAGTTTAAAAAAAATTACTGTCGAGTTTTCTAAATAGGTATTTACGCTAACAAACAAAAAAGAAATTCAAACGAACATGGTACCTCCTCCTTTTTTGAAGTCGGTTAAAAGTAATGTATCTTGACCTTAATCATCTGTAGTCACATTCGCATTTAACGTAACTACGAAGAATACGAATCTAACTACATTTAGTCAAGTTAAATTTCGAACCAAATTTTCGTCCATCTATTCGTAGTTGTTTTCCCAACAATAAAGATGTGCTGGTCTACCAAATGCTTCCCTAACGGTACATTTAAGCAAGATAATAAACAATTAAGAGTCGAAACAGCCCATCCATATAATTTCTGTTGCTTTAGCTGAATTAAAATAGGTTAATTAGCCATTATAAATTTCTTATAACGACTATGTTTTACAATTTTCCGAGTGAATTTCTCGAATTTGCCCACGCCTTAATTCTTTAACGGCCTATCGACAATTTAATTAAATGTTACGATTGTTGCCTTTGAATTTATTATATTTTGACTTTATTCATGTTTAGATTGTTGGAGCTAGCTTACCGATCTTACTTATATTACAAATACAAAAGATTGTTAGGTTGTCACTCAATCACGCCAAAACGTCTAAATGGATTGAAATGAATTTTGGAAAAAGGTAGGTTATGGTCTAGAAAAAACTCATAGGCTTTTTAAACACAAGAACGCGGGCAGTAGCTAATAGTTGTTTATAGTCTTCACATTTATGTATTCTGAAACAACGTCAAGTTAAATTATTTCAATAGATTCTTTAATAAGATTACTATCACTGTTGTTTTGTTTAAAATCATCATATTTACCTATTCTTATGAATAAAGCACTTATGTGCACTAATACACTTTTGACACCTATCAGATTCGTAGAAAATCAACTCGTGCAAGCAATTAAAATGGCAGCCAAAAATACACACAAACGACTGCACAATTAAGTCCAAATTCAAACACAAAACATAACCACGATATTACGAAACACAACACGTTCTGAAAACTGTGACCACGCCACATGGTGGAAAGCACAGCAAATTGTCGCCAGCATTTTTTAAACATCAAATTAAAATACATACAGTATGTGTCGCTTTGCATTTTATATGCAACGATAGTAATATCGTAAAATCCTCATATTTTTCGTGTAAACATTGCATTCGACGAGTGTGTGATAAAAGAGCTGCATAAATAAAATATGGTTTCATGAATGTCAAAGAATATTTAACGAGGTGATACAAACATAGAACGTCAACAAAGATCTTGTTTGTTTTTAGTCTGTTGATCTTGAAGAGTAAAAAGTTTTAGGAAAATGATGTTCCTTCATTATCACAGCTATGTAATTAACAAATATATTATACATACAATTAATATTAACTATTACTAAATGAAACTATATATGTCGGAAGGATGGGGTGGGCGATGTCAAGCGAAAACCCTCTTCGTCATATATATCGGTAGAGGTATGTTTATGCAGTAATAAAACAATTAAATCTTCGTAATTAAAGTAACATTTACTTTCGACAGTGCACAATAAAATTACTCAGCGATTGCGTAACGTGTGAACTGGGCCACGATTGACGAACGACTCCCCGAGTTTGCGCTTGTGCTGCTTTATATATCACTCGGTGGTGGAGTTGAAGTGACGTCGGCCAGTTGTTTGTTCACTGCTTGCCCATTACATTCGCAGTTTACGAAATAATGACGGCGGCGCCGTCATATACAACTTAAAATATAAATAAATATGAACTAAAATATTTACACATTACAAAAAAATAAATAAGCTATAATAAGGCATCAAAATAAAAATTTTCCTCATCATTATCGTAAGGTAGGGTGCCCAAAAGACTGGCAGCATTACCACATTGAATAGCAAAACGTAACTAACTAATCTTGACTTATTGTTGTCGTAAGTGGATATAATAAGATTTTTGAACCAGGCTCTGTAGTTCGATTGTTGGCTCAAACAAAGGAAGATACCTACCTAATATTTTCACCTATTCTTACATGGGATTTGTAACACAATTATTTATAGTGGGTGTACATTATCGTTTTAATTATTTTTGTCTATCTATGTTATGTTATGTTTGATAGAGATAAGAGAAGATTTACGATAGTCATAACCTTTTCCAAATCCCAAATTTTTATTACCATTTCCATTTACCAGTAGCACTCACAAGAATACGTAGGAGTGAACATTCGTAAGCATTCCGCTTTACATTCTCATGTCACAGTAAAATATATCCCAAAGCACTTGAGTTGATGCACTTGAGTCGGGAACTCTAATGTATTACTGCACTGCGTTTGATTTACTGCTCACAGATATACGAGGGCAGCCGAATGTGTAGTTTGAATAATAGGAAAAGAAGAAAATCCATACATACAAACATAACCTTACGCCTGTCTCCCATGGGGTAAGCAAGACTATGAACGGCTTATTGCTATTATTCTTACATTTGTCTTTCGCTGCATCAACAGTCATCGGTCTATTCACGCATGCGTTTTATTTTCATTCTTTAATATATCGCTACATAGTATAAAACAAAGTCGCTATCCGCCGTCTGATTACCCCTATGTATGCTTAGATCTTAAAAACTACGCAACAGAATTTAATGCGTTTTTTAATATATAGAGTGATTCTTAAGGAAGGTTTATATACATAATACATGTATATTTCACCCGTGCGAAGCCGGGGCGGGTCGCTAGTTAATATTAAAAAAGAAGAAAATTAGAATCAGTAATGAACATCAAAGTTAGATCCCATGACGTGCATCGGGATACAAATAATTATACGATGACTTAACATGATGTCGACACTTGGAAGACAAGTTAGAGATCATAGTTTTAATGGTTCAAGTTTATCAAAGAGCACTATTGTCTGAACTCTGTCAATTTACCTATACAATCCGACGACATAAACTACGAGTTCCTTACGACACCCAAAGAAGAGTAGATATAGTGCGAAATATCGTGATCAGCAGCAAAGTAAAACTATACAATATAATGATGGTATGCAATCGGCGCCACCCATGGACACCTAGAACACCAAGGTATTACAAGTGCGTAACGGGTCTTTTGGGAATTGGGAATTTTAAGGATTGTGAAGGATTCGGGGTTTTGGGAAACTAGGGAGGGGGGTTATTGGGCCTCCGGTAACCTCACTCACACGACGAAACACAACGCAAGCGTTACTTCACGTCGGTTTTCTGTGAGGCCGTGGTATCACTCCGGTCGAACCGGCCCATTCTTGCCAAAGCATGGCTCTCCCGCAATAGATAGACACCGAACCTAAAATGTGATTAAAAATGTTTTATATTTCTGTCTATCTGTATTGGTTTGGTATGGTTAAATTTTAATATTCTGATCACAACATTGGATACTTTTTATCCTGAAAAAGTATATACACAAGAAAACAAACTTGATTATGCGGCTCAATCCCTAAACATAGCTCCTGTACCAAACACAAATATAAGTTTGTCGAATGTTAGACTGTCCGCAATGTTACTTTACGCTGTAACTGAAGGGCCGATGGTTGAAATTAGCTTGAACTGATAATATATTATAAATGTGAAAATATGTGAGTTGGTGTATGTTTGTAGCTCAGTCACATTGAACCGGCAAAGGGGCCGGGATGAAAATTGGAACAGAAGTAGATGATGACCTGGAGTAATACGTACCTAGGTTACTGTTTACCCCTCGTAATGCGGGCGAAGCCGCAGGTAAAGCTAGTAAAGAATAATATTTCACAATGGTGCATTAATTATTTTTACACAAGGTATTACAATGATAACCTTCTTCATAAGAGAGTTACTTATATTTGTTTTTTTTTCAGTTCATTCCTCGTTAAATACTCTTAAATAAAGACTGCCTCGTTGGCCGAGTGGTCGCAAGTGCGACTGCCGGGCAAGGGGTGTCGGGTTCGATTCCCGAGTCGGGCAAAGTATTACTGAGTTTTTAAGAAAATCTCAGTAGTAACACGGAGTCTGGAATTGTGCCCATTATATGGCAATAGGCTCATCCCCTATTACATCAGACTCGTAACATAAATAGTGAAAAGTGGGTGTTACATTGTACAGCGGCATAATATGCACCTCTGCCTACCCGTTTGGGGATAAAAGGCGTGATATTATGTTATGTTATGTTAAATAAAGAAACTATTATTTATGTTTTTTTCTTTAAAACTAACAAGCAAATATATCCATAGCTGCTTCATTTTCTTTTATATACTTAGAACAATATTTTCCTTTATAAAAAGAGCCTTGGTACACAATCCTAGACTCCGAACCGACCACTTAGCAACGTGGGCCAGGTACGTGCTCATCACAAGTTTGCATCACTCTCATTGGGCACACTTCACTAAATACAGGCAAACTTGTGTTAACTACTGCATGTTCATGAGATGCAACGGCGTTTAAGATGAGAGTAGAAGTATGTTATGAAATGTTTTTAATACTTTACGAAGAAGATAGTTTATGTTATAACTTTTGTAAGACATACTGAATTAATTATTACGTTTTTTTGGTTTACTCAAGTCACTCAGTAGCAGTGAGACAGTCACCACGTTGCATGTCGTGGAATTTTGCTCATGAATATAAACCTCTAGCATGGTTTGAAACTAGTTGAGTTCCTCGTCAAATAATTACATGAGTAATCTGACAAGTAATACATGACAATTAATGAAGAAGATAGTTTTTATTTGTGAATATTTTGATAATTATTTATATATGATTGGTGCTGTGGCTGGGCAACCGGCTGCAGTGCAACGTGTCGCAGATTCGATTCCCGCACGGAATAACACTTTGTGTGATCCACAAATTATTGTTTCGTTTCTGGGTGTCATTGTGTATGTGAACTTGTTTGTTTGTAAACGCGCCTACGACGCAAGAGAAAAGCCTAAAGTCCCTAACGTTACTTAAGAGAAAAAAATATATCTTCCTAACAAAAAATTTCGCTGTTTAACTTGACATTGTCTTTTATTTGTTCCAGTTGTCGATGTCTCCATAATCGACATTAACTTATGTCAACTTAGTAACATGGCTGTACACTATACAATATATTTGAAATGAAATGAAAAGAGTTTATTCAGCATGAATGCAAGGAACAATAAATAGCAATACAATACAATTTAATAAAATAACAATATAAAAGTGTAACACAAGAGAGTGAGAATAAAAGATAAAAGCTAAATTATAAAACTACAAGATAATAACAATAGGTATAACATATTTCTATTTACTGTGTTGATTGTGCTTGTACAATTTATATGCAGTAGAACCCGTTTAAGACGATCACGCTTAATACGATTTCTCGCATAATACGCCATTTTACGTCGGTCCCTGCAACTTAAAATATATTTTCATACATTTCTTAACGCTTAATACGATTCGTCATCCCGTTTAATACACGCCGAGCAGCGAGAGAGGTCAGCGCTCCCAGCGCGACGCCCGCGCCCGCGCGCGCCGTTTGTGCCGTGGTTGTGGTTGACGTCGTGTTGGAAGAAGAAGAACCCGAGATACAGCAGGGTTTTCCTGGATACTCTTCTATTGATGACAATGTAGCACCGTACGAAATTCAATCAATTGAAGATCTTATTGAGAATGTGAACAACACACAAAACGAAGTCCTAAGTGATAATGATGAAGACGAAGATGAGTCAACTCCGGTTTTGTCAAAAGCCCAGGCATTATCAGCTGTTTATGATTTAAGGCGCTATGTAGCTTCTATGGATCAAAGCGAAGACACACTGCAAAAGTTGAATTATGTTGAAAATCTTTTAATTGCTAATGCATCAAAATCTTTTTGTCAAACCAAAATAAGTGATTATTTTAAATAATGTAATTTTAATTACACTACGTATTTAACGTAATTTATAAATGTATAATTACAAAAATTAGAACATATTACATAATAATAAGTAGTACTTTTTTTTTCCCTATCCCGCATAATACGCTTTCTCGCTTAAGACGCGTTTTTGGTAAGGTCCCTGAGAAATCGTCTTAAGCGGGTTTTACTGTAGTAGAAACAGTTTTAGAGATTGCTTGTACATAATTATTATACAGTAGAAACAAAACAGTTTTAGAACATCTTTTAATACATTCAAATTTAATTAAACGTAGCAAAACATTCACCATAACTTTGAAATAATGTGGGATGCAAATTCTCAATACCTCTCACTAATGGAGGTTGGCTCTCGGTCTAAACTTTTGAACTTCACAAACTACTGAACTTTATCTGCGTTAGGCAGGTTTTACTTTTCATCTCTCTTGCAGTATTATTTCGAATTTCATACAACTCCTAATAAGGGGCAGGAAGTTCGTTAGAGCACAATAAAATTGTTAGTTGAATATTTGGGGATACTTTTAAACGTCAAAGATGTTTTGGTATTTCTAATTCAAGGATCAATTTTATTATCATGAAGCTTTTTTGGGATGATTTTATTCGAATGCTTTGAACGCTTTATATGATAGAGGGAACTACATTAACAAACTAAGTCTACAACTAAGCAGGATAGAAATGTCGACAACCATTACTACACATTACCAATCCGACACAATACTGTTACAGCAGAAATAATGTTCAATTACGATGTCCCAACACAGCGAGCTCTCAAACAAAGGCATTTCTCTTCATTTCCAACACGCGTAATGCAGCTTAGTTCCCCTCTCACGAGTAATTAAGGCTCATTATCCACGTATTTAGCCACATCCATAGCCTAGACACTACATAATACGGATTTTCGCTTCATTACCTGACCTACAAAATTATTAGGCTAATATCCGCTTGATGTTCCAGCGAACTGGTATATCTGTCTCATTCTGACGTGCTACCATGCTGACCTTTTGTCTCTTTTCGTTTTGAAATTGCTTCAAGCGGGATGTTTGAACTAGGTTAGTGCAATCAGGCTGTAAATATCGACAGATGATTATCGGCATTCAAATGACTGCTGGATTCGTTGAAGAGGAATAGCAATTAGTCCTAATGTCATTATTGGATAAACTGATGGTTGTCTCTTCGTTGTTTGGTTAAAAAGATATTGAAGGATTCGTTGAAGAGGAATAGCAATTAGTGCTAATGTCATTATTGGATAAACTGATGGTTGTCTCTTCGTTGTTTGGTTAGAAACACTTCGGGATATGAGAAAATAAAGAGTATAAAAAATAATTGCGATAGTCTAATTTTCAATCTTTTGGATTTTGAAGATAAAGTCTAAAATAAAGTCTCGATCTCAGGCAACTGGAAAAAAAACTGTGGCTCCTCTGGTGTTGCGTTATCTCCTCTGGTTTGCATTAGGTGATGCGTCTGCTCGTTTGCTTTCAGTTCCATAAAAAAATATTAAAAGCCTTAAAGCTGACATAATCATTATAATGAAAAAATAGAAGCATCATGACAATGTTGGTCACCAAAATATAACGACCATTTACGAAAGATAACTTAGATAAAACTGAACCTACATTTTTCAGCGTAAAGTAATATTCAGGTAAAAACAAAAATCGTCCATGCTGAAATCCCTTCCACATTACAGCGTGTTTTATCACGCTAGCGATAGCCTACCGGTATTAGCAGATGATTTATCCTCTAGGCTTAACCCTTGAAAAATTGCTTACTCCTACGTACGTTATACGGGAATGATAAAATGTTAATCTTTGACCCTTACTGCCAATGGCGCGATGGTATCAATTTAAATGTTACATGTTGACATAAATCATGTTTTCTAATAAAAGGCTCCGGTTGGATTTGATGTCATATTTCATGTGTGTTTGAATTTGCTTTTGTTTTATGGAATGACTAGCTTTTTTCGCAGAATTGCTCGTGTGGGAATAGTTTTTGAGATTTTCGCAAAAAAATCTTTGCTTGTTCTAAGAAAAACATATTTTTTGACCTTTTATTATCTCTGCATATAAATTTTTGTGTAATAAGAGTACAATATTAGTTTACTTATTCAGATGTGATCTCAAAATGAAATTTTAGACAAGAAGCTGTCACATACAATATTTTTACTTACAGCCATACAAACGGACCCTTTTTTACAATAATTGTAACAAAAAACAAATAAAAAGTCATACATCGCTCGAAATATTGTCAAAAACAATATCAATTCAACAAATATATCATTCGAAGTCACTAGAAACGTAATTCCAAATACCAACATTTGTGTTGTATGTACACCTTATGTTAGTATTGGGGTTTACCCTCCAGTACCCAAACTGAATCACACCCAAATTAATAAAACTTAACACGAAATGTAAATGCTTTGAAACCACGTTTCCCCCAACACAAGCCAATAACTAAACCAGTGGAAGATTCACTAGTGATCTAATTAAAATATTCAACAGAGTACAAGGAACGTATCGGTAGCATGAAAACTACGGTAGTAAAATCCATTGAGAAAACGTTAGGAAAGTTACGATGAAAATTTACACATAAAGATACGAAACCAATATAAACCGACCGTCAAATGCTTGGAAAGATCATAATTTAAGGGAGACCATTATAATTTGGATGTATAGCTTGATGTGACGTGGGTATAACTTAATACTCGTACGATAGGGTTGGTGATGATGTAAAATAGGTTTTATTTATGTTATCATAGCATTGTATCTTGGATTGGTTTGTTACGTGTCCTTGGTAACGCTAAAACAGGTTTTGATAAGTCCCCATGACTTTAAATGCCATATAATAATCTATTGTGTACTGCTATTTAAAAGAAAATTGGCCCATGTTGAAATGTTATTTTTTTATAGCATAAGCCGGTAAACGAGCAGACGGATCACCTGATGGTAAGCAATCGGCGCCGCCCATAGACACCCGAAACACCAAGGCGTTACAAGTGCGTTACCGGCCTTTTGCGAGTCGGGAATTTGAGGATTGTGGAGGATTCGGGGATTCGGGAGACCAGGGAGTGGGGTAATTGGGCCTCCGGTAATCTCACTCACACGACGAAACAAAATGCAAGCGTTGTTTCACGTCGATTTTCTGTGAGGCCGAATATCACTCCGGTCGAGCCGGCCTGAAGCATGGCTCTCCCACACATATTGTGATTTACATTTGAGACTGAAATGCATGACTTAGAGATATTAGTTTGAGGCTATTCTTATTTATACAGTGAATTTATATTTCATTAGGAAATAATTTTCTATTACATAGCATTGTGTAAATTTTCGAAAACGCTATTACATCATTGTTAATTTTCAGCAATAATTTGACTTTTCAGGTATACAGCATACTTGAACCCACTGACAAGAGCAAAGTTTCCAAACCAATTAACTTACTGAAATTACTGAAAATGAGTTTTCTATACAGTCCAAACTGTATACAAAAGAGTTACATACTTTTACTGTTCGGTTGAATACGTTTCAGGGGAAATATTTTGTGTTTTCAGTCTTTTCAGGGCTCTTACAAACATTTGTAAATAATTGAAAACTTTTATTACCTTCCCCTTTATACAAATAATATTTGAACGTCGATTGAGTGAATAGGAAAGCTAATGTAATAGGATTGATTCGTGATTGATACTCAAATTTAATCTCCACTAAACAAAAACATTATTTCTTATGCTATGCTATGCTATACAAAGTCTATTTTGCTGTAAAAATCGTGTTCTTGAGTTATTCAAGCCTTCTACTATTAGTTCGCCTATTAATGGCTCATATTGATAGCTTCAACCTTATAAGAAGAAAAAAACACAGCCTGTACACAATCAAACATGATCTTAATTCTTACAGCAGCAAAATTTAATATCGCTATACAGCGCCAACTAATTAAAATATAATTTGATCGACGTGTGCGGGAAGCGAATGTAGACAAATTTTTGTTTATTAATTACACCTTAGAGAAGTATTTTCTATAACATTTAAGAGTCGTTTACGATCTTTTGTAATTAGGAAGGATGGGAATCAGGACAAATCTTGCGTTGATTCATTACTTAATTCTCAGAAGATCTTATAAAATCTGTATTAATTAATGTATAATAATTAAAGACTTTACTTGAGAACATTTTCTTGGTAGGATCAATTTGTTCTGCAAGTAATGTTACCTGCTCATTTCCAACAAGTTTGTTATAATTGTATAATTATTTACTAACTATCTCCAAGCGATTATATTAAAAATAGCCTATAAAGGATCTATCTTGCTGTCATTTTCTTCATTTCCACGTCACTGAACATCAGCTTCAATAATAATTATGCTACTGAGCTTGATCTTTAGATATTTGCATTTTTATTGCAATTTTTTCAACTCAGTGAAGTCGATGTGAAGTCTTAAATCGAAGTCTAAGAGACAAACTAAACCAATACTCTAACTAAATTGTAATATATGAACATGTAATATATTTTTTTACACGAAAGGAGTTTTAAACAACACCCCGTAAATGTAACCGACTTTCCGTTTATTGTTTCCGTAAAACTAAAAGCGAATGAAACAGGCGAAGCGAACTCCGTTAATTTATAATTAACTTGAAACTAACTTATGGCTTAGTAAAATTTTAAGCCAACCAAGTCTACTTAGTTAATACTTTAAGTAAACACGATTAAATAAAGTAATAAGTTAGTTTGGTATCTATAACGTTTTAGAATTCCATAATAATATATTTTTTTTATGGCATAAGCCGACAAACGAGCAGACGGATCACCTGATGGTAAGCAATCGGCGTCGCCCATTGGAACACCAGAGGCGTTACAAGTGTGTTACCGGCCTTTTGGGAATTAGGAGTTTGAGAATCGTTGGAGTTGGGGAGATTGGGGAAGAGGAGGTTAATTGGACCTCCAGTAACCTCACTCACACGACGAAACACAACGCAAGCGTTGCTTCACGTCGGTTTTCTGTGAGGCCGTGGTATCACTCCGGTCGAGCCAGCCCATTCGTGCCGAAGCATGGATCTCCCATACTCGAAGAACCTATACTCTTCCGTCACCAGGGTGGACTCGCCTCTCATTTCAAAATCCTCTTAAACAAAAGCTTCAATTGTTATATCTCAATTCACCATTCATATAACATTAAAGACAACATAATAGTAATAATTAAAAGAAGTACAACATAAAAAGGATAGGAATACACGCAACAAAACATCGCACAATAATTCCATTCTCTGTCCAGTAATAAATTTATGCAAATCAGTCAACTGACATGCATTTATGCTACAAAACGGCAACACAGCCTGTGCTGTTGAGAATAAATGTTTTTAAATTTATTGTTCACTAGCTTTTGATAGCGGCTTTGCACGTAAACTAGTGAGAATTGAAAATTAAACAGCTCGTGTATATTTAACGTGTATGCGTATGGTGTCCCCAAGCAGTCAGCCAAATGTGGTGATAATGACCGATGTTGGAGTTATGATAGATTAATCTTCTTTATTTTGAATATAGATTGACTGCCTCGTTGGTTGGGTCTCGGGTTCGATTCCCGGGTCGAGCAAAGTATTACTGGGTTCTTGAAAAATTCTCAGTAGTAGCACGAAGTCTGAAATTGGGCCCGGTATAAGGCAATAGACTCACCCCCTATTACATGGGACTCATAACATAAATTTAATAGTGAAAAGCGGGTATTAAATTATAGTGGCTTTAAATGCCGTAGATAATGTGCACCTTGCCATGCCATAGTTGACGGTAGTACTTTTTATATAAATGTGTATTAAACGAACAAACGGACAAAATATATTAATTCTTTAATTATAATTTTACAGCCATGACGCTTTCACCGTTCTTGTTCTACAATAAATTGATTAATGAGAAATGTATCGAATTCTGTTCCATATGTGAAAGTAATTAAGGTCGATTGTCTCGTGAAACGTGAGCGTATTTCCACACGTGTTACAATTTGTCTTGAGCACGTGTCGTGTTACATATAGCGAACGTATTATTTCTATTAATATACGTTTTCCAAGAAGTTTGTCATAGAAATAATATTACAAGTATTGCTGGATTTTTTATACCGGTGTCGATTATTATGAGAAAATTATCGGTTTTGTAACAAAATTGTCAATAATGTTTCCATCAATAAAATTCGCATTAACAAAGGGACAGGGTTTTAAGTTATATTAGTTTTACAAAACGATAATTTTTGTAATAACTATCGTGAGACATACTAAATAAAATAAAATAAAATCGCGGGTTACTCACGTGAATGTACTGAGAAAAGCTCTACTTTGGATATTTTTCTTTTTAGGTTCAACCAATCGTGTCTTGCGAACAAATAGGTATATATGCATACATACAGGTCATATTGAGAACCTTGTTCTTTTATTGAAATAAAGAAACAGACATACATTAAGTATGTAGGGCTGTCGTTGAGTTATACGTTAGTGTTACAATTAATTATTTCTAAGACGCGACAATCTGTTCGATGTCAGAACAAAAAGTGAAACGATATAACGCAATCGGTAAATCATAGGTTGGTCCCCATGGTATGATATTTCTTGGTGGCGCTCGGCGTCCGGGAGGTCTTGTGAAACAAGGCAGCGATGGTGGTAGCTTCAAGGAACGGAATGCAGTGAATCATACATGGTGTGATTATTTCTTAACACATCCTTCATTGTATATACTGTAACAACGTACTGTGTAGCTACAACTATTTGTATCATAATACAGGACTACGACTATAGTTCGCTGCCCTGTATTTTCCAATCGAGATACATTAGCCGAGCACAAAAATGCAAAATCATCGATTCGATTACAGGACGAACGAGACGGTAGATTGTAATCGATACTTCGTGACGAGAAAGTAAAATTGTGAGCGCATTGTAATACTCGAAGCCGTGCTCACTCCGTGATACGTACTAACAGCTTCTGTACAGTTTTAATCAAACTTTGGCGTTGCAGTTTTTCCAAAATGGACGCCAGATGTGCCATGTTTGTGACGATCAGTGAAACTTGTCTTTGTAGAAAAATGACATTGAAATTGAAAGTCAAGTGAATCAAAAAGTCAGTATGTGAAATTACTCTACAAAATATATCAGAACTGATATGTATATAAATAAAAATGAATTTTTGTTCGTTAGTCTCACCAAAACAAGAGAACGTCTGAATCCATTTGGCGGATTTTAGTCTTGAAATGTCCAGGGAAGGCTTAAAAGGTGAGAAATCGGTAGAAGTTTGGCGGGTCAGCTAGTTATAGTATAAAACAGCTATAGAAATATTGAGTTTTCGTTTTACCGACTTTAAAACAGGACGCCGACTTTCTAACCTATCAGTGGGTAGGTAACCTATCAGAACTACCATACCTAACACTAACATACCTAGTTATTTTTGCTTTTTAGTTTTTACCATTTACTTTAGTTTTTGATTTTTTGAAGTCGGTTTTTTAATCAAATTATTGCTAGTCAATTTTCGGTTAGCCATAGGGCGTCAATTACTGACAACAATTGACTTTCAGACAAATGGCATACTGAAGAGATTAACTATTTATTGAATTTTTTGCTTGAATATAACACAAGTTGTATAATAATGGTGTTCATAAAAAATATTAAACTATTAACAAAACGTTTCTAACGAACTGTTAATATCACAAAATAAAGGTTGAGTATCGAATCTCTTCTCAGAAATGTAATCAAGAGATTGATTCGTAGAGGCTTGAGCCTATGTTGACTTGGAATATTGATTTCAAAAATAAACCAGGTTTGTTATCTCTTCATTTTTTGTAAAACTGATCGTGCTGATTGTATTTACTTCATAACGCACAAACCGTTAAAATAAATCATAAATATTTTAGTCACTATAAATAATTGTTATGTTTTATTCGGCTTACATTACAGTGAGACATTGTAGAACATACTTTTTTAAAAAAGAATAACGATTGGAGTTTCTTGCTCGTTCTTCTCCATTCGAATCTGCATTTTGGAATGAGCACCTAGCTTCACCTAATTTCACTGACGGACTGACTGACAGACTATTATTTATTTTGTATTTGTTGACGTTTCAAAAGTATCAAACTATGGTTTAATTGAAATAAATGCTTTGATTTTGACTTTGACTTTACTCACGGAATTATTTGACGAGGAACTCGATTAGTTTCAAGCCTTGCTAGAGGCTCATATTCATGGCCAGCATTCCGTGTATAAATTAGTAAACAGATTACTTCCGACAGCTAACAGGATGCTTTCCCAATATTCTACACCTAGTAAATTATGTACTGTATAGAACAAAAGCAAATACAAAACGGTTTCTTGGCTAACAGAACTGTTTAAATCATATCTCCATCTGATCTAGACTGAACTAAGCCAAAACTTTAGCTGAATCTAACAAGTTTAATGCCAGCAGTCTTAACTACGATAGTAGTGGGAATAACTTTAAACAAACTAAGAAAATCAAGCTTCAACGTGCTTCACTTGGTGGAGTTCTGGCTTTTGCTATATTTTTATCTAATAACCTTTCTATAGCTAGAGAGCTCCTAGAAGATCTTGTTTTATAGCGGACTAGCTGCAAAAAAGATATATTTAAAAAAATGTATCAGATTTTGAGGTTATAATCTAACCATAACAACGAATATTTGAACGAATGTTGAATGTTTCGATGATTGTACAGCAAGGGGTCTTGGGTTCGATTCCCGGGTTGGGCAAAGTACTACTGGGATTTAAAAAACAAATCAGTGGTAGCATATATAGGTCTGGAATTGTGCCCGGTATATGGCAATAGGCTCACCCCCAATTACATGGGACTCATAACATAAATAGTGAAACGTGGATGTACCAATGTACAGTGGCATTTAGAGCCGTCTATCTATTTACCTATCTATCACCTATTCATCATACAATATAATATAATTCTACCTTCAACATAACCACTGCCCATACACATTACGATAGAGAGAACTTCTCCACACCGAGTAATATGTATGTGTAAAATACAGTAACACACGTACAGATACATAATGTGTGCGTGGACAATGGACTAGCGGCATCATAAGCTCTTTGATGTCGCTCACAAAGTTGTGTTCACTTGCTCACAGAATATGGGCAAGAAATTATATTCATACCACTTGTGTCAGTTCTTAGTTGAGGATTTTGAGGGAGTATTATTATAGAGGAGATGGAAATTATGTTAAAGATAGAGGGCAAAATGTAACATTACTTTTACAACTAGAGAGATACTAAGTAGTTCTAGTAACAGCCATGTTTACGGTTTTTCTGATGACAAGTGGTCACCAAAGCCTGGGTGAGGCGAGAGGGTCAGACTCTTACTGGCTAAAAACCACCCTGTTCCTTCTCCTGCGCTCCGAGCCGGAGCCCCGGTAACCCGTTAGGTTCTTCGCGACTCCGAATCGACATCAGCCCTGTTGGGCCCCATCAGTGGTGGTCTGATGGCTCTTTGAGGCGCGCGCGGAACGTGACGTGCCGTACGCTCGGGTCTGTTTCTGGTCGGACGGGGAGCCACCCATGCTCGCCGTCCGCAGGCCCGCGCTTACGGTGGCCGGAGATCGTAAAGCCTAAGTATTCGTGCAACATCAGACGCATCACGAGTACGTTGCGAAACGTGTAGGAAACTGTTTACCTATGTGTGTGAGTGAAACAAACAGAACAGAACAAACAGAAACGGCAAAAAATCTATATAATACTCATATCTTTGACGCAAAGGGTACGTAAATGATTCTATAAGGTTCAATTTTCTCGAGCACATCACATCAAATCACTAAAACACATTAACACCACACACTATAATAAAATCGCGATCAATCTTCAACACTTTATGTGAAAAAGTAATTTTCACAAGTTTTTCAATCACAAATCAAAAGTCGATGATGAGAGCGGGAAAATTGCTTTTCTATTTCTATTAGCCGAATCTCTTGAGCGCCGTGAATCAATCACTCGTCATAATCAGCCATACACTAGTAGTTGGAGCGTCATTCGTCATTTGGTAATTGACGTGTCAGAACCAACGGCACATAGGTATAGATACTTCATCACATTGACTTTTTCGATTAGGAAATTCTTTTTTCTGGTCCACAAAATATAGTAGGAAAGTATATCTAGTATATTGCACATAAGAATTGGGATTATAACAGGGTATGAAAATTAAAAATATAATTAGTCTGTTAGTTAGGTAACGAAAAAACATTAGACACGTATTTTTTTATTTTGTCGTATAATATAACAATACTTAGATAAAACGAATCAAAGTTTAGGAGGCTAAAACGTGATTTCTACGTATAAAATGTACATAGAAGTGACGTCACGCGACATTTAATTTTCAAATCATCATATTGTCGAAAGCATTCGTTTCTGTAAGAAAATAAAAAGTACGTGTCTAATGATGAAAAATAATCTACCAGACGGACATAAAAATTAGGCATCTACCACTATTATCTTCGAGTTGGACTGATCGCAAGTCACATAAATTTTATTGACTGGTAGAATGCTGGGTGCAGATCGCTTTCAACCAGCCACTGGATGCAATTGCAAAATACTTTCAACTAACCGCTGATCGGTCTTGAAAGGAGAAGCTGTCCGATATTGCAATTGCCTATCGTGTTTTATGGGAATAAAACGGAAACGCTCTGATGAATTACCTGATGGTAAGCAATCGGGGCCACCCTCGGATACCCCCGAAACACCAGAGGCTTTACAAATGCGTTACTAGCCTTCGGAGTTAGACATTTTACGATATCTCCCAAACGTAGAAAAAAAAATATTACATTACACAAAAAAATTCAACTAAAGTACCAACACACATTCACATTTAACACTTCACTTATCCCAAACAATTAATCACGACGTATTTGTCTACTAGATAAGTTTTACAGCAGAATTTATCTGCCCAGTAAATCACCGAAATGTTTTGTAATAATTTCAAACGGGCGCCAAGATATGTGGGTACACTCGCGTTCAATATGATAACGTATAACAAATTGGTTTTGTTTTTGACCCCGATTTTTTTTCCGTAAATTGTATTCCAATTCGAATTACGAAACGGTTTATTCTTTTATTTGTTTTTATTGGTATCCAATGAATCGGTGTGTTGATTTTTTGTTGTAATTAAAGTCGGATTGCTACGTTTGAGTTTTTGAGGTCGGTCTTCGTTTTAACTTTTAAGCAAAGGGTTAGGTTAGGTAATTGGGATTTAAAAATTACCTTATTTTTATCGAATCTAACATTTAATAAAAATGTACTTGGTTACCTTTTTAATGAACAAATCCATATTAAACTCAACACACAACATGCGCTATCATAAAATTGACAATCACTCAGCACTTTGAGTTCAAAATTCACAGGTAATTCGAGCGAATATTGCCCGGTACAATTGGTAAACAGTATCGTGCTGGTCTATACGGGCATGTACACATTAGGGAAAATTCTTAAATGTATATTCAACTTGTTTGGTGTGCATCAAAGAGATGAATCATGATACTCAAGTACCTTTAGCGATCAAGCCCGTCTGACGCGTCGAGGGGACGAAATAATCGCACCGTGAGCTCCTGTTGATAGGAAAATCTTTTGAAAGAGATTCTTGTACTAATGTTGGAGAGTTGGAGTAATCGCTACCGAAATTGTAGTTGTATTTGTTTTGGAAAGTCATAATAAATGTATCGGTAGGATCGATGTAATCGTTCATCATAAGTGACGCTAAGTTCTAATGAAACTCATAATGCCAATTAATACATCATAGCTCAAAAGTGATCATAATTGGTTGTCATATTTAATTAACACTGGTACTGCCACATCTTTACACTACCCAAAGGTTAATTGGTTAAGTTTCTTGAAGAAAACAAAGATGGAATCATCTTCATCATCACTGCTGGACATAGGCCTCTCCAATGGCAGGCCACTGAACTCTGAATACAACGACATATTAGGTATTATAGGTTTAATATTTAATTTTTATAGTAAGCACTGTTCTCCAAGACTGTACCAGCTGTAAGAGCAAAAGCATTTATTATTCACTTCAATTACGTCTTCACCATAATGATCATGTAGTATAAACTCATTAACTTTATGTACAATAGTAATATGGTGCTAACGTACCCGCAGACAACAAATTAAATTTTATGTTAATTAGTGTAAAGTAGGCAGGCACCTTGTTATCGGTAACTGTTATTATACCTCTATAATTAAAGTTTCATATCTCTATTCTTGGTTGAAAATTGGAATTTAATGTGAAAGATTTGTAAGTTCTGCCTAACTACTTCACTACATAGTATAAAACAAAGTCCCTATCCGCCGTGGGTCTGTCCCTATGTATGCTTAGATCTTTAAAACTACGCAACGGATTATGATGCAGGTTTTTTCAATAGATACAGTGATTCTTAAGGAAGGTTTATATGTATAATACATGCATATTGCACCCGTGCGATGCCGGGGCGGGTTAGTAGTACTAAAATGAAATCGGATATTTTCTCTGCTACTCTTTCTGGTTAGGAGATACATGTACTTATTTATAGAATATAAGCAGATGGATCACACGATGGTAAGCGACCAGCGCCGCTCATGGACACCTGAAACACCAGAAAAGTCACTGGTGACATGTAAATATTTCGAGATACTATACTTAAAGGAGCTTTGAACTCAAAAACTATCGTGTAAATCCAAATCGATTAAAATGTCATGATACTTAAGAAATTACTCTTGAAGACTGGCTAGTTATTATAAAAAACTAAACTATATGACTAGATTGTAAATAACACTACCTTTTATATAAGGGAGAAAAATCATCGAATGACTTGTCCCGTCTGGGTGAGGCGGGAGGGAGTGTCAGACTCTTACTGACTAAAAACCAACCCGTTCCTACTCCTGCACTTCGTGCCGGAGCCCCAGCAACCCATTAAGTACTCTGCGGATCCGAATCGGCATCAACCCTATTGGGCCGCATCGGTGAAATAACACTACCTGGGCGTGTAATTAGATTGTGCAACTGATCTTATACTAATATACCATAACAAAAACATCAAAATTTCACTCACATGTATTTGAAATCACTATCTCTTTACATATATGGTTTACTTTAGCTTGCAGCACACAAAAAGCCGTCTAGAAGAGATATCACAATTTATCGATAAGATAAAGCACGCCTTTGAGACCGCTTCAATGATAAACAAAAACGTTTATTGCAATGGTTGGCAAAAACGATAGGATAATTTTAAATACCGTTTGCCACCCCTATGATCTTTTAAGTACAAACCAAGACAAAAGACTTTAATCTTTTAGAAATTAATGTATTTGTTATTTTGTAATATAACATTTTAATTTTATTAAATTTCTCTTTATTGTTAATTGCAATTTGGCTTAAATAGAGAGTTCTTTGTGTTTTATTTTAGATTGTTTTAAATGGTATATGCTGAATGAATATAATTTTATTACACACAAAAGAGTTCATACGAGAGGAGATTTTTCAGAGGTCATTTTTGTCGTCAAAAGTTGACAGTGACTGCTCCGGCAACCTACTTGGAATTCTTGTAGTATTATGTTTTAGTCGCACGATTTTCCACTCGATTTAAATAACATAACATAACATCACACGTTTTATCCCCGAAGGAGTAGGCAGAGGTGCACATTATGCCACTGTATAATGTAACATCCACTTTTCACTATTTATGTTATAAGTCCCAAGTAATAGGGGGTGAGCCTATTGCCATATCATCGATCTTAATACATAATAGTTTAAACCCTGTGTTTTACCCCCCAAGAATATTTTCCCTCATTTTTGACACTGATGCCAAAAGCAAAGTTTATTTGTGCCCAATACTGTGAGCACATCCAATGTGCGATATCACAATTTGGAATTGACAAATGATTTAGAAGCCCGCCCATTTACATTGGACAAGACACATGTTATTGGTAGTGTGTGAGGTTGACTATCAAAGAACTAAAATTGAAACTGTCTAGTTATTCAGCGACACATTTGCATCGCAATTTATACTTTTTACAACACATCTGGTAGTTTATCTGGTTGATGGCGATAAATAAATAAATCTGATACATTGATCTATTTTTTTTATTTTCTACTAAATATATTATATTTATAGTAATCGGATTCCTAAGAAATAGAACAAATTGAAGTTATCTTGTATCACATCACACATCAACAACCTATAAGTGGTCACCGTTGACCTCTTCTAACTCAGATAAAGTTTGAGCATTAATCACCACGCTGGCTGAATGTAGGTCGGTGATATCAAACTTATAATAAGAAATTATAAGCTTATGTTTCTTCTCAATATTTTATTTTACTGTTTGTCAGTCAACTCGGAACAGTACTCATTTTTGGCCGTTGTTAGGTTTCGAACTCGCACTCTCATATATAAGAAGCGAGCGTCTTAAACCTCCTGGCCATCACGACATTTACTTTTTTTTTTTTTTTTTTTCTTACTTGTTTTCTTGTCTAGTTATCGAATAACCCTGACATAGCCATAATAAAACCTAATTACAGGCTACCTGAGTCTAGTCCTATGTAACCGGAGCCCTTCCAATTATAATCGAGTTTCTAAACATCCTTAATAGAATTCAATTTCAAATAGTGTTTATAGTCAAACTGCCAATGGACTGAAATACCTTCAGTCATGTCCACTAACTAGCAGAGAGTCTGTAATCGATTTCCGTATTGGCTGAAACATTATTCAAATTTTCGGTTTTCGAAAATTGTCTGTACTTCGAAGCTAGGAAAGTTCTTTTTTTGTCGTAAACCGGTAAACGAGCAGACGGTTCACCTGATGATAAGCAATAGGCGTCACCCATGGACACCTGGAAAACCAGAGGCGTTATAAGTGCGTTACCGGCATTTTTGGGATTAGGAGTTTGAGGATCATTGGGGATTCAGGGATTGGGGAGATTGGGAAGGGGAGGGTAATTGGGCCTCCGGTAACCTCACTCACACGATGAAACACAACGCAAGCGTTGCTTCACGTCGGTTTTCTGTGAGGCCGTGGTATCACTCCGGTCGAGTCGGCCCACTCGTCTTCGTAGTAAAAGACACAGAGCTACAGAGGTTCAATATATTCACGTGAGTAACCCGCGAATATTAGTTAATTTAGTAGGTATGTGTCGCGATAGTTATTATAAAAAGGCATCTTGTTTACATACCTCTATAGATAGGTATTAAGTTTTTTCAAATGAGACGGCAAACAAATAAAAACTTACATATGTAGGACATAAACGTTCCCGTTTTCATTAAACGTTGAAATTACAATACTTTTTTGTTATTTCATCGATGCCCGAATGAACATAAAACATTCAATCGAACCTGTATGACCACGGGCTTCGGAAACTGTTTCGAAAAAGTTACACAAACAAACCGATTCGTATTTGAATGGAAAATGAAATAATTCGACTTTTTGTATATAAAAAATAAAGGAGCTATGTGTGAAAGTTTGTTTAGTATACAACTTTGTATTAAACGTTATTTTTTACCACATGGTTTTTATTAGCTACGGAATAGGGTAGATGTCTAATTTTTATTTTAATGTCCGTCTGGTAGATTATTTGAAATCATTAGACATTTATTTTTTGTTTTCTTATAGAAACGAATATCGAAACGATATTATATTGATTTGAATTCTCGCGTGACGTCACTTCTATGTACATATTATATTATGTAAAAATGACGTTTTAGCCCCCACTCCTAAACTTTGATTCGTTTTACCTAAGTATTATTCTATTATGCCTCGACTGCCTCGTTGGCCGAGTAGTCGCAAGTGCGACTGCCGGGCAAGGGGTCTCGGGTTCGATTCCCGGGTCGGGCAAAGTATTACTGGGTTTTTTAAAATTCTCAGTAGTAGCACGGAGTCTGGAAATGTGCCCGGTATATGGCAATAGGCTCACACCCTATTACATGGGACTCATAACAACTAGTGAAAAGTGGGTGTTACATTGTACTGTGGTAGAATGTGCACCTCTGCCTACCCCTTCGGGGATAAAAGGCGTGATGTTATGGATGTTATTCTATTATACGACAAAATAAAAAAATACGTGTCTAATATTTTTTCACTACCTAACTTACGGACTAATTAGATTTTTAATTTTCATACCCTGTCATCATTCCAATTGGCTATGAACATGGACTTTAATTCCTAGACACGTGTCGTATCGTGTCCATGGTGGGTATAATACATTTTGCGGGTACAATCGCATAAAACAATTAGTATTTGTCATTCATGCTTAACCACTTGAATGACAGTATAGGAGGCACAATAGAAAACACACTGAGTCTCGCGTAGATTTGCGTTCGTAGATACCATGGGTTTGTAGGATATGTGGTTGTGGCCTTGTGTTTGGGGAAGTTATGTCATAATGTAATATAACATCACGCCTTTTTAACCTCGAAGGGATAGGCAGAGGTGTACATCATGCCACTGTAGAGGTACAATGTAACACCTACTTTTCACTATTTATGTTATGAGTGTCATGTAATAGGGGGTGAGCCTGTTGCCATATATTGGGCACAATTCCAGACTCCGTGCTACTACTGAGAATTTGAAAACAATTTAGTAATACTTTGCCCGACCCGGGAATCGAACTCGAGACCCCTTGCCCGGCAGTCGCACTTGTGACCACTCGACACTACAAAATCCATACCATCTAATCCAAAAGAAGTATTATTATAATACAGACGGTACTCCTTAACATAATATCGACTCAACGGTTTTGAAATAAAGTCAAGAATCCATTGAAGTTTGATAGATTATAATACCTCTAGATTAAGGTACTGCTATCTATTACCTATACTTTAGTTCCTATAGTTCATGTATCAAGGTTGCTATTTGCTTGAGTACTATTGTATTATGTAGGTAGCTGAATAGCTACAGATAATAAGGAACCTCAAATTACTTGATTGACAGCGTATTCATAAACCACTAGATAGTGTTATCCTCTTACATTAATTGGGAGATTTATTAACTCACCATGTTCAAAATGAATACTATTCTACTTAAACAGAATTATACATGTTGTAGCACCTTATTTTAGTACCTTTATGAACGTAAAACGATATTGTTCCTACAGTTTCCTATTCGGTCATTGTTCCTACAGTTTCCTATTCGGTCAGCGATATAGTATTTGTAGTAGGTACTTTGTGTTGCAGATGGACTTAGGCTACAATGACTGCTTGTATAAAGTCTAGTGTGGGGGAGCCATGCTTTGGCATGAATGGGCAGGCTCGATCAAAGTTATACCACGGCCTCACAAAATACCGACGTGAAACAATGCAAGCGTTGTGTGAGTGAGATTATCGGATGCCCCATTACTGCTGCCCTCTTTCCCAATCTTCCTAATCCCAGAATCCTCAACAATCCTCAAATTCCTAATCCTCAAAAGGCCAGTAAGGGCGACGCCGATTCCTTAACATCAGTTGATCCGTCTGCTCGATTACCGGTATATCTCAAGAATCAAGTCACTTAACTTGTTGTTATTAATAAGAAAGTGGACACTATAAAAATATTTCTACCAAATAATTGGGCATCATCAATCCAGTTACTCATTTCAAAATGTACATTTCTGGATATAAACCACCAGAGCAATAAAATAGCCAATGTTTATGAAATGAAACAAGGATATTGGTAGACCCTGCAGTACTACGATTACGGACCCGTATACCCGCATGGAGGGGTAAGTATTTGATAATAATTCTAAACACGGACTGCCTTCGTGACCCACATTCTATTTATACTTTGTCGCTAAAAATGAATGGCCATTTTCCGCACCAATAAATAGCTGTATGTATTTCAAATAAATTAAGAGAAGGAAAATATTTGCTGTGTTAATGGGTGACTATCGTGCGGAATTGCGTGTTTGATAGGTTTTTTTCCGAAGCAAGTTATGGGGTATTAGCGGATTTTTCAAAATCACATTTAGGAATTGTGACTGCCTCGTTGGGCGAATGGTCGTTAGTGCGACTGCTGGTAAAGAGGCCTTTGGTTTGATTGCCGGGTCGGGCAAAGTATTACTGGATTTTAAAAAAAAATCTCAGTAGTAGGAGTTTGGAATTGTGTCCGGCATATGGCAATAGGCTCACCCCCTATTACATGGAACTTATAACATATACAGTGAAAATTGTGTCACATTGACACAAAGTGCCGTAATGTGCGCTTCTGCCTACAACTTTGAGGATAACAAGCATGATGTTAGGAATTGTCACAATATTTGTCCCAATTTTTAGTTACATTCCGAGCAAATTCATTAGATTTTTGAACGCAAATGTACCCTCAAGATCATTTTAACATAACTCTGATAATTGAACCCAAAGATGGATTACATGATAATTATTATAAAAGAAAACTCGTAATGGATTATATGTTGGAAAAGAAAACATTAACATTAGTATAAATGTTTTCAAAGAAATAATGAGCTCTTTTATGTTTTTCCAACATGACTTAAAGGTAAAATTAGTTACCTGACTGTATTTCCTGAAGGGGTAAATACAACATTCTACGAGTAATTAGATAGAGCCGTCTATATAAAGAAAAATGAGAGATTAGGAGGAATTTTTACACAGACAAAGACTCCGTGTTTAGTTCAATTAATGAGACATACTAAATAAATTATAATGAACCGGGATTTGAACCCAACACTAACGCAGCTGCCGGCGGGTGAGTCTAGCGTGCCAACAGCGTCGCGCGCGCCGCCGCCGCGGAGGAAAGTGCGCGTGAATCACGGCAGAGGGCGCGCTGGGCTCGCAGGGTCGAGTAGCCAGTAGCAGCGCGACAGTCGCGAAATGCTGGTCATGAATTCATTCATTCATGTCTCTAGTCGAGTTCCTCGTCAAATATTTACGTGAGTAAGCCGAAAACATTATAGAGGTATTACACTCCAAATTAAACAAAAAATATTGAACGTAGAAAAACATTCATTCTGTTACTAACCGATGACCTTACACTGAAATAATCACAAATCATAATACTATTAGACGACCAGTAAATTTTTCACTCAATGATAAGTGCGTACCTACTCTTGCCCCCAAATCACTGAACCTTCACAAAACCATGATAAATAGACATTTATCTCTTATAATTTAAGGCCGCGCATATCAAAGCGGACTCAATTTCTCCCATTGATTGATTACGTCTACCCAGAGACACCCCTAGCCGGATTCGAACATTTTTCAAACTGTGACACCCCTGACAATGGCTTTATTGAATGACGCTATCTAAGATTGATAGTTTAGTTAATTTAGTACTTGTAGGTATAATGTTTTTAATCGAGATTTTGGCTAAGTAACTGCGATGTCGATTTTAGTTCAAAGACCTTTTCCTAGGAGTCATATTGCCACAAGGACATCCACTTACAAGGTGAAATAGACGACCTATTAAGGGTCGTAAGAAAACGCTTGATGCATGTCTCTTAAAGTGTCTTGCACGCGCGATCACGACGGATAATTATCACCTATATTCTGGACTAATCAAGTAAAATTGGTAACAGGAAACCCAGTGTCAGACTGGGCCAGACCAGGCACAAACAGAGAGAGGTGGCAGGAGATCGACAGAAAAGCAGTATCGACTTCCAACATAAATATAGCTGTCTTAATGTAACAACGACCGCTCTGCTAAGAGTGGAACGACAGAGCAAAGAACAACTGCAACTTGTTAAAAGAAATATCGATTGAAGGGATGAGAATGTAGAGGTAGTAAAAACTGCTTAATTTCATAAACATAGCATCACGCCTTTTAGCCCGAAGGGGTTTTTTTTTTTTTTTTTTTAAGGGGGGAAAATCATCGAATGACTGCCCCCGCCTGGGTGAGGCGGGAGGGAGTGTCAGACTCTTACTGACTAAAAACCACCCCGTTCCTTCTCCTGCACGTCGAGCCGGAGCCCCGGTTACCCGTTAGGTTCTCCGCGACTCCGAATCGGCATCGGCCCTATTGGGCCCCATCTGTGGTGGTCTGATGGCTCTTTGAGGCGCGCGCGGAACGCGACGCGCCGTATGCTCGGGTCTGTTTCTGGTCGGACGGGGAGCCACCCATGCTCGCCGTCCGCAGGCCCGCGCTTACGGTGGCCGGAGATCGTCCCGCGATCCCCGACGCCCGGTGTGTCCTTCGCGATGGCTGGGTTGCGAGGAAGCAGCGCTTCGCTGCCTCACGCGTCCCGCCTCCTCCTTAGCTAGCATGACTGCTTCGCAAAAGGAGGAGACGGCATCCCAATCCCCCTCGCTCCGCATCATGGCCTGCACTAGGCCCGGACGCGAGAGGTCGCCATCGCCGATCACTTCCCTGAGGACACGGCGGTGCTCAGCCCACGAAGGGCATTCTCCCACCGTGTGTTCCACCGTGTCCTCAGGGCGGTCCTCGCAGTGATGACACCCGGGTGTTTCCTCCCGCCCCATCAGACACAGGTACCTCCCGAAACTTCCATGTCCGGTGAGGACCTGCGTCAGGCGGTAGGTGAGGACGCCGTAGCGTCTCTCAAGCCACTCCTCAAAGAGGGGACTTACCGCTGCGATGGCAGCGAGCCCAAGCCCGAAGGGGTAGGCAGAGGTGCACATTACGGCACTCAATACCACTATACAATATAACACTCACTTTTCACTATTTATGTCATGAGTCTCATATAATAGGGGGTGAGCCTATTTCCATATACCGGGCACAATTCCAGACTTCGTGCTACTACTGAGAATTTTTTAAATACCCAGTAATACTTTGCCCTACCCGGGAATCGAACCCGAGACCCTTTGCCTGGCAGTCGCACTTGCGACCACTCGCCCAACGAGGCAGCAACTGCTTAATTTCTTCTATAAATACTTCTTTACAGAGTTGCTATCAAATTACTGATGTACGCACAAGTTTCAGTTGTAAGTTACGACAGTCTGCGTTTTCTTAAGCAGAGGTTTGTTTGCTTACATTACCTTGGTATGAGCCAATTTGTTATAAAGTTTTGCTCTTATTACGAACTGTATGAAGACTATTAGCTTTTTTTTAAGAGGGGAAAATCATCGAATGAGTGCTCCCGCCTGGGTGAGGCGGGAGGGAGTGTCAGACTCTTACTGACTAAAAACCACCACGTTCCTTCTCCTGCACGTCGAGCCGGAGCCCCGGTTACCCGTTAGGTTCCTATTAGCTTAACAGGCAAATGAAGCAATGTAAATTGATATTTTAAAACAATAATGTTTTTTATGGACAAAGTAGGTAACCGTGCAGATGGATCACCTGATACTAAGCAATCGGCGTCGCCCATGGAGACATGAAACACCAGAGGCATTAAAAGTGTGTTACCGGCCTTTTGGGGATTAGGAATTGGAGAGACTGGGAAGGAGGGTTGAATCTGACTTATCTGTAAATTTGCATGTGTGTATGTGTACTAGTTTAGAAACTACTCTTTACAACTACAGTTATTCTTTTTAAGATACTCTATTAGTTTTACATGAATTTTAATTCCAAAGTTTGTTCCATATTTTCTACTATATGTAGAAAACAATTCTATTTTTCATGATACAATGTCTCAATTCTCCTAGAATCCCTTAAACAATAAAGTAGTCTCAGGTAAAAACAATAAAAAAACTATTACCCAACAACAATAGATACCATTTTACTATCGTCTATATTTTTAGGACTCTTGACTTGTGCAGGAAAAATCTTTACATTAATGACTACTCAAGCCTTTCGTTGTTCCTATTAGTAAAAACTCTGTCTTTTCCTCTTCGATTCCACGATTGCGACACTACAGAATAATTGCTTCCTTTTAGAGAACAGTTCTGCTGAGTACGACAAAAAGTCGCTTGAATATTTTTGTCTTGGTGTTTTTAAATGTGGATAGAATTATTGACAATGTATTATTTTAAACTGATTACTGTAATTATTACTACAAGCTTGCTCATCATTTATGTAAATGCCGTCTAATGGAATTAACCTAAGTGGCCGTTATTAGTGTCTACATTAGTTGTGAGAGACACAATAATGGAACTACTATGACTAGTATGAACTGGTTCACTGTACAATATTATTTGTTTTATTTTTTATTTTTATATAAAACGTTGCCACACACTAGGATTTTCTCCTGAGTCGTGGGTACGTTTACAAACATACAATATCACAAACACATGACACCCAGACCCGGAACAACAATCTGTGGATCACACAAATAGTTGTTCCGTGCGGGAATCGAACCCGCGACACGTCGCCCAGTAGCCAGTTGCCCAGCCACCGCGCCAATCGTGCAGTCAAAAAAATCAGTCAATTGATTCTGATGAATTTATACGACAAAAATATAATACAAATCACATCAATATAATAATATATAATCAATATAATCACATCAAATATATAATAGATTACCTAAGGAAATCAAAGCACTAAACTTACCTCTTTTCAAAAAAAAACTAAGGCAGTTTTTAATAACTAAATGTTATTATAATTTAACCGAATTTATGATTCATGACAGAGGAAATTTATAATGTTAACAATGAAGATTTTTATTGTTTCCGTAAGTTAATGTAAACCTAGTCATTTAGTTACTTCAATGTTATTATAGTTTAATTGAGTATACGGCTGATAGAGTAAATTTTCAACACAAATAATAGTTTTATTAAAACTTGATGTTAATATTAATTTAGTTGTAATTAGGTGTATTATGTTCCATAATGTAGACAGGGAAGATTATTGTCTGTAAACACACTAGATTAAGAACATACTATAAAAATTTTGTATGTCTGTACAGACACAATGTAGCGAACTACCATAATATTATCTATCATCTATTGTAACATACCTACATTGAAGAAATAAACAATATTTGTATTTGTATTTGTATCAAAACACGCGACTAAAATGCATCATTAAGACCACACCTTAACATTTTAAGGTCCCTCGAACAGGAAAACGGTCGTCCGTCAGTTTTGAAGTGTTCACTGTTCAGTCACACGGTTGCTACTACTAAATTGAGTAAAAGATTTATTGGAATTGGGACATCATTGTCTCAAAGACAGTTAGAATCATTTGTTTTTACTGTCTTGTTCATTGTAAGCTTCTGTCAATTGCTTTTTTTGTCCCCGTAGTAGATATTTAGGAAGGTATATTTAATAGTTTTTTTAGAATGCTTTCATTTCTTATTTTTGCGCAGTTTTACAAGCTATACTCGGTTCCTTTTGATCACAGCATGATGTTTTGTATCCTTCTTCAATAAATGCACAATCCAACACGCAAAGAAGTATTCAAATCGGGCCAGTGGATTCGTAGTTTATTGCGTTCAAACAAACAATATTTTCAGTTTTATAGAGGTATAATAAAAAAGTACACAAAGATAAACTGTTATCTGAGAGCATTATATACAGCCACTATATGAAGATCGTTGATGCTGTATCCGCACCAATACTTATTATTTTAATTATTTGCTGATGCACTTTTGACGTCAAACGTTTATTTCGCAAGTATAATCACTCTTTTATCCTACTTCGAATTAATTCTAATTCGAAGTCATTCATCATTCATATTGTTAATTTTGTATTATTTATTCGGTCATTAAATTCATTTAAAATTATTTCGGATTTTTTTATGATGCTCCGATTGCCGTAAACGTAACAGATAGGTTAGGTTATAGGTAGGTCTATAGTTACATAAATACAGGTTTTTGTTATCAGTGTGTTTTGTGACGCAATTATTTTAAAACGTTGATACGGTACAATGTGCCATTGTGCATAGTGCATAGTATTGTAGCAAAAACAAATACACACATGAGACTAGAACGACTAATTTTAATTTAACACCAGAAAAATGTAAAGCTTGAATATGTATGAGAGAAGTTTTACGTCGGGTGAATAGAATGACAATACTATAGTTACAGTGAATTGCAAAAATTGTAAAATTTATTTCAAACCGGCAACGCACCTGACTCCTCTAGTGTTGCGGGTGTCCATGGGCGGCGATGATCGCGTACCATCGGGTGCTTCAACTGCTCGTTCACCTCCTATTCCGTAAAAAAACTAATCAGTAGGTATCAAATAATTTTACACAGTTATTAGTTCTACAATAAACACGGTGAAGACATTTTCATTTTCATGGGATCATTTTACATAGCGGTAATCCATACTTATATTTTGATTAGCAATATAAACAGAACACGGGGAATCAAAAACATCCATAGCCGTTAAAAATCTACACCTGAATGTGACTGTAAAATAAATCTAAATAAGAAAAATAAACTAGAACAATATTGTAGAACTCCACAAAAATTGCAAAGTTTAAATATTCATGAAACAAGTATAACGGTGGTGAGTGAATGCAGTGTGGGTACATCTGACCGCCTGCCGGCCCCAGCGGGTCAATATTTTTGCATTCAACCACAAATTTAATGTGTGCTGTAGACAAACTGACACGCTTTTTTAGTTGAAAATTAGAAGTGAAATTTGAAAAGTTAATTATTTTTTTTATTGTATGAATCCTTTAGTTATTCACTGATACTTGGAATATTGCTTGTAGTTGGTGTTATATTCTTAGTCATATTGTTAATAACATAACATCACGCCTTTCTATCACCGAAGTATGTAGGTAGAGGTGCACATTATGGCACTTAATGCAATGTAACAGTAACAACCACTTTTCATTATTTATGCTATGAGTCCCATGTAATAGGGGGTGAGCCTATTGCTATATGTATACAGGTCACGTTACAGACTCCGTGCTACTACTAAGATTTTTTTAAAACCCAGTAATACTTTGCCCGACCCTGGAAACGAACCCGAGACCTCTTGCCCGACAGTCGCACTTGCGACCACTCGGCCAACGAGGCAGTCATATTGTGCATTTGAAATTGACCCTTAGGTATTATATGTAGAAATATTTTAATCGAATAAAGCTACATATCAAGCCACTGATTAAATCAGAACTAAGTATACATCAAATTCATAATAATCGACCGAGGAATATTCTGGCAAGATTCAAAATTTGACCTTAAAATCTTGTGCTCCTATTCAATCTATCGACGAATAACTATAAACACCCCGATATGTTTGATCTTAAAAATCAAGGAGAGACCAATAAAAATGCATTCACGCCCTTACAACTATATGAAACAGACTCATCAATCTTCACAGCTGCAAAGATACACACAATCGCAAGGCGAGAGCGTGCGCCGTTTATTTATTTCAATGAACATCGCAGTGCACATAAACATTTCTCACTGTTAATGTATCTCCCAACCTGAGCCGTATACGTCTTCCTAGGCGTTCTGCATGCTGCCAGGTGATTATACGAAGTACCACTTCATATAACATAGTATGAAGTACCCTACTATTATTATTAATGCCATAAATTGTGAGCCTTTTGCCATATACTGGACACAATTCCAGACTCTGTGAACTACTGAGAGTTTTTTTAAAACCCAGTAATACTTTGCCCAGCAGTCGCACTTGCGACCATTCGGCCAACGAGACAGTATTACATGGGACTCATAACATATAATAATGAAAAGTGGGTGTTACATTGTACAGTGGCATAATGTGCAACTCTGCCTACCCCTTAGGGGATAAAAGGCGTGATGTTATGTGCAATAGATTGTGTAGATATAAATAAATAATAAAAATAAATAAAAATCGTTTATTTGTAAAAACAGATTACGGAACCTATAAATTGTGATTGGAGCCTCCTTTAAAGCAAGATATGCCTGTGTTAGGAAACTCCGCACTTTCACAACAAGACGTACATAGTTAATATCTATAAATACAAATACAAATACAAACATTGCTAACTTATTCTAATTTAAGGACTAAGTTTGAATTAAAAATAGTAGGTACGTACATAAATATTTGTGTGAAACATGTACATGTATTGTACTATCAATAGTTTGTAGTAGGTGTCAATGTAGGTGTTGAAGAAGTGCCTCAGCCTCGTGGTAAGAAAGAGTTTTTAACCATTCACTTAACATTTTTTGGAATCATAATAAGTTTTTGAGTAAATATACACTTGCTTATTTATTTTATTATACAACTGCGCAGACCGTTTGCTAAATTGTGTACTAGCAGACACGGTCCTTGTCTGAGGGACCGTGACTATAGCGTCTTGCCTTCTTCTTGTTGGTTTACTGGCATCGAAAACTGTAGATTTATGTTTTTTTAGAACAATTTGAAATATATAGAGTTTCCTCACCGATAGCAAGTTACTAATTGTATATAAATCTTCAGATGGGAATCTCTTTTTTTTAAAGTACATACGCTTGATTAGAGCTCGTTGTGCACGCTCCAACTCTAAAAATTTAGTTTTCCCTGCACCACCCCATATAGGTATACAGTATAATAGCACTGACAGTACCAGTGCGACATAAACATCATTTAGCAGATTTTTTTGGCGGCCATCACTGCTACATATATTTTTAGGTACTACATGTCTCAGAGTACTGAAAATCCAACTAAACTTTCTGACTCTATTTACAACCTGTTCAAGGTGAGGGTGCCAACTAAGTCTCTGGTCCATTACAATACCTAAGTATTTGACGTATGGTACTTTGTAGATTATATTTGTTACTCGGTAACGCAAAAATTAAAGAACGTATATGAATGATACTCGTCTTAAAGATAGGCTACAGATTATAATATTACATAGAATACTTTATTTATAGGTATTATAACTTACGTGAGACATAATAATTAATTTAGTATGTACAGATAGAGGAAAGTGCGCGTGAATCACGGCAGAGGGCGCCCTGGGTCCGCACCGTACAATCGAGTAGCTAGTAGCAGCGCGACAGTTGCCGCGCTGCGGTTTGCGAAATGCTGCTCATGAATATGAGCCTCTAGCATGGCTTGAAACTAGTCGAGTTCGTCGTCAAATAATTACATGAGTAAGGTGGAGAACCTAATAATTTATGCATATATTGTGGTAGCTAGTTCAAAGCTATCCTCAGAAGTGAGCACAAAATAATTTATTACGAATACTTATTTCCTAACTGTCACGTTTATAATGGCTAACTGTATTATTTACTGTTAGCCAACAGAAAAAACATTGTTTTCCTTTGTTGCGTTTACCATTAGTAGTACTGAATACTGCAGGAGTGAGAGAGACAGACAGTGAACTGTGAGATTCCTTATAATTAGGTAAAACATGTTCCTGATTTTGCTATTGACTAGTGACAATTATATCTACAACAGCTAACCTTATGACTTATAGATTAAAGATCATTTTCCTTATTCAAATTAAGTGCAAACAATGAAAATGACGTCTAGATCTTCTGCTGAAGTAATTTCTATACCACATACATTATTTGGCGTCCAGCCGCTGTCTCAAGAGCTGGTCTAACTTCCAGAAGTTCCAGATATGCGAGTAGGTGCAGTTAGTGTTTGGTCATTAACGAAATAAACTCTCTGGTTGTAGCCTTACTGTTACATTTGTATCTTAATAGTTTAGGTGGCAAGAATGTTATATTATTGCAGTTATCGTTGGTGCTAAATTAATGTTGATAATGATTTACAGTTCTAAATATAACTGTATTTTTTTTCACTTGACTGGTACTAGTTATTGAACGCGACTTCTTCTGTGTAGAATATGAATTATCCTTACTAATATTATAAATCAAAAAGTGAGTTTGTTTATTTGTTCCGCTTTCACGCCGTAAATACTGAACCGATTGCTTTGAATTTTTGCAGACGTAAAGTTAGATGTATGAATTAAATAATAGAGTACTTTTTATTCCGGAAAAAATGATATTTCCGAGAAGTAAACGAAATCATTGGAATAGATGGCGCTGTATGTATATGTCACATAGGCTACTTTTTATTCTTTTGTGACGCGAGCGAAGCCGCGGGTAAAAGCTAGTAGAACATAACTCTTTTTTGTTGCAATTTTCCAAAATAAAAAGGAGTAACATAAATTACATGTTCTCGTCAAAATCGGTCTAGCCATTTGAGAGATTAGCCAGTATATAAACAGACTGAAAAATATTAAAAAAATGTTATTTCGGTAAGTGCATCCTATGTAGTATAGCGGTAATTTCAATATTACAAACGGACATTCCAATTTTATTTATTTGTTTAAATGTCTAATACACTACGGTTTAAATTGACACGAATATTCAATAAAAATATATTTAAAGTTAATATAAAATTGAAACAGTCAAAATTAAAATTTTGACTTAAAAAATAGTCCCAAGTAAGAGTAAATGATTTCAAATTGTTAGTATAAGTTAATTAAGTGGCTAATAGTTACCTCTATATTCTCCCATCCGAAAGAGACAAAATACTCCTAAAATTATTAGTTTATGTTCATGTGTATACATTGCCCTCCTACGCAAATAGTAACGAGTGATCACGACCCACACTGATGCTGGAGATAAACGTACAATGTCAAACACTAAGAACTTCACTTGAGGTGAAAACTCTCAAGGTCATTCACCCCAAGACGCAGTTGTGCATTAAAACCCTATTAGACATGTATAAAAAACATCTAAACGTAATACAGTTGAGTTTAAAAGGAGATAAAATCGTTCTTTGAAACGTGTAATGCTTTTTGGAGTATTTATAATGATATTTTCATTTTAGTAAATTTCAACAAAGCTCAAGTTACAAATGGTGGAAAGCAAAATTTTTATTGAATGATAACAGTATAGAAATTCTTCACTTGCATAAAAATGTTTATTGTGTTTGAAACTCTTATTTCCAAGAGGAATGTTTCAATATAGTTATGAATTTTACTATGAATATAAAACTCGCCGAAGAGTAGACGTGCACAATATAATTATAGCATGCAGGATAATATATTACTTTCTTCTTCCACGTAACTGATGGTGGGTCTATTGTATAGTGCGAAGAAAATTATGACATAGAATAGTTCTGTTTTTTTTTTAATATCTAGTGATCACTGAACCAATAATAGTGTATACATATATGACTATTTTTATTTTAATGTCCGTCTGGTAGATAATTTTAATACACAAGATAGGTATTTTTATATCCTTATGGAAACAAATACATTGATTTGAAATATCGCGTGATGTTACTTCTAAGTACGTTCTATGATTATAAAACGTTGGGAGACGTCATTTCTAAATAGAACTGACGTATCTGACTTCCCACTATTAAATTTTGACTTTTGCGTTTAATCGAGATCTTGTTTTATTTATATATTTACTGACTAAAAACCACCCCGTTCCTTCTCCTGCACGTCGAGCCGGAGCCCCGGTTACCCGTTAGGTTCTCCGCGACTCCGAATCGGCATCGGCCCTATTGGGCCCCATCTGTGGTGGTCTGATGGCTCTTTGAGGCGCGCGCGGAACGCGACGCGCCGTACGCTCGGGTCTGTTTCTGGTCGGACGGGGAGCCACCCATGCTCGCCGTCCGCAGGCCCGCGCTTACGGTGGCCGGAGATCGTCCCGCGATCCCCGACGCCCGGTGTGTCCTTCGCGATGGCTGGGTTGCGAGGATTATATATATTTATATAAACAAAATACCTGTCAAATATTTTTTCATTAGTTTACCGACAAACTAAATAGATATTTAGGACTTTGGAGAATTTGGAATTTAAAAGAGACAGAACTCTGAGTTTGTTTCGGCATTTCTTCTCAGAGTAGTCAGTTAGAAAATGTCGACCTCGTCGTTCGCTTGATAAAATTGACGTGTTAAAGTACTGCCTTGTAGCCTATTTGTTTCACTTGATACTTCATTATTATACCTATTTAACTTTTCAGAATAAAGAGATTAATCCAAGTACCGCCCTTAAGGTATATGCAGTACCTGTACATAGGTACCTCATGCTTTTAATGTGTTGTCCTCTGAAATATTGTCTGCTTTATGGTGTACATAAAATGATAAATAAATAATAATAAATGATGTTAGTATAATGTAAACTTTAATAATTCCCTTGAACACAATTAATAATAACAATTATGACTGCCTCATTGGCTGAGTGGTCGCAAATGCGACTTGCCGGGCAAGGGGTCTCGGGTTCGATTCCCTGGTTTGATTTGATTTGATTTGATTTTCATTTATTTCCAAGTATATGGTACATTGAGGTTTTACATTAAATATTGTTTCACATACACTACCATTGCTGGTGTAGAAATATTATGTTAACCATGCTTTATAAAATAAAATAAAATAATAAAAAAAACTAGTAATTACAATAATGCCAAGTAAATTGAATCACACATTATAAGAATTTGGTTGGTACATGTCATTAAATAGAAGTAACAATGTTATTTCCATCAAAATGTTTAAATATTTCATAAAATGTTTAAATGTTTAAATACAATGTCAATATGTCAAAACGCAAATTGTCAAAATACTAAACTAAAATACTAAATACAAGTTCAGTAAATTTAAAAAAAAAAATTAAGAAAATTAAATTCAATGTCAAAATACTAAATACAATGTCATAATATTATATATTACCTTATGTCGAAATATTAAATAATGTCAAAACTTGTGATTTAAAAATTCATTAATAGAATAGAAGCACATGTCGAGAAGCCAAGTGAACATACGATATTTAAATTTACTTATTGGTAACATTTTCAGGTCAGGTGATAATTTATTATAAATTTTAATTGCCATGCAATGTACATTATTACTGTATAGATGTAATCTTTGTCTAGGTACCAGTAGTTTTCCAGGATTTTTATTATTTAATCTGACAGAGATCTGTTCGTTTAATGGAAATAAATGTGAGTACTTTTTTACAAAAACACAAATTTCATAAATGTAAAGGCATGGCAGAGGAAGTACTTTTAGTTCCTTGAATAATGGTCTGCAATGATCCAAATATTCAGCGCCACCTATGGCTCTGATACATTTTTTTTGCACTATAAAAGCTCTTTGCACATCTACTGAGTTGCCCCATATCACTAAACCGTAACGCAACACCGATGAAACATAACCGTGATAGGCATTTAGACTTGTCTCTTTACTGGATACTAACCTAAGTTTTTTCAAGGCATACACAAACTTATCTAACTTGTTGCAAACTCTTTCTATATGTTCTTTCCAATCGAGTTTGTTGTCAATTACAATAGTAAAGTCGGTCGGGCAAAGTATTACTGGGTTTTTAAAAAAAATCTCAGTAGTAGCACGGAGTTTGGAACTGTGCCCAGTATATGGCAATAGGCTCACTCCCTATTACATGGGAGTCATAACATAAATAGTGAAAAGTGGGTGTTACATTGTACAGTAGCATAATATACACCTCTCCCTACCCCTTCGAGGATTAAAGGCGTGATGTTATGTTATCTAATAACAATTATTATACGCACATTTATAAAATATAAGGTACTAATTACACAGTGAATTGATTGAACATGACCAATTTTCTAGTAATTAGAAATCTAAGCACGCTTTTCGACGTTAAATTTCACTAATGTTATGAATATTAGTAATTTATATAAGTATGTAGCGCACGCTAAGAAGATTACGTGCTGCGCTAAGTGGCTCTGTTTAGTACAATGGCGTGCAAAATAAATAGACCACTTTAAGAGCACCTGAATTTCCTTTGTTGATAATATTTCATTGAGAAGTTAATTACGGTTTTAGCTGGCTGTAGCATAATAAATGACCTGTGAAAGCCATTGAAGTTTTATTAAAAACTAATATCTTTTAAGCATTTTCTCGCCTCTTTTTCTATGGAAGGAAATGTTTGATTTTTCTTATTCGGTGCAGACTAAAGTGATGAGTACTAAAGTCAAATTAAAATGTATTATTTCTACCTTTCATTTATCAACCTATTGCCAGAATACTGGAACGTTACTCAATTTTAAGTCGTACTTAAATATCGTGCCATCTCCGTCATTTTACAAAGAATTTGTGGATACAGAACTATACTTAAGCGTGACTTAAATTTACGTATGTCTCTTACGAATCAAAAGTTTGGTTTGGCAATTAATTGCCTTAGTGTTCATTGATTCCCATTCCGTGAAAACTAAACAAAAATATTTGCAACACACGTATATGAAACCAAAAATTCCTTACGCTAGAACCCTACTTTTCCACAGAACCACTCACTGTACTCTCCTACAACTTTAAGCCACACAGTCACGTCCACCGTATATAAATAATGTGTCATGTTGCGCCCATTAATTTTGTCCTCCACTTCCTAATATCTTGATACGTATAAAGATTAAGATGAACACTGTCAAAGACTGCCATAATATGATCTATAAGAGTCATCAGATTACCTATAAGCCTCTCTGGTGCGGGTAAAAGAGTTCTTACTTAATGTGTCCATGTAAGGGATTTAGTGAGCGGATTTAGGTATGATTTTTTAGAAAATTGTATGCCTTTGAGTTTGTTACTTTTCATAGAAGTTTGTGAGAGCCATGCTTTGGTACGAATGGGCCGGCTCGACCGTAGTGGCCTCACAGAAAATCGAAGTGAAACAACGCTTGTGTTGTGATTCATCGTGTGAGTGAGGTTATCGGAGGGCCCGTAACCCCTCTCTTCCCCCTCTTCCCCAATCTCCCCAAACCCTGAGTCCCCAACAATCCTCAAATTCGTAATCCCCAAAAGGCCGGCAAAACACATGTAACGTCTCTTGGTGTTCCAGGTATCTATGGGCGACACCGATTGCTTACCATTTAAACTAAATTAAATATATAATACAATTAAACTTGAGAAGATATTTTTCAATGTTAAATTTACCAAGGCATCTGCTCAATCAATAGTTTTTCGCTCCAAAGCAATCGATATTGACCTTCGTAATCGTTTTCTCTTGTGTCATCAAGGACAATTTATTAATGTTCAAATAAAATGTAGGCTGCGTTCTATTACTGGAAATAAAATAAACTTATCTCTTTATTCTTCTTTGGGTAAGAGTCATACAAATATAAAAATGTCCAATATCACTTTCCCATGTTCAAAATAGTTTTTCTCATCTAAACGAAGACCAAGTCAGCAAGCACCCTTATTGGTACACTCGTAAACGAATACTTAGCAACGAAATTGCTTTACTTACTGTTTTTAGTGGCGTTGAAAGAAAGCGAAGGAATACTAAATGCTCTGGTGGTAGTTAGGAGTTGAAGTATTAAGAGCATCTACTTATTTGAATGATGCTTGTATATGTGTGGGTTTTGTAATATATTTGTTTTACTGAAGTTTCAAAGGGTTTCTTGTAAAGTGATGTGAGCGTTTATTGTATGGGAATAAATCAATTTTGTATTTTGTGTTGCTTTACGAGTGGAAGTTTTATTTTTGTGTAATGAGATTTTACTTAAGTATTTATCATCAACAGCCTATAAGTGCCCACTACTGAGCAAAGCCTCTTCTCACACGGAGAAGGTTTGAGCAATAATCACCACGCTTGCTAATTGCGGGTAATTTCAAACTTATAATTAGAAATTACAATTCTAGGTTTCCTCACGATGTTTTCCTTCACCGTTTGTCAGTGGTGTCTAAAATCTTAGAAAGTACATATAACTCGGAAGAAGTCACATTGGTACGTGCCGTTGGTAGTTTTCGAAACCGCGCCCTTATGTATGATAACCGGGCATTTTAACCTCGAGGCTACCACGACAATATTAGGTATCGCCTTGAGTAAAATTGTGTAACATTATATCCGATAAGTATCTAGAGTTGTTATTTCTTAAAATAGCTTCTTTAAAAAAAACGATCGCGATAATCCAACAGAACAAACCACAAAGCAAAGAAAGATCAACACAACCTTTCCTATCAACCAGAAATAACCCCACCTTTCATTAAAATAAGATTAAAAATAAAAAAAGCTATAAAAAATAAACAGCCGCCTACTTATTTAAAATCTCATTTCGAATCAAAGCAAACCCAAATTAAATTTACATTAGCACAAGCGCCCCAAAAACTCGTGACCACAAAAGACAAGAGTCAACCCTCTCTTCACTCCATAATGGAACATCTGTGTCGTAGGTACATTCGACCACTTTTTACGAAGTCGACCCCCGTCAACTCTGTCAACCGCAATGTTTTAGAAAAACAGCGCGAAAGTGTAAGTCATAGGCACTTTGAATAAGGTGCGCTGTGCCGCGTGAGATATTAAAGGCCTTTTTGTCGTGGCGTTAATGTGTTTTGGATTTTAGATTGTATACGAGTTGACATTGAGTTGATATTGAGTAATCTTCTGTACCAAAATAAGTTAATGTGCTTTCTGACTTTAAATAGAAGACGACTTTTATTTAATGATTTTTATAGGACACCTATACTTTTCTTAACCTAAAATAGACTTGTGATAGAACGATAAACAATAATGTAGTAAAAGGACAATCAATCAATTTATAATTGGAACTTTCGTTTGATCCATAAGCCACGAATTCGATGTATTCGAAAATATTATATCTTTTACTAGATGGCCCAACAAACTTCGTACCGCCTATTATTAAACCTTCCCTGGACATCCACAAACATTTCAAGACCAAAATTACCCAAATCGGTTCAGCTATTCTCGAGTTTTAGCGAGACTAACGAACGGAAATTGATTTTTATTTATATAGATTTATAGGCCCAATGTATTCATTGCAATGGTCAAGTATACCTCTAGAATAGCTCCACTGCTTTATCCGGAGAACTAAATCTATAATTATAAAGTGTATTGAAAAACCATTCATCTTGACATCCAGTTAATAAGATCTAAAAATAATCATCCCTAATTTATATCAATCTCTGAATCCCTAACAATCCTCAAATTCCTAATCCCTAAAAGGCCGGTAACGTGCTTTTAACACCTGTGGTGCTCCAAGTGTCCATGAGTGACACCGATTACTTACCATCAGGTGATCCGTATGCTCGGTTACCGGCTTATCCGATAAAATAAAAATAACAGTAGCGTTAAACATACGACAGTAATTACACACCTTTAAAAATACACCCTTTACAAGGCCCATGTTACAAAAACAAACGAAATAATAATATAACATCACTCCATCTTGTGTTAAACATCAAACATTTCAATTAGGCCGCTATAATTGCCTACACAGATGGTTTAATTACTTTCATTTGTTCCTGACATGTTCCTCTTTGATGGAAACCTACCACATCCTATATCAATGGGGTTTCTAAGCTCATTAATGTATTTTCCCAAAAATATATAAGTATATACAACAATAACTCAAATTAATTCAATTCCAAGAATTTCGTCTCAAGTTTCAATTATTTTGTCTTGAGTTAAGGTCAAGCATGATTCGTCATAATTGTTTTATATCAAACTAGACACGTATCTAAAAATATTATATTATAAGCACCTACGAGACAGGAGGCAATTCTATTAACGTTTATGTTACGAAAGGAAATTGGTGGTAATGAAAATTTTACTTTATTCTCATTTATTTAAGTTTAATTTTCAAATACTTTAGTGAAACCTGTGCAAGCAAAAATAACTCTTAATACAGTAAAATAAAAGCATTGTCTACTTTAAATTGGACTATACTAAAACAACTGCAAAATAGAACCTTCTGTTTAATTCAATTGATCGTAGAACAAAACTATTTCCGAAATCTGTTAAAAGTGACGTAGAGACGGTATATGAAGTGAAACGTGGAGTCGGTATGAAAGTAAAATTATAATTTGAATTCGTTAAAAATATTCATAAAAACGTTTTGTTAGTAGAGGTAGAGATACCTCATGGTAGAATATACTGGATTCAGCGACGAAAAGTTAAGTGGGAGATTTCTGGAGTTTTAGAGTGGGTTCAGACAACTTAGTTTCTTTAGATTTTTTATCTATATATATATAATTCAAAGGTGATTGACTGACTGACTGACATAGTGATCTATCAACGTACAGCCCAAACCGCTGGACAGATTTGGCATACAGATAGATGTTATGACGAAGGCATCCGCTAAGAAAGGATTTTGATAATTTCCACCCCCAAGGGGGTAAAAAAATTGGATGAAAGTTTGTATGAAGCTTTGTCAGTTTTTAACTGATCGGGTTGAAATTTGGCATGCAGATAGATGTTATGACGTAAGCATCCGCTGTGAAAGGATTTTGATAATGTCCACCCCCAAGGGGGTAAAAAAATTGGATGAAAGTTTGTATGAAGCTTTGTCAGTTTTTAACTGATCGGGTTGAAATTTGGCATGCAGATAGATGTTATGACGTAAGCATCCGCTGTGAAAGGATTTTGATAATTTCCACCCCCAAGGGGGTAAAAAAGGGGATGAAAGTTTGTATGAGGCTTTGTCAGTTTTAAACCGATCGGGTTGTAATTTGGCATGCAGATAGATGTTCTGACGTAGGCATCCGCTGTGAAAGGATTTTGATAATTTTCACCGCCAAGGGGGTAAAATAGGGGATGAAAGTTTGTATGAGACTTTGTCAGCTTTAAACCGATCGGGTTGAAATTTGGCATGCAGATAGATGTTATGACGTAGGCATCCGCTGTGAAAGGATTTTGATAATTTCTACCCCCAAGGGGGTAAAATAGGGGATGAAAGTTTGTATGAGACTTTGTCAGCTTTAAACCGATCGGGTTGAAATTTGGCATGCATATAGATGTTATGACGTAGGCATCCGCTGTGAAAGGATTTTGATAATTTTCATCCCCAAGGGGGTAAAATAGGGGATGAAAGTTTGTATGGGACTTTGTCAGTTTTAAACCGATCGGGTTGAAATTTGGCATGCAGATAGATGTTATGACGTAAGCATCCGCTTTGAAAGGGTTTTGATAATTTCCACCCCCAACCAGGTAAAATAGGGGGTGACAGTTCGTATGGAACTTTGTCAATTATATAACGATCTGGTTGAAATTCGGCGTGCCGATAGATATTTTGACATAAACATCCTCTAAGAAAGGATTTTGATCATTTTCTTCATGTAAAATAGGGGTGAAAGTTTGTATGAAACTTTGTCAGTTTTACACCGATGGGGATGAAATTCGGCATGAAAGTAGATGTTATGACGTAGGCATCTCCAAGTAAGGATTTTGATCATTTCCACCTCCAATGGGATAATGTAGGGGATGAAAGTTTGTATGAGGCTTTGTCGGTTTTACACAGATCGGGTTGAAATTCGGCGTGCAGGTAGATATTATGACGTAAACCTTTTAGAAAGGTTTTTGAACATTTCCACCCCAAAGTGGGTAATATAGAGGGTGAAAGTTTGTGTGATACTTTGCCAGTTTTAAACCGATCGGGCTGAGACTTTGCATGCATAAAGTTACTATACATACATAGGTATCTCCTTAGAAAGGATTTTGATAAATTCCACCCCTAAGGGGATAAAATAGGGAATGACAGTTGTTGTGAAATTGGGAATGAAAATTGAATCTAGAATCATTGAATCTTTTTGAATTACATTCGGTATAACGATGATTTGGGACCTGAGTAACGTATGATAGTTTTTATCACAGAAGTCCCTCGGCAACGGGAACTATGCGTCAATGCTCCAGGACTCTCTATCTTTTAACCACTGAACTTATTTCATAGAGATTCTGTACAACAATCGTCGAAGTTTTTATTACTCAAAACTTACGTGATCGGGCCGGGACCTGTAAGAACCCTGCGGGATTTTTAATTTATTGAAATTACGATAAATCATTTCACAATAAGTAAATCTTAATTGGACACTGAATTGATTCTGATGAATTCTGTCAGAAGTCATTAATCTACGCGGACGAAGTCGCGGGCAACAGCTAGTATTTGTATAATTTCGCCTTTTAGGACCAAAGGTTAAGCACAAATGCACAGGTGCACACACAATAGGTACTCGATTACTTTTATTCTACTATTGTTATCTCAATTTTATACTAAAGGAGGCTATACACGCTAGGTTATGCATGATGGTTATAACTTTGCATGCAAAACCGACAAGCATAACCGAGCATTGATGCACCGATAGCTGTATAGTTTAATTACATAAACGGTAGGGCTTACCTGTCGGTTATGCTTGCACGGCTAAAACCATCTTGTAAAACCTAACGTGTATGGCCTCCTTTAGATTTTGTAATTAGATGAACTCATTACTATGAATCGTGTTATAGAAATATAATAAGACCTTTTGCTTGGTAATAAAATCGAACCCGTCGGTAATATATGCAATCTTTGTTTAGACTACAATAAAAAAAAAGAAATCTGTAGAATACTTGAGTGTGGGAGAGCCATGCTTCACCACGAATTGGCTGGCTCGACCAGAATGATGCCACGGCCTCACGGAAAACTGACGTGAAGCAACGCTTGTGTTATATTTCGTCGTGTAAGTGAAGTTACAGGAGGCCCGGTTACCCAAATCCCCAATAATCCTCAAGGCCGACAACGAATTTGTGCCGGCCGCCAAACACCTTTGGTATTTCGGGTGTCCATGGGCGCCGCCAATTGCTTACATTACGCCGGTAATGTAAGCAATCGGCGGCGCCATGAAAAAAAATCTATAACCCACTTTTTTCTCACTAGTGACATATTTTGTGTCATGCAGTAATAAATTATAATGTCTTACGCCTCACACGTAGGGAAGCATTGTGGTCAAGGAAAACCTTCATGGCTTCGTAAATAAATAACATCTAGGACACCTTGTTAGGAATTCCTTCAAAGTACTTACTTCCAACAAAAGCTTTTCAGACTTCTTGCTGTAGTTATTTTTGTCAGTTCAATAAATAATCCCGACAAACACTACTATATTGCTCTATTTGGGTATTTTTGAATAGTTATTCGTGATAAAAAATAATGTTAACTTAAATATAAACATATTAAAACTTTCGTGATACGTACTAATTGTACTAACACAATTAGTATGACTCCGCGTGACCGCGTCGCGGGTCACAGAATGCTACTCATGAATATGAGCCCCTAGCATGGCTTGAAACTAATCGAGTTCCCCGTCTAACAGTTACGTGACTAAGCCGGAAACATAATAGGTTAAAAATGGTAACTTCATATTTCTACTGTGAGAAATAAGTCTTCCTTATCAAATTGTGCTTCGTCCACAGAATAGTCACAATAAATAATTAATATGCAATCCAGGTCTGTAGAAATTATGGATGTCATGGAGCATACAACTTAAACTATTCACAAGCAATAATCGCATTCACAGTTTACTTGGTCTACCTTACTTATGAGGGGATATCCATAATTACCACACTTAGCGAAAAGGTTTAAAGATCGTAGTTTAAAAAAATATAGGTTATCAGAGACAACTGCTACCATATTATTATTATGTCAGTTTTTTTATCCCGAAGTCAATTAAATCTCCTTACGCACTAGCGGTGAACCAGGCGGCTAGCAGCTCCCTACGGGTGTTCGCTTTTCTAATTTAATATGCAACCGCTATAGCTACCGCGTGTATATACGAACCGCGTAGGCGGTCAAGTGACAAATGCATTCTACTCTGTCAAGTCCAAAGAAAGAAACAACTAACACCAAATAATATTTACAACACTGTAAAATACACAAGTTTTATGAAATAAAATGGAAAAGATAACATTTGTATGAAATTGAATTCTAAAATAGATGTCCAAACAATTTGTTCTGGGTGCGACCGTTACAGTTTTCTACGGAGGAGTTAAAGCGACAGGATAGAATATGTAAATCTAGAAGCTAGACGAAAATGCTAGACAAAAATGCTGGAAGACTCGCTATCTTGCACATTGTATTATGTAAGTTTTTTTTTTAAACAACACATAGTTTTGATAACTAAATAAAAACTTTTGTAGTGAAACTCGACTGTGTCGAGTGACTGTTAAGTTAATTGAATGGACAGCTTCGATCTCTAAGGCGCAATCATTATTACTATGTTATTCAATTACTGGAATATTAAATGTCTTTTGGAGTCACAAATTAAGTTCTTTACCTTTACAATTTTACAATTTTTCGTTGCAAACTATAGAAGAATTAACACTACTTATATTATACGTACAGATGAGATTTTCAAAATCGGTTACATACATACATAAGTCTAACACTCTACTTATATCACTTATATTATACGTACAACATCTACTTATATTATACGTACAGATGAAATTTTTAAAATCGGTTACATACATACATAAGTCAAACAGAAAACCGACTTTTTGAAAGTCGGTTAAAATTGAAATCGTCATTATAGTCTTCAATAAAGACTGATTTCTTGGTTAGTAGACTTGGAAGACTTGAAGGAAGACCTTAAGATACAATTTGGCGTTATCCTCACTCTCAGCTGGTAGCATGCAGATAACAGTAAGGCCACAGTTTAGAAGGATGCCACTGTCCATCCCTTGGTTACTGGTCCTAATTTAAATGAAATATTCCTAGATAGTTATTAACTTTGCAACATTAGCAAAGTTCATTAACTAAATTTAAATCTGCTCTCTATTCCAGTTTTACAAACTCCGAGTTAGCTGTAACTAAGTGGTACAGATTTTGGTCATTAAACAAATTTCATAAAATCTAGAGTTATTTAGAAGGTTATCTAGTGACGGACTAGACTGAAATTTTCATGAAATCCCTTAGGCAAATGTTCTACGTCCCTAGTAAAATTCATTTTTTTATAAATTAGTTGAAACAAGTCCACCCTTAAACAGAAAATTACTTTTACTCGTCGAGTACCGTCATTATAGACACAATTATAGAACAATAGGTTGCGGTCACCGGTGACCGCTTGGTGTTTGACAGTTTAAGATGGAGTTTGCCATACTTGTCATAATTGGCTGGCTGCTACGTGGTCACGGGATAACAACACAATTAAAAATAGCACTAATAATTAATGCTATTTTTAATTGAACTTGGAAACAACTATTCCAGTTGCATATAACTTTTTTTGTCTTACATCCCTTTTATGTTATGTTAAAACTGGGATAAGCAAATTATAGCAAAAATTATGAAATATAAATTATTATGTTTTCGGCTTATTCACGTAGTAATTCGACGAGGAACTCGACTAGTTTCAAGCCATGCTAGAGGCTCATAGTCATGAGCAGCATTTCGCGACCTGCGACACGGCGACTGTCGCGCTGCTACTGGCTACTCGAGTCGAGTTCCTCGTCGAATTACTACGTAAGTAAGCCGAAAACATAATAAATTATTTAGTATGTCTCACGAAAGTTACAATAAAAATTCTGAAATATAATAAATTGCTGTCTATAATAATATTAAAATCACACAAAAATCAAAATCATTAAAAAAACGAACAAACAAATACAACCACGCCTCCTTGCCTTCTAGTTATAACCCAAAGAGGTTGGTACAGGTACACATAAAATCAGGAACTGCGCTTTAACCAAAGGCTTGTACAGTCAAAGTGAAATTGTTTTGCATTTCCATGCGTTTGGCTATCGACTGCATCTCCCTCTGAGGCACAGTCTATAGACGTTGTTTGAGATAGAGAATTTTAAATTGATTTACATTCCGAATAAGATTAAAGATTTAAAACTGTTGAAGCTATGTGTGAGAATTGATCTAGTTATGAGTCTTTTATAAATGTGATGATGATCAATGTGACTAACATTTTTTTAAACTTACATACTAAGATTTTCTCCTGTGTCGTGATTACGTTTACAAATATACAATTTCACATACACGTCACTCCCAGACCCGTAACAATAATCTGTGGATCACACAAAGAGTTCTTCCGTGCGGGAATCGAACCGGCGATACGTTGCATGGCAGCCATCCTGCCACCGCGCCAACCGTGCAGTCATTGTTGCCAAAATGACTTTATTTCAATAATAAAATATTATATACTGCATCTATAATAATATATAGAGGTATATATAGTATGTATAATAAAATATACTCTGCCGTCTTAACGAAAAGTGCAATAACTAGGTTAGACCTGATTTCGAGAAAAACGCGGTTAAAGATTTTTTTTTTGTTTTGTTTGTATCTCCATCACTATATATGGTATCGAGTTGAAACTTTCACTACATGATATGTAACAATGTAGAGTATATTACCTGGTACTTAATGTTTGTTTCCCCATTTATTCCCGCTATAAAAAACAATAAATACTATAATGTTAAGTATTATTACTGTTTAGAAAGAATGTTTACTAGTCATAACCGCAACAAGTAACCTATTTATTGCACTTATAGTTAGGATACCAACATGATGCATTTTAAGTAGGAACGAATAATTTTTAATGAACTGTTTCCTAACCAAATATGCATTAAGTTTAATATTTATTGCGGTTATCATTAGAAAGAGACAAGTTTAAAACGCCAAATTGTAGTTTATTACTACTATTTTTATGTCAAACTAGCTGACCCGGCAAACTTCGTACCGCCTAAACGTTTTTTCTCACCTTTTAAACCTTCCCTAGACTTCCACGAACCTATCAAGACCAAAATTATCCAAATCAGTTCAGCCGTTCTCGAGTTTTAGCGAGACTAACGAACAGAAATACATTTTTATTTAGAGGTATATAGATAATGAATTAAGCAAAACTTTATTCTTCTCACCTCACACTATGAAACTGTCTTCGGTAAAGCCAAGGCTACTCATTATACCTATCTGTATTCAGGTTTTTTAAAAATGTGGTTGCATTTATAGTTTTATAAATAAAACAAATTGTAATATTAAATCGTTTTAATTTCAAACTAAAAAGTACAATTATAACAGGAGGAATCACTTTGGTATCTTACTTACTAATTCTAGTTTCTTACAAATCAAGTAAAATCACAGTTACTACACTTAAAACAACACACACATATCAAAAATATATTCTGTTGTTAAAATATCTTAATCGTAGCTAAAGTACAATTGTAAATATTAAAAATAATAAAAAAAGTTATTTAGTGTTTATTTTAAGGCACAATTTGAGATCAATGTTTTAATCAGTCTTAAAGAACACTTATAAGTAATGAAATATTTTTAGTCGAGGTTCGAAACTTGGGATGTTTCAGGTAAGTTTAACCAAAAGCCTCTCCTAGTTTCAGGCATCAAAGGTACTAAATCTGCAATTATTCTTTGTTTTCGTTCTTTTGTTATTCCTCTTGATGAATTCTTGCTTGCAAAATCAGGAAAGCGTTTGTTTTTAATTATTTTTACTTGTAGAAAATCTAGTTCTTTCCAATCAGACACGTGGGAAACTTTTTGCTTTAATGTAAATGCACCTCTTTCGGCTCTGACTGCCATGATGTCTTTTAGATAGATTCTAGGTTCCATGTTTCGGATTCTATGCTGAGACGACACATCCTCATAATTGTAAAAATCGGATACTGCCATCACTTTTACTATGCTTCTTTTTGAATTGGCTGTTTTTAAAGAATCTACAAAGTCATCAAAATCATATACTTTCTTTTTCTTTTTTAATGCCATTTCAACCTAGTGATGGAAGTTATCAGCCGACATGAACGTATGGCCTGGTTCAAAATATTTTATGGTAATTGATTCGGCAGCAATCAACTGACTATTTACCATGTTTACCAGAAAACACATAAACGCCCAATTCTTGTTTTGGGCCGCACAATTGTCGGCCCATAAAACAACATGTTTCATGTCGCGTTTATGAATAAAAAACGCCCTGAATGCAGAAATGATATCTTCTTGGCTTCTACCAGATACAGTTTCGTTCCAAAGCACCGCATAAGGAACATTAGTACTATTACTACCTCCAAGTGGAACGAAACTTTCATTAAATGTAATGATACGTGGACAAAATATCGCAGTTTTAAATTGATCCATTCGTGGCAACGTTATGACTTTCTGTAGATCTACAGAAAAGTATATGCAGTCTTTATCAATAAGAGCTTGCTCTTTGTCTTTTTAATATTCCTCTCTAGATTCCGTGTATCGTGACTTATGTTTATTTTTTTGAATACATAGGTCACAGTTTTCCTGAGAACATTCAGTATGTGGTTCAAAGAGAGCACATTGTTCGCATTCTTCATGCCCGAGATGAGCAAAGGAAATATTCATTTCTTTTACAACCTTTCGATATGTTTCAAAAGAGATCGGCATATTGGGATACTTATCAATGAAGCATTGATGCATCATCGTTACGTTGATATCACTCGGCAGATAGAGTCTATTAGGGGCATGTTCCCTACGGTAATGTGAAATTGTTGGATTAAAACTTTGTATATGGTCCTTGATTACGTCCCTGTCTATGACATTTGTGCGTTTGTATGATCCTCGTTTATCTTTTTGATTATTGACTTCCTTGCTGAGTGCCGAGTGAATATGTCTGTTATTTTGTGGGTTGTAACCAAGTGTCGTTAGAAAAAAGTTTTGCAAACATCAATTTTTTCGTGTTTGACTTGAAAATGATAGTAATACGAAACATCTCTTTTTTCTTAATTCGATCTTCTTTAGTGGTTCTTGTTTTAATTTCCTTCGGTTCAACCAGTCCTTTAATGAATACACCTCTAGACTCCCAATTTAGACTTATGTACTGATCATGTATCTCCTTTCTAATTTCTTCAGAAATCTTAGTAGTGCATTTTTTACGACATTTATCATCGCACGGTGGTTTGAGTGACAGCTTTTCATTAGCATTTTCTTTTTTTTGTCGTTGTCGATCCGCAAGGGATACATCAAATCTACGTGTTTTCCTTGGTAAACCCGCTTTAGTCAATCCTTTTTCATTTTCAGGTATTACTTCACTATTTTCACATGCGGTCTCTTCACGATCAATTTCTCCAAGTTCAGTCTCCTTACCATCAATCTCCTCACGTTCAGTCTCCTCATGATCAATCTCCTCTCGTTCAGATTCCTCATAACCAAGCTCTTCACGTTCAGTCTCCTCACAATCAATCTCCACCCGTTCAGTCTTCTCATCACGTTCAGCCTCCTCGCGTTCAGTCTTTTTACGTCTGGTCTCTTTATGGACAAGTAAATTTCTTTTAATACGAATTGGTGAATTAGAATCAGAATCTGAAAGTATAAATTCAGGACAGTAGTCTTTATCAAGGACACTGTCGTCGGAATCTTCAAAATAATTTACAGCTCTGTTAATGCATTCATATTCTTCATCGGAGGATGGTAGGGTTTCATAACACGTTAGAGAATGTCTGGTAAAGGTCGAACTAAAAGATTTTTCTGCAATCGGTTTAATTATTGATGGATTTGGAATCAGCTGGTGGTTGATAGGTTCAAATGGTTCAGCAACATGTGGTTTTCGGTTTTGATTTTGTGATGTAGCCAAAAAAATAATTTTGTCCCTTCTCGACATGATGTTGCCTGAAAAAACAAAATGCTTAGGAACAGCCAAACCAGTCAAAAACCAATATGTCCTTCTACCATGGTGGAAGAATGTACTGGTCTTCGGAAATTAAGTACCTAAATTAAGTACTCACGTAATAATTTGACGAGGAACTCGACTAGTTTCAAGCCATGGTAGAGGCTCATATTCATGAGCAGCATTTCGCGATCCCCGACGCGGCGACTGTCGCGCTGGCTACTGGCTACTTGAATCTGCGGGCCCAGCGCGCCCTCTGCCGTGATTCACGCGCACTTTCCTCTACTCGTGGTATCGGCGACGGCGGCGCGCGTGACACTGTTGGCACGCTAGACTCGCCCGCCGGTAGCTGCGTTGGTTTTGGGTTCGAATCCCGGGTCGACGCAACAGTGTTACATTGCAGCGCGACAGTCGCTGCGTCGCGGGTCGCGAAATGCTGCTCATGAATATGAGCCTCTAGCATGGCTTGAAACTAGTCGAGTTCCTCGTCAAATTATTACTTGAATAAGCCGAAAACATGACAATTTATTTAGTATATCTCACGAAAGTTACAATACAAATAAAACGTAAGGTGAATAATTATGTACTTAGGTACGTGACTAACGTACGTACTAAGTGACTCCTACTAGATTTATCAAAAAAAAAAAACATCAAAACAAAAACAATGTTGCTGAAGTAATAGACGAAATCCAAAATATCCCGTTGTGATAATATAAGAAAAAAAACAACCTTTAAAAGAATTCACAAAATGATATCTACCCAATAGAAAACTAGGTACCCGGGTACCACAAAAGAAAATGTATTTATAAAAAGTCAATGATATTATATTAAAACTCAACCGTTCCGACATGGTAGGTACCGTACAGAGGTACCGGGCGACCAGCAAGTTTTGAGCGTAATGCAAGCATGAATCCGAACATACCTGCCTATTGTTATTGAGTTATTCAAAAATAATAATTTATCTTCTAACATGACACTATGAAGTCATATACCTTGCAACTACGTTTAATAGTACCTAAGTTTTTAGTAGTTTTTATCAATGTTCTTAAAGCAAAATAATATTTTCGTTAGTCACTAACTAATTAATTAAAACAATATGTGTCTTTAACTAAACACTAGCACTGACTAGTAACATCATAGGGTGCTAATGACTGTGACATTTAAACATAAAATAAGTAATAATAAATACGTTAGGTAGGTACTTACCGCCAAAAATTGCTTGCACGTGCCTGTGATCGTCCGACTCGCATCGATGCCTAGCCGCCACTGGCGTTTGGACGAAATATTTTACTCCCCTCGTACCCCCGCACCCCCGTGGTGCTAGTTATAAACGCAATAAATGGTAAATGTATTGCAGTTTATATCGCGCTAGTGTACTGTATTCGTTTAATCATACAAAAAATAGATGCAATAAATCTACTTAAAACATCAATTTTAGTATTCTTCCCATAATTAGTAATAAAATCCCTTAACATAACTGCAATAATTCAAGCTTATTGTACTTATAACTTGTAAACATGAACCACAGTAACGAAATATGATAATTATAAATGCAATAACTATACTTATTGCAGAAATAGTTAGTAAATTATTTAATAGAGTAAATAACATTCCGTGTCATATCTGCAATAACTCAAATTTATTGCACTAATACCTAGTAAAAAACATGACAAATGACGAACTATGCTAATAATAAATACAGTAATTATACTTATTGCAGATATGGTTAGTAAAACTACTTAATAGCGTAGGTAAGTTTTTCTTATCTATAGTTATTTCGGTTATGACATGTAAATCATCAAGGACCGACTTAGATATTGCAGTTATGCTTAGTATTAAAACCGGCTACGTCGTGAATACGTAAATAGTGTCTAAAAAGAATATATAGATCTCATTCTGCAGATTCCAAATATGTACTTAACTCAATTTGGGGCAAAACTCGAGTTATTGCACTTTTCATAAGGACGGCAGTACTGCCTCGTTGGCCGAGTGGTCGCAAGTGTGACTGCTGGAGTCTGGAATTGTACCCGGTATATGGCAAAAGGCTCACCCCCTATTTCATGGGACTTATAAAATAAATAGTGATACGTGGGTGCTACATTGTACAGTGGCATTACGTGCCGTAATGTGCACCTCTGCCTACCCCTTCGGGGACAACAGGCGTGATGTTATGTATGTGTAAAATATAATTTAGAATTGAACATTTTCATATATTATTTGGGATTTAGATTTCGTTTTAAAAATAATATTATATTGGTAAAATTAATTAAACTGATTCACAAAAAAAAAATCCGAAACGTTTTTCTGTTTACAAAATACATAAATGTTTGGTTTCGTTTCGAAATATGCAGTTTTATATTTGTGACTTGTTTAAATCAGCAATATACAATAAGACGTCAAATAATTACATTTAATATCCCATACATACTTTTGTTTTAAAAATAGGGCAAACCTACTTTCTTACACGTCTATGACAAAAATATAAACATTTCGATTCTCCAGCGACCAGACTGATAGACAACTGCTCCAGATATTTACAAAAGGTCTAGATTATTTTTAAAGTTCCAATTTTACAAATACTTTTCATTCTGCCCTTTAAAGTGGATACTAGAAATGTTATCTACATAAAATCTAAACTTTGATGAACTTAGTTTTCTTGTGTAATTCTGCTGGATAGGAATGAATGCTAAATAACCACAACTTGAGGAAAGTTTTCTAGTGTTTATTTTGCTAGTGTTCATGTACTGAAGAATTAACGCTGAAATACTTAAACGTCACTGGATTCTATATTTCTGTCGCTACAAATTCTTTATAAAATGATGAGAGAAGAAGAACAAGAAGCGCTATATTAAGTAAAATCGCGGGTTACTCACGTGAATATACTGAGAAAAGCTCTACTAGTTTCGAACCACAGAGGGGTTCTTCCTCATGAGCAGCGTGCGCGGTCGCGGCGACGCCGACGTCGCGCATCTCACTCAGACTCAGTGACTCAGGGAGTAACCCGCGATTTTACTTAATTTAGTATGTCTTACGATAGTTATTATAAAAACAAGAAGCGCTATTTTTATGGATTGTCAGTATGCGTATGTGAGCACCATGTTAGACTATAAGATTCTTTTTTTGTTTTGTTTTTTTTTTAGTAAGTTTTGTAATTAGTATAATGCATCAAACGTGTCTTTGCATTGTTCTCACATATACGTACAGTATTGGAATATGTATCAGAGACATTGAGATATGTTCTTACATACTTTTTTAAAGAGTAACGAATGGAGTTTCTTCTTCGTTCTTCTCTATTCGAATCTACATTTTGGAATAAGCACCTAGCTTCACCTAGCTTCACTGACGGACTGACTGACAGACTATTATTTATTTTGTATTTGTTGACACTTCAAAAGTACCAAATTATGGTTTAAACTGTCAAATACCAAGCGGTCACCGGTGACCGCAACCTATTGTTCTATAATTGTGTCTGCAAAACCGGTACTCGACGAGTTAATTAAAATAAATGCTTTGACTTTGACTTTGAGAGGGCACGATATTTAAGTACCTACAACTTAAAATTGAGTAGCGTTTCTCTTGTTGGTAGTTTGATCTCCACCGCAGTTACCAAGGATTGAAGTTCCTTACCGTGATTTTTTTTATATTAGTTAATAATTTGATATTATACATGCTTGACGTTTGACACTGAAATGGCTTATTATAATATGTAACGCTCATAATAAAATAAAATAAAACGTAAAGCTTCTACATACTTTTGTGTGAGTCATTGTCTCACCCACATTTCATTTATTATAGTTAAAAGTTTCTTACATCATGTTAGTTTATTTATCATTAAGTGGCCATTACTGACCAAAGGCTCACACGGAGAAGGTTTGAGTATTAATCACCACGCGTGCTCAATGCAGATTGGCGATTTCAAAATTATGATTAGAAATTATGAGCCCAGGTTTCTTCGCGATGTTTTCCTACACCATTTGTCAATGATGTCTTAATAATCTTAGAAAGTACATACATGTAACTCGGAAAAGTCACATTGGTAGTTGTCACAGATCGGCTTCGAACCGATCAACGACACATGCATGAGTAGCGGGCATCTTAAACCTTCAGGCTACCATGTCATTTTTACTTAGACTATTATGAGACACTATTAAAATTTTAGACTTACAAATAATTTATTTAGTTTATCATAACCGAATAACATTCAACCTAAAACTAAACCACAACAGCTTATAGCACACCCGAATATAATTAATGAACCCTATTCAGTGTAAATCAAAGAGCGGTCACTCAAGCCTTCAACAGCAGTCCATCACTTATTAATTTACGTGAAAACGATTTAATTGAAACCCTTTTAATGGGGACATCGCTTGCTTTGATTAGGGGTCTTCACAATATTTTTGTTGATCGTAAAACCCAAAGGACAGGGGTTTAACGTGGACGCATTAATTAATATTGGATGCACGTAATCGTGTTATTAATGATGGTGCGTTTAGAGGTTTTTTGTGTGTGTAATTTTACTTTAGTATTACAAAATGTGAAATGTGATGTCATGGTGGTCCGGAGGTTTATGACGCCCGACGCCAGTTTCTCATGCACGAGAGTGTGGATTCAAAATATATCAGCGGCAAGCACCTATATGACTTTTTCCGAATTATAATGTATTTTCTATGATTATTTAGATAACACTAACACACGGTGAAGGAAAACATTGAGAGGAAACTTGAGCTTATACTAAGGTTGACACCGCCAACTCGCATTGAGCAAGCGTGGTGATTAGTGTTCAAATCAGTAGATTTGAACACTAACTCTCATACCGAGTACCTTATGAGAAGAGCTCTTTGGTCAGCCGTGGCCACTTATATGCTGTTGATAATAAGATGATGATAACAAAATAATATGCTTTTTTGCCCATAATAGAAACATGGATCACCATCGTTTCACCAGTTGTGTTCTACAAGCACCGGTATATTATTGTATATTATTGTGTTCATCTACTACTGGGTATGGCTTCTCAATAATACGATATATTAAATCTGCTATGTTACATCTCATGTCATAGGGGATCTATTGTCATCATTTATGACCTCAACTCGGAATATTGGCATACTCCGAATCAAGGCAGTCATTGCCTCGTTGACTGAGTGGTCGCAAGTGCGACTGCCGGTCGTGGGTTCTCGGGTTCGATTCCCGGGTCGGGCAAAGTAATACTGGGTTTTTAAAAAATTCTCAGTAGTAGCACGGAGTCAGGACTTGTGCCCGGTATATGGCAATACGCTCATTCCCTATTACATGGGACTCATAATATAAATAGTGAAAAGTGAGTTTTACATTGTACAGTGGCGTAATGTACACCTCTGCCTACCCCTTCGGGGATAAAAGGAGTGATGTTATGTTCCGAGTATGATTAGGTTCTCATGCTTTGACTTTGGAATCTTTATTGTGACTAACCTATCAAGAGGTCTAAAAATAATGATCATTTATTTTAAAATTACAATGGGAATTATTACATTCTGACTGACTAAATGGACTCATTTCGAGGTCTTCATCATCTGTTTTGACTGCAGACCTCCGAAAGTAATTGAAGTGATTTAATTTAATGACAAACTTCAAACGAAAAAATGGACTAAAATTGTTTTCGTTTTGTTTCAGACAGTTACTTTGGCGAAGGGTTAATTTTTGATAATTAGTTTAATTTCCAGTCGTCTATTTATTATTGTTGAGCCGAACAGATTGTTAAATTATAATGAAAGATTAGAATGGAAATCAGACAATATTTTTGTACTGTAGAAAAATACTGTTTAATTTGTCTGCCATTTAGCGCTTGTCTACATGTAGAATAGAAAACCAAATTATATGGAATTGACGTAAATTGTGACACTTGTCAGAGTCATCCCTATACATTTCGTTTTCTACTCTCTCTGTAGATAAGCGCTAAAGTGGTGTTTGGCTAAAGGCACTGTTGAGGTAACAAGTACAAGGCAAATACGACATTCTGAAATACGATTTACACTCTTCTTAGTAGTTACTAAGAATAGTGTAAAAAAGAGTGTAATAAGGTCGAATATAATATTGTAAAACACCATCCCACATTTAAACGAAAATCTAATTTGGCCTTTATGGCACCTTATTTAATTAATTTTAGCAATCACTTAACAAACAAAACAAAAAGCAATAAAACATTTGTCGACAGTTATACCTACAACCACTGGAATGCTATAATGTGATAACCAAAGTACATTTTTCTGAATAACACCCGTTCTTCGAACTACAGGCGATATATCGCGAATATCTATTCTTCTACCTTTTAAAACCCCTCCCAACGAATATATGGGTAAAATATTCCAAATCTATAGCGCATAGCGAACGGCTTTGGGTATAAAAACATTATCTTTCGGAACAAACCTTTCTTTATCTTTTGACAGGCGTGGCATAACTTCTCCACTCTATTTCGTTTACATTTTACTCTATTGAATCGGGAGCGTCTTTGGAAATTTACTCGGAAACCTGGGTGGATATGGAGGAAGTTGTAAGATAATATATTGTTTGTAACTTGATATCTGTTTTTATGTTATGAAGGTGCAAAGTTATCATATCTGAGCCTCGTGTATAGTCACATTTTTTATGGCATAAGCCGGTAAACGAGCTGATGGATCACCTGATGGTAAGCAATCGGCGTCGCCCATGCGACGGCGGCGTTAAAAGTGCGTAACCGGCATTTTGGGGACTAGGAGTTTAAGGATCGTTGGGGATTTAAGGATTGAGGAAATTGGGGATGGCGAGGGTATTTGGGCCTCCCCTTCCCAAAAGAAAACATAAGTTGATAAAAACCATCTAACCTTCTCGTTTTATTTCTGATAATATGGGAAATGTGTTTTCATAACTCGTCGACTGCCTCGTTGGCCGAGTGTTCGCAAGTGCGACTGCCGGGCAAGGGGTCTCGGGTTCGATTCCCGGGTCGGGCAAAGTATTACTGGGTTTTTAAAAATCTCAGTAGTAGCACGGAGTCTGGAAATGTGCCCGGTATATGGCAATAGGCTCACCCCCTATTACATGGGACTCATAACATAATAGTGAAAAGTAGCTGTTACATTGTAGAGTGGCATTAAACTGTCAAACACCAAGCGGTCACCGGTGACCGCAACCTATTGTTCTATAATTGTGTCTACAAAACCGGTATTCGACGAGTTAAGTGCCGAAATATCCTCTAATGCACCTCTGCCTACACCTTCGGGGATAAAAAAGGCGTGATGTTATGTTATGTGTTTTCATAACGAATATGCATAATGTGCTGTGTAATATCTAAGCAATTGCTTTTTCAGGCATGCATGAAAAGACAGATGACTGTTGAGGAAGCGAACGGGGAATGTAAGAATCTTAACAATAGCGTTCTATAGTCTCTGCCTATGCCCTGCAAATCTTAATCCAAATACCGCCACAAAAAGCAAAATATGCCAAAAACAAAACCTACAAGTATAAACACTAAACTGCCACCATTTAAAGAGCACACCAAAGAAAACAAGTGTGTAACTGCAATATGTCATTATATTTTCTGCACGAAGTACAATTTTAAAGGCATCTTTATACTTTACACACGGTGTCACTAGCTCGCTCTATGGGATTATGCAAAATTGTTTCGTTACCATCTGGTTTTCGAGTAGCGCCTCTTTTCTCGAATGTTGTTGCAGGTGAATGAAGGATTATAGTAGGTGTGGGATAAATCCTTATCTGAGCCCATAGTAAAACTTGGTGAGATAATTTGATATATCTTTTGGGTTAACTAGATATTATAATGTAATGGAAATGACGTATTGTGGTGGTGGAAAGAGGTTTTAGTCTTAGATTCAAAATACTTATTTTATCTAACTAATCTGATAAGAATAAATAGCTGAGCAAACACCAAGCGGTCACCGATGACCGCAACCTATTGTTCTATAATTGTGTCTATAATGACGGTACTCGACGAGTTAATACACCTCAAGGACCTCAGGCGTTTGTCGATATATTATTATAAGCCACAATAGAAAACGCGTTATGTCTCCCGTATATCTTCGTTCCGATATACCAGAGGTTAAACGACTTCAAAAAAGAACAGTCTCAATCTGACCTGTATGTATGTATGTATGGTTGAGCGCGCATATTATTATCTCGCCATTGACTAAACAGATTTTGATGCAGTTTTCAGAAAAGGGTTTTTTTCAATTAGGAGACGGTTTTAATATATCCTTACTATAATATTATAAATCTGAAAGTGAGTTCGTTTGTTTGTTTGTTTGTTTGTTTGTTCCACCTTCACGCCGTAACTACTTAACCGATTGCTTTGAATTTTTGCAGACGTAAAGTTAGAAGGCCGGATTAAATAATAGGTTACTTTTTTGTAACCGGAAAAAATTATATTCCCGAGGAAAAACAAAAGTATTGGTATAGATGGCGCTGTGTGTATTGGTATATGTCACAGAGGCTACTTTTTATTCTTTTGTAACGCGAGCGAAGCCGCGGGTAAAAGCTAGTATATAATAATTAATCGCCTATAAAAAAAGGGGCTTGAACAATTATTATACCGCGGCGGTTTTCCTTATTCTAGTAAGTTAATTTGCTTAGTTTTAGAATCGCCACCGAATCATAACGACATTATTCTTTGTTTACATATCAATACACGACTGGAACGATGTATTTGATACATAAATCAATACGTATCTAAAACTATATCAATATCAATTTGGCTACAAAACTGAAGACGAGTAAACACGAAAAGGCAAACGTCAGCTCAAATAAAATTCTATAACTAACATTATAAGCCTTTCTTTGTTAATCTGATAAAGTATCTAATACAATTCGATTACATGTCACCGGTAGATACTTTCTTGTTACGTTTTCTCATGTGAATTTTATCAAAGTACGTTTATATTGTTTTCTTTGGTGACTGTCGTTTACTTTTATTGGTTTGTAGTTTTGCTGTAGGAATAAATGTAGGTAGGTAACGGTATCCTATTGTAGGTAAGTGTTTTTCGAGATATTTGCATTGGATTTTTTGAGGAATAACAATGTGTTGGTAAAGTAGTCTATGAATATTTTTTTAGATATTCTGGTAGTTAAAAGTAAGTTAACCAGTAGAACTTGAAGTTCTGTTGTTCTTAATATAATAGAATAAATATATAAATGACACTATTGAACTGCACGTTTGTTGTCCATTGCAATATAGGCTACTGGCTGCCGCGCATAGCGTCGCGGGTTCGATTCCCGCACGGAACAACGCTTTGTTGACTACAGATTGTTGTTCAGGGGTTAGGTGTCATGTATATGTGAAATTGTATATTTGTAAACGCATCCGACACACGAGAAAATCCTAGTGCGGGGCAACGATTTTTCATTAAAAAAAATATGACACAATGTGTCCTTTTCTAAGCAAATCAACTATTAATAACTTTCCACTTGAAACTAGTGATTAACCACTGAAATAAAGACCAATCGACCATTCAAATCCAACCCTCAAAACTCACCACAAACGTAAGTAACACTTTCCATTATTTAAATAAATAAATAACACCGAATATCATCCAAGACTGAATCTCCCAAAATCACGGTAGAATATTGTCTCAGCATTACAATATCGTAAATTTCTCAACAGCCCGTGGTTTCTTGTAATTGATCATGAATAATGTATTGTACTTCATTCATTTTCCGCTGCAAGATAAATTGATTCTGATTGTATTAATATTCCTTTGGTATTCAGGTAATTGGATATCGCCGGTGGAGGTGAATTACCTATTGACCTAAATGCCGGTTGAAGAAATAGATGATCTACTGGTGAGCTGTTGCATAATTGTTTTAATATATACATAGGTATAGTAAACATGTTTAAAAATGTATTTAAAAATTTTTGAGGGTTTGGGTGTAATGAAAGAAAGACAGAAACAAAAACACACGAAAAAAATTCAAAAACAGTGAAGAGGGCGCAAAAATGCCAGATCTCTAGTTTGAGTTAAGTATTCTTAAGGTCATGGTGGCCCGGAGGTTTAAGACGCCCGCGTATCATTCATAATGGTGCGGGATCGAAACCTACCAACGGCAATTAACAATGCGACTTTTTTTCCGAGTTATTATTCAACACCGATCACAAACGGTAAATACAAATACAAATATTGTTTATTTCGTCAATGTAGGTATGTTACAATAGATGATAGATAATATTATAGTAGTTCGCTACATTGTGTCTGTACAGACATACAAAATTTTTATAGTATGTTCTTAATCTAGTGTGTTTACAGACAATAATCTTCCCTGTCTACATTATGGAACATAATACACCTAATTACAACTAAATTAATATTAACATCAAGTTTTAATAAAACTATTATTTGTGTTGAAAATTTACTCTATCAGCCGTATACTCAATTAAACTATAATAACATTGAAGTAACTAAATGACTAGGTTTACATTAACTTACGGAAACAATAAAAATCTTCATTGTTAACATTATAAATTTCCTCTGTCATCAATCATAAATTCGGTTAAATTATAATAACATTTAGTTATTAAAAACTGCCTTAGTTTTTTTTTTAAAAGAGGTAAGTCTAGTGCTTTGATTTCCTTAGGTAATTTATTATATATTTGTGCAGCAACCCTGAATATACTCTTACTAAAAAGCGCTGTATTACCGTGTACTACTTGAAGGTCACCAGTATCCTTTTGCCTCAGCCTGGAATCGCGTGGGGGCTTTAATTCAAATAGACATCTGTTACATTTAACGAAGGTGGCTACTTCGTAAATAAATAAACATGGAAACGTTAACAGTTTTAAGTCTTGGAAATGTGGCTTACAACTGTCCCTAGGACGTAGGCCACGTATAGCGCGTACACATCTTTTTTGTGCTATAAATACGTCATTTTTATCGGTGGAGTTACCCCAAAAAATCAGCCCATATCTTAGTATAGATTCCACGTAACTATGATAAGCGGTGATCACTGTCTCCTGGTTAGCTGAACGTGATAATTTATAAAGAGCATATGCAAAACTGTTTATTTTCTTACACACCGATTCGATATGCGATCAAGAATCTGGTAGTATTCACTTCTGTAATCGTCGAGCCATTGTAATTAATATTTAGTTGTGGTGGTAATTGACGCTGATAGAAATGCATTAAATATGTTTTTCCTAGATTTATATGTAAATTATTAGATTCTAACCACGTTATTGTCTGTTTTAGAATATTGTTTACTTCTTGTTCATAATTGTAAGATTTATCTGACTTAATAATTATCGTGCTATCATCAGCAAACAGTACAGTTGGGTGACTAAGGTGTTTTGGAAGGTCATTAATGTAAATTAAAAATAACAAAGGCCCTAGTACACTTCCTTGTGGAACCCCGTACTTAATCTTTCTTGATTGAGAACAGTATTTAATTTCTTTTTTGGCTTTTATGTCAATATTTACTATTTCAGTGTATTAAGTTAAGCCGGTTATTTAAGTAAGATGCCAATAGTTCCAACCCCTTTCCGCGTACCCCGTACTTTTCCAATTTTTCTATTAATATATTATGATCGACATAATCAAATGCCCTGGTCATGTCCATATATAGAGCGCAAATAGGTATTTTATTGTCAACACAATTCATAATTATTTTGAGAAAATCATATATGGCCAGATTGATAGATTTGTTCTTCCTGAAACCTTTTTGCTCATCTACCAACATGTTCTTCTTTTCGAAGAAATTATATAGTCGCGAATGAATGGATTTTTCAATGATTTTGGAAAAAATTGGTATCAATGCTACTGGACGATAGTTTTTGACTTCTTCTTTATCTCCATTTTTATATAATGGTTTTATAATTGAAGTTTTCAGTGCATCCGGGAAGGTTCCTGTTTCAAAACATAAATTTATTATGTATGATAATGGATAACTGATATATTTGTGAACTTTTTTAATTATGTTTGTTGCCAGGCCGTCATTTCCTGTACTTTTAGTATTCTTTAGGGATTGTATAATAATTGCAACTTCATTTGGCGTACTTGGATTAAGAAAAAGTGTATCGTAAATACGTTCAATTGGTGGGGCTTGCCCTTTATTACCCATACTAAGACGGTCTATATAAAAATATAAAAAGGTGAAGGAAAACATCGTAAGGAAACCTGGCCTTACAATTTTTAATTATAAGTTTCTAATCACCAACCCGCATTGAGCAAGCGAGGTGATTAATGGCAAACCTTCTCTGCGTGAGAAGAGGCTTTGATCAGCAATGGGTATTTATAGGCTGTTGATGATAATGATTCTTAAGCCACACAACTTATTTTTAAACAAATTATAACAAAGTTATAACTTGATATGTTGTAAAGTTTTTTACACGCTATTATAAATGTTACACGATGCGTTATACATTATATAACTGCTGTGTGAGAGCACCTTTTTTTTCTATTCTTTAGGTTTATCGAAAATATTCCTCATGGCAAGTTGTTTGGCCGTGGAATAAAAACGATATAAATTTCACGGTGGAAATGATACAAATGCATTTTTATCAGATGTAAACTATTGAAAATCATCTCTCTCTGCCTTTCTTAGGACAGTTAGAAGTGATTATCTAAAATTCCATTTTCAACCTATAACCACTTACCATAAGACATAATTTCACATATCTATCCAAACATTGTACCAATACTTTTACAACGATACAATACTTGTCCCAAATCAGACCTCAATCACTCAAATCATTCGTACAATGGTCCAGGACGGCACTCGGCAAAATTGTCACTATTGGCCATTAATCAGTCCGTCCGTCAGTCTGGCCGCAAATTACCGCGCATTACTATAATTACACTTGTACTGGACTGAAATTGTCAAAGGTAATCAGTTGACTTATCCCTTTTATTTCTATCAGAGTTTAAGTGAAATGCACTGTGATATCGCAAGTGCGACTGCCGGGCAAGAGGTCTCGGGTTCGATTCCCGGGTCGAGCAAAGTACTACTGGGTTTTTAAAAAATCTCAGTGGTAGCACGGAGTCTGGAATCGTGCCCGGTATATGGCAATAGGCTCACCCCCTATTACATGGGACTCATAACATAAATAGTGAAAAGTGGGTGTTACTTCTGTGTGAACCTCTGCCTAACCCTTCGGGGATAAAAGGCGTGATGTTATGTTATGTTATGCACTGTGGTATGACGTGCTGTTATAACCCTTATTACAAAGAAGTAGAGCCTAAATTAGCAATTAGCACTGGTCAACATAATTTTCTATGGTAAACGCGTTGATTTTGCACTTATACCCAGTATATAGAAATTACCTATTACATTAATAAATTCAGTTAGATTCCTGACACCGTTGCTTGACATGCCGTGCATTTTCTAAGAGGGACTTTATCAAAATTGTTGTAGTTAAATAATTCTTTTAATATCTACATTAAAATGGTTAAGTAGAAATAGTGTTTTTTTTTTAAAGACAAGCGATGTCGTCCTAGTAACAGTAAGTTAAGACTATCGTTCGAACATTATAATACATCTTATGATTTCTGAGTACTATGTAGGTATATAAACATGAATAGCTTACACGTATTTTTCAATTACATATGAAAATGTATAAAATTATTGAAAATTTTGATGATGTTTTTATAAGTAACTATCGTCAGACATCCTACATTAACTAAATCTCGCGGGTTACTCACGTAAATATACTGACAAAAGCTCTACTGGTTTCGAACCCCAGAAGGGTTCTTCCTCATGAACAGGGTGCGCAGTCGCGGCGATGTCGCGCAGCCTACAGCAAGAGTAGGATTTTTAGTTAATTTTGATGATTACGAAATAACCTAAAAACTTATAGAAATTGGTTTGATAATGAAGACAATAAAAAATAATGACTTTGCCTGTTTTTACACTCAATATCGTAAATATTTACGGACATTTGTAACTAGGTATTCTACCGAACCAGATACGTTAGGTCCATTCTATCTACAATCGATAAAATTAGAAGTATCGATCGAGTAGCAGCGCGATGGTCGTCGCGTCGTGAGTTGTGGAATGTTATTCATGCATATGAGCCTCTAGTATGGCTTGAAACTAGCCGAGTTCCTCGTCAAACAGTTGCGTGACTAAGCCGAAAACATAATAATTAATCGATAGATTTAATATATCCAATACACTTTGAGAATACAAAAAAACTTTAACCTATTAAAAGTCACGAAGTAAAATAATAAGGTGTATTACTTAAAATTTACAAGATCTGTAATTTACACTTCGGAATAAGGCTGTACTCAATTGAATACAGTTACCTCTGACGGGTTATACAATATTACATTCCGACCTTTCACACCTGAGTCAACAACACTAACACAACACTAGCTAAAACGCTACCCTTTTCGGGTAAACAGTATCAGAAATAGTTACCTAAATAATTACCTAAGCAACAACTTTCGGCGGTAACTTTGTTCCCGTTAATGATATAAGTTAACTAAACTCGGGTACACAAAGTACAGAATAACTTTTAATACAGATTTCGCTGACGTTGACGTTTTTAATTAATTGTTGAGATGGCAGCATGTCAAAATATCCTACTCATAACATCACGCCTTTTATCCCCGAAAGGGTAGGCAGAGGTGCACATTATGCCACTGTACACTGTACAAACACTACTATTTATGTTATGAGCCTAGTGCCATGTACCGGGCACAATACCATACTTCGTGCTACTATTGAGAATTTTTAAAACACCTAGTAATATTTTGATCATCCCGGAATCAAACACGAGACCTTTTGGTTGGCAACAGCACTTGCGACCACTCGGCCGACGAGCCAGTCAACAAACATATAACATAAAGCTCCTATTATATACCAACGGGATGGACAGAGGTGCACGAGTACTCAATGTTACATCCATTATTTATTATTTTTGTATAATTAAGCCCAATATACATCTGTCATATTTCAAAGCAATTCGCACACAGCCAAGAAATTTTTATTTCATTTTATGTCCATCTGATAGATTATTTAAAAACATTAGACACGTATTTTTTATTTTCTTACGGAAACAAATAGTTTCGAAGATATATTGATTTGAAATATCGCATGATGTCACTTTTCAGTACGATTTATACTCTAAAGTGACGTAGCTACCTCTCACTCCTAAACTTTGATTCGTTTTATCTAAGTATTGTTTTCTCATACAATAAAATAAAAAGTACGTGTCTAATATTTTTGAATTAACTGACGGACTAATTAGATTTTTAATTTTATATATATACCCTGTTATCATGCCTATTGAACCCCTTTTGTTCAGCTTGCGATGACTAGACTAATAAGACAGCCGTCTTTAAAAGAAAAAAATACGCTGTTTGTACCTATGTAATATGTAGTTCAAATAACGAAATCAAAGCAACTAAAAAATCTCCTCATACTCCATGGCGTCCTGGTCCTGTACTAAGACAATTACAGGGCATCGTGCTAAAAACTGCTCGTTCCTTTTACGAGCACTGCTGCAAGGAATCCGATTACTCTCTCTATTCCCTATTCTCTGTAGTTTTAATTGGAAAAATCCCTTTACCACCTTAGTGATTTCTTTCTTTATTTAAACAAGAGTTTTTTTTTTCTTGTATAGAAGCACTATTTTATATGGATTGTCAGTATGCATATGTGAGGACCATGTCAGACTTAAGATATTTGTTTTGTATTTTTTTTTCTATTTTAGTATGTTCTGTTATTTGTATGTTGCGTCAGGTATGTCTTTACATTATTCTCACATCTGTGTACAATATTGGAATATGTATCAGAGCAATGTAAAACAGACTTTTTTTAAAAGAGTAACGAATGGAGTTTCTTGCTCGTTCTTCTCCACTCGAATCGACATTTTGGAACGAGCGCCTAGCTTCACTGACGGACAGACTGACAGACTATTATATATTTCATATTTGTTGACGTTTCAAAAGTACCAAATTATGGTTTAATTGAAATAAATGCTTTTGAGTTTGAGTTTGAGTTTGAGTTTTAGAAAATGTAGATGCTATTATTTAACACTGCTATGGAGGGGAGTTATATTGCTGCTGTCTTTATTTTAAATATTAAATTATATTTGAATGGATATTTAATTTAAAGCTGTTCCAAGTTCTAATTGCGAGACAATCTCCAGCCACCGTAAGCACGGGCCTGCGAACGGCGAGCACGGGTCATTCGCCGCCCGTTCAGAACAAACCTCGAGAGGGTTAAGAACGAGGTTGTTTTTAGTCAGTAAAAGTCTGACACTCCCTCTTGCCTCATTCAAGGCGGGAGAAGCCATTGGATGATTTTTCCTTATAAAAAAAAGTTTTACTGAATTGACAATTTTTATACCTATATTTCAGTCGTAATACTAGAAGAAGAAATTAGTGCATTATAAAAATTCGCAACGAAATACAATGTGCGGTGTAAAATAAGATAATTATATTTTAGAACTAGAAGAATTCTAGAAATCATGCATACTACTTACGGGCAAGGGGTCTCGGGTTCGATTCCTGGGTCGGGCGAAGTATTACTGGGTTTTTAAATATTCTCAGTAGTAGCACGGAGTCTGGAATTGTGCCCGGTATATGGCAATAGGCTCACCCCCTATTACACGGGACTCATAACATAAATACCGAAAAGTGGGTGTTATATTGTACAGTAGTCTAATATGCACCTCTGCCTACCCTTTCGGGAATAAAAGGTGTGATGTTATGTTATGCTTACATTCTACTTTATTGCATACAACATAATATCGCTTTTTGGTTATTACAAAACTCAGTTTGGACACGTTTCAATATGGACGTCTCGTAATGAATCTTTCTTATTTGCTCGGCTTCTTACAATGACTTTCCTTGGGAAATGAAAAATGAATTTTGCGATTTGACATACTTTTCAACTTATGAGTAGGTTGTGTACAGTTAAGTAGAAAATATCTACTGCGAGTACAAAAAATGGTAGTAAATATTTATGTTTTATCTGATTCTTAGTGAATTGGTCATCGATGTTTGTTTTAAACTAGATTATTAATTTAAAATTATAATTATATTGAAAAATAATAAACAATAGCATAAATCAATGCACACGTAACAACCCTTACAAAAATTGCGCAAACGAGATTTTATCAATGTAGATAAAAAATGTAACCAGATGATATAATGTAAGTGAGTGAGACAAAAATAGCCCATGTAATTTAAAAATATCTAAAATGTAACCAGATGATATAATGTAAGTGAGTGAGACAAAAATAGCCCATGTAATTTAAAAATATCTACCTTCTGTAGAGGACCGTATTTATAATAGTTCTAAGAACTCTATTAATATTTTTTTTATGGCATATACGGTAAACGAACCGACGACGGATCACCTGTTGGTAAGCAATCGGCATCGCCCATGGACACCTGGAACACCAGAAGCTTTACAAGTGCGTTACCGGCCTTTTGGGGATTAGGAGTTTGAGAATTGTTGGGGATTCAGGGATTGGGAAGATTGGGGAAGGGGGGAGGGAGCTGGGCCTCCGGTAACCTCTCTCACACGACGAAACACAACGTAAGCGTTGCGTCACGTCTGTTTTCTGTGAGGCCGTGGTGTCACTCCAGTCGAGCCGGCCCATTCGTTCGCTCTCCCACACTTGGAATGGTTTTAAGTTCGTTACATCCTTTTGCATTTGACTGTACTAAGACTTTAATTTTATCGTTCAATGTTAAGTATGTTTGATGATATGGATAATATTTGTAAGAACTGTATATTTTCAAGATTTTTGAAGGTCTACAATATCCACGGTGAATATTAAAAGGTCAATTACTTATAATACTACTATTTATAATTATTGGGTATTTAAAAATCTTAGTAGTAGCACGGAGTCTGGAATTGTACCCGGTATATGGCAATAGGCGTACCCCCTATTACATGGGGCTCATAACATAAATTGTGAAAAGTGGATGTTACATTGTACAGTGGTATAATGTGCACCTCTGCCTAACCCTTCGGGGGTAAAAGGCGTAATGTTATGTTATGTTTAACATACGACAGCTTAGAAATAATCAAGATGTTTATTTATTATCTTTTTTGTACAACAAGACGTACATAATAACATGATAATAATATTAAAAACCTCGTGAAATTGCTTGATGAATAATGTGTACAAAATTTTCTTCCCGTAAGTTAATGACGTAAATTTTTCATAAGAATCCGAAATGAGGCGGAATTCGTTTAGAGAAGGCGTTGAACTTTATATCGTAATTTTTTCCGAATGAGAAATGGTTGTTAACGCTGCTTAGTGAAATTGTTGGGTTTATGTGTTAAACGGTGTTTCGAAAAAACATTATTACCTCTAGATATCATAAAGTCAAATCAAAGCATTCATTTCAATTAACTCGTTGAGTACCGTCATTACAGACACAATTAAAGAACAATAGGTTGCGGTCACTGGTGTCCTCGCGGTGTTTGACAGTTTCAACCATAATTTGGTACTTTTGAACGTCAACAAATACAAAATAAATAATAGTCTGTGAGTCAGTCCGTCAGCGAAGCTAGGTGAAGCTAGGTGGTCATTCCAAAACGTAGATTCGAATGGAGAAGAACGAGCAATAAACTCCATTCGTTACTCTTTTTAAAAAAGTATGTAGTACATACAATACATGTCCCCGAAACATACGAGTACTGAAGGAGTTTAGCTTAATTAGTGTCCTTAATACTAAGCTAGCCATTTATCACAATATTATTATAAAAATAAATGTTAGGTTTTCGGCTTACCTACTCACATAACTGTTGGTCGAGGAACTGGATTAGTTTTAAGCCCTCCGCAACGTGGCGACTATCGAGCTGCTACTTTTATTAAATTTTTGGTTTTAATTTATTATAAATCGGCGATAATTAAGTTTTAATATATATATACAAAAAAAATATTCAAAATATCTAAGAAAATCCAATCTAAGTAGATTAAGAATAAGTATTCCGATCTGCATCAGTACTGTTGTGTCTAACACGAAAATTGAATCTATTGAACTCTTGCAGGTCAAAAACCACCAAATTAGTTTACGATTTTAACGTCAAACATTTGCTATAATCTCTCAAAGGGAATTTCATGCAGTTTTTCAATTAAAACTACGAGGCATGTAAGTAGAGAAGACTAGACGTAGTGTAAACGTATACTTCCACAATTAATCTACTACGTTCCAGTTAAGCCGCAGCTGTTTACATTTTAATTAGTCGCCCTCTAAAGACCAGGCTATTCGAACTATTTTATTAAAACGGATGAGATTTTTCTTCACATAGATTAGAGGTAGAATACAAATGTAGAAGATATTGTCATACGTACCTAATTTGTTGATATTTTTTTTATGGGATAAGCCGGTAAACGAATTACGGATCACCTGATGGTAAGCAATCGGCGCCGCCCATAGACGCCTGAAACACCAGAGACGTTACACAAGTGCGGTATTTTGGAAATTAGGAATTTGAGGATTGTGGGGGATTCGGGGATTGGGGAGATTAGGCAACGGGGGGGGAGGTAGTTGGGCCTCATGTAACCTCACTCACACGACGAAACACAACGAAAGCGTTGCGTCACGTCGGTTTTCTGTGAGGCCGTGGTATCACTCCGGTTAGGCCGGCCCATTCGTGCCGAAGCATGGCTCTCCCATACTTAAACGCTGATACTCTTTAAGTATGCAGATGATGTAAGAATTCATTAAAAGACTACACATTAGACAATGACCAGGCAACAGTCCCCCATAATAAACCCAAACCTTTTAAAATCCGCCAGCCAAAGAGTTTCCTTAACATAGACAAGTAACTTAGACCAGCACCGATGAAAACGAACTGTTGATGACAATCGTACTTGAAAAAATTCTATCGACAAATATGATATTTCTCTATTTTTAGTATCCTCATGTGCACTTCTATTTCTAATGTGCACCTCTGCATACTCCTTCGGGGATTAAAGGCGTGATGTCATGTTGTGTTATTATGTTCTAATATCCTAGATTTTTCTACAACAGTTACTATAATTACAAACAAATGGGTCACCTACATAAAACCCAGCTAGCTATTCTTAGTGGTAAATAAATCCAGGTGTATCGTAAATACTAGTTCACAATATCTGTTCGTGCAAAGCTCGGTTTGTCACGTTCGTTGTAATCTCGGTTCTCGCGAACACCGCAACGTGGCCTCTTACTACTACCTATCTATACGGTTATCAGTTTCCTTATGAGTGCGCTTCTATTTTCATGGGAGAACATGCATGTATGAAAGAATATTGTTGAACTAGTTTTAAATTCAGAATCTGTGAAATATTATTATGGTATTAGATTTCTTTATTTGTCATTTATTAAAAACTATCTTCTGCCAGCGACTTTGCCCGCGTCCCCCGAGGTAAAAAGTAGCGTATGTGTTACTCCAGACCATAATCTATGAGCACCGCCGTGTCCTCAGGGAAGTGATCGGCGATGGCGACCTCTCGCGTCCGGGCCTAGTGCAGGCCATGATGCGGAGCGAGGGGGACTGGGATGCCGTCTCCTCCTTCTGCGAAGCAGTCATGCTAGCTAAGGAGGAGGCGGAGCTCATGAAGGAACGAACCTCCTCACGCTCCGGCCATCGTGAGAGACTCCGGGCGTCGGGGATCGCGATACGATATCCGATATAGGAACAGGGTGGTTTTTAGTCAATACGAGTCTGACACTCCCTCCCGCCTCACCCAGGCGGGAGAAGTCAATCGATAATTTGCCCCCTCTAATCTATCTCTGTTCCTAGTTTCATCCCCGTCTCTTCAGCCGTTTTTATGTGATTGAGTAACATACATAAATAATAAATAAATAATAAAATTTTTATTCATAATAACACTGGTCAACATAGGTACAAAATATATCTTAATTAAACGACAAGATCTTAAAAATATTATGCCTATACTAGGAATATTCCTGTGTCACAGGCGATAGTAGCTCTAAAAATATGTTAATGTAAGATAACTTATTTATAGTATATTTAAAATATTTAACACAATTTGCAGAAGTAAGGTTGGATTTTTAATATACTACACTACATACATAGAGGTACATATAAGATCACGTTTTTTTATTCCCTGAAGGAGAATAAAAAGTTAACCCACATAATACATATAAAATTAAATAAATATCGTAAGCTATATTCATATATAAAAATACATACATACAAAGTCACATATTTTCACATTAATAATATCGGTTCAAGCTAATTTCAACCATCGGCCCTACAAGTACAGCGTAAAGTACACTGTAACATTAGAAAAACTTATATTTGCCTTTGGTACAGTAACTGTGTCTAGGGATTGAGCCGCACAATTAAGTTTGTTTTCTCGTGTATATACTTTTTCAGAATAAATAGAACCCGATGTTATGCCCTGGGTGTTAAAGTATAATCCTACCAAGTTTCATCGTAATCGCACTAGTAGTTTTAGCATGATGCGTAAACATACAGACAGACAGACAGAATTTTTAGTCATATTTTTTGGTTTGTTTTTTTGTTTTAAAACGTTGCCCCTACTTTAGTATTATCTCCTGTGTCGTGGGTGCGTTTACAAACATACAAGTTCACATACACAATGACACCCAGACCCGCAACAACAATTTGTGGTTCACACAAAGTGTTGTTCCGTGCGGGAATCAAACACGCGACACGTTGCACGGTAGCCGGTTGCCCAGCCGCACCAACTGTGCAGTCGCTTAGAGTCTATTCATTTCTTACAGTTGTTTCTTTTTGACAGTTTTTTTGGCTCAAATGCTGGCCGAAAATATCAATTAACCCATAAATCCCCAAGCGGTCACCGGTGACCGCTTTCCACTAATATTACATTACATTATAGACCTTTTTTCTAATGTTTAGAGACTACTTTTGTATGACCAAATTTAGGGGGTGAATTTCAACGGGTAATTATACGTTTTCACTCTTCAGTTAAAATACCAAAAATAAAAAAACATAATTACCTTCGATAAAAACCAACTAAATACGATACAACTTTAAAAAATCAACACCCTTCCATTTCATTCAGTTCTCTCGTTCGTTCGCAACATGAAGCCTTGTATAAAAATTCCGTGTACAATGACACGGCCCGGTGTGTCACGTACGTAGTAATCTCAATTCGCGTGAACACGCCGCGTCGTTGCGGGCTATCAAATGGCTGTATGTGTGTGTACAGAGTACAGTCGTTGACAAACGTGTGTTCATGTTTTTGAAGGTTGTTACTTAAATTAATTAGATGTTAATTTTTATGATGTCTGCTTTGTAAATAGGTATTTTGTTTATCGAGTGTCATTGTTACATAAATGGTCTTGGATTTGACCAAGTCTTTTGGTTTTCATGGTTATCAATTATAAAATAAAACCTGGAGTTTATTCACTGTGCGATATCTAACTTCAGTTACACAGGAATTACACTACTACTACTGAAAAGTTAATCGTAGTGCATTGCAGTACAAATTGATGTTTGTACGATGTTACATATTAATAAAGAAAATCTTTATTTATTCATTTAGATTTATTTCAGCCATGATCTCAGCCTCCCTACCCTCCTTCTACTCCTCTATACGTAAAGCGTTTTGCGGCCAATCATTGTCATAGATGTCCAATTCGTAAAAGAACATTACTCAACTTAATCTATAGTAACGTAACATAACATAACATAACATCCCGAAAGGGTAGGCAAAAGGTGTACACATTATGCCACTGTACAATGTAACACAAATGTTATGAGTCCCATGTAATAAGATGTGAGCCTATTGCAATATACCGGGCACAATTCCAGACTACGTGCTACTACTGAGAATTTTCAAAAAAACCCAGTAATACTTTGCCCGACTCGAGAATCGAACCCGAGACCCCTTGCCCGGCAGTCGCACTTGCGACCACTCGGCCAACGAGGCAATCTCAGGCAACTTAATCTATACTGTCTCATTTAATTCTGTCATTGAATGTACACTAGAGTTCAGAATGGTAAGTATGTTCGTGTTTAACAGAAATCTTTATATGTGTGCGCAGTACATGTACATGTTTTTATTGTGTTAGATGTAAAGGTGTGAATGTTTGTTTGTAGTTGTTATATATACAAAGAAAAAGATATTATTACAATGGTTTTTTCGTATAAATAAGGAAAAAAAGGGTAATAGAGATGGTTGAGTAGTTTTTCTATAAGGAACTTTGCATCTTTTGTAAGAATCTTTTCAAGTGTGGCAGAGCCATGCTTCAGCTGAAATGGGCCGGATTGACATAACATAACATCACGCCTTTTATCCCCGAAGGGGTAGGCAGAGGTGCACACAGAAGTAACACCCACTTTTCACTATTTATGTTATGAGTCCCATGTAATAGGGGGTGAGCCTATTGCCATATACCGGGCGCATTTCCAGACTCCGTGCTACTACTGAGGATTTTTTAAAAACCCAGTAATACTTTGCCCGACCCGAGACCCCTTGCCCGGCAGTCGCACTTGCGACCACTCGGCCAACGAGGCAGTCACTAACAATTCTTATTCCTAATCCTTGAAAGGCCGATAAGACACTTGTAACGCCTCTGGTGTTCCATGGGCGACGCCGATTGCTTACCATCAGATGATCCGTATGCTCTTTTACCGGCTTATCCGTTAAAGGCTTCACGTGTGGAATCCGAATACGTGTATACGTGTGGAAATGTTGTTTATAATAATATTTTTTATCGTTGTGACACTGTAAGTTCCAACAGGTATAGACGAGTGGGTAATATTATAAGTTGTATAACATTTGTACTAAACTATTACAACCGTCGTAAAATTCAAGTTTCACTTGCAACCAGACAATCCATGTCTTTTTTTTTAAACATAATTTTATAATGTTCACACTTATCATTTGAATGTCGCACGTTTCGGAATCGTTTTGGATAAACGCCAAGAGATAGGATGTAAGAATATGAGCTGTTGCTTAACGACATCTTAGGTTCGATTTCTAAGCTTAGTAAAGGTAAACCTAATATAAGTTCTTTTTATCTAAAGTCTAAATCTGTATTCTCAGTAGTCTATAATTATGCCCGGTATATGGCAATAGGCTCACCCCCTGTTACATGGGATTCGTTACATTAATAGTAAAACGTGGGTGTTACATTGTACAGTGGCAGCCTTTTGGGGATAACAGTTATAATATATATAAGTTATAAAAGAGTAGCACGATGTTATGTTATGTGTTTTTTTGATCTGATGGATAGATTTGTAATTTCTGTTCTGATTCTAGAGTACTTCCTGTTGACGAGGGTTGTTGAAATGATGACACGGTGTATAGAGATACAAATCACTTTAAATAAGCAAACTAAATCTATGATATATATACACGTGTAACTATTGATGCGAGCGATGCTGCGCGAGTGCGTCTGACCGCTGGGTCCAGTGGCGGAATGAAGGAGCGCAGGCGCGCCGGCCTGCACCGCCCGGCGATGCGCGGGCGCGCGGTTCAGCGGTAATTCTTCCGTTACATACAAAAACAGATAATTGAAGTATTTTACCTTTATTTATTTGCTCAGAAATGATTTTTATATTTGCCTGAAACTTTACATGAAAATGATCTAATCTCACTATCTTTAACAACACCGTAACATTGCTATAGATCAGTTACTAAAAGGTTATTGCGTACTGTCATAACTTCATACTAAAGACATGCATTATAAATCTAGAATATGCATACGTGTATAAAATCTCCATATGCTTGTAATATGTATATTGGGAATCAAAACGTCTATTGAAGTGAATATTTCGTATGCATTCGGGGAATATTAATTTCAGAAATAATTCATTGCGTGACTGCATTGTCTTGAGTATTTGTTTGAGGCCAGGTGCAAGTATATTGACTACGATATTATTATGTTTTGAACTGTATTAAATACCTACTTGTGTTTTGTGGATGTTAGAAGTCATATACGGTTCTTGAAATGTTTTATTTTATTGAAAAAGCCGGTAAACGAGCATCCGGATCACTTGATGGTAAGCAATCATTGCTGCCCATGGACACATGAAACACCAGAAGCATTACAAGTGCGTTACCGGCCTTTTGGGGATTAGAGAGGGGAGTTCGGTAACCTCACTCACATGACAAAATACTACGTAAGCGTTCCTTCACGTCAGTTTTCTGTGAGGCCGTGGTCTTACTCCGGTTGGGCTGGCCCATTTGTGATGAAGCATGACTCTCTCACACCACACTCGTTTGATCAAAGGGACACCATAGTCTTGCAGAATATTATTAGTCGTGCATTAACAAACTGAATGAAGACTTAATGCTTCTCCTTCCCACTGAAAGACCGACAAAACACTTATAACTTGCAACAAGTTTGCTCGTTTACCTATTCTATATAACATAGTACATTATTGCTTAGGAGTACGATGTTTCTACGATGTAGTAAACAAACTTCTAACACCTAATCCAATGGCCAATCACGAAGCCATTGAGACCAACTGTGCGCAACTTCCCTAACAAAATCTTTAAATATTAGCATATCCACGTCGAATAAGCAAACGTGTGACCATTTGAAAATTTGACTTTCAAATCCTTTCTCTCGCCCTACCTGAAGTCGCAGGAATAAATTTATTCGCATACTTAATATTTTCAAGTTGGAAAGGAAACGTATCCGAAATTGAAGAGTTTCTAGGATTGCAGTACTTTTGTTTGGGTTTTGTTGGTAGTTAACATAATATTATTGTTCGCCGACGCATAACGTAAATCTATTTACATTTGGACACGTCTTTTTACTCCCTTATATGTAGGAAGGCAAAAGTGTGCATTTCCCAGAGCTGCGGATGTGCGTTACCAGAACTTCGGCTCAAAGTAGGAACAGGAACATGTTGGTTTTTAGTTAATAAAGTCTAGAATTCTCTCTGCTCAACCCAAAGTGTGATAACTAAGACGACTACTAACACCTATTACGATGTATGATAATAATAGGTTCGTAAACTAAAAAGTTACAACAACAAAAAAATAAGACCTGAAGTAGCCAAATAATAAAAAATACATCTTTTCCAAATATTCTTACCTATACTTTTCTAAGAATTTCTAAGGTAAAACTTAAAACCCATGTAACCGAGTAAGCTCGTTTTATGAAATATTCCCCACAGTTCCGGGCTTACATTGTCACGTACTAAGCACAAACGTAGCGTAAAATATTATCTTGCTGACTGGGACACTGTCGGTACCAAGCCTCGCAATTTTGAAATACTTTTATTTTGTTTCTTTAAAAGAACAATGCCAGATGCCCATGTAATTTTGGCTCAATATTAATGTGTCATGGACAGTGAATATTCTTATGTTTTTTAGTGTTGTTTAATGTCAATAGCATTTCTGTGATTTCCACTTTTACGTTGAACTTCTAAAAAAGAAGTTATTCAGACATTTTCAATTGAAGGTTATGTATTTATCGTCGGATTCAACTAAATGCCTTTGTATTCGGAACACATTTATACCACAATGAATACAACGAAACTGTTGAGACATTGTCACAAACTGTTTGATACGGATGTAACACAATAAGTCTGTAACTTATCGCAAACGCAGAGGAATTCGTGAAGAAAACAGCGGAAGAAAACAACCGTGCACTCACAACAATACAAGATGATGCGTCAATGTCAATTTTAAGCGCGTGCGATTTTGACAGAACCACAATTGAAAGGGTTGCTATTACAAGGCAATTAAGTTATCGATCACAGATGGAAAATCGATTTCTTGAATTTCGTTTTTTATAGTAATCTTTAAAAAACGTATTATTTAAGTAAAAAATGAATAATAAAATACAATAACGAGGTGGTAAATAAAAATTAAAAAGCATTTTTTTAAATTAGAATTATATAAATAATAAAAACTATTTTTAATATAGAATTATCGATTACAGTGGCAGGATTTTAATTATTTAGAATTATCGATTACGGTAGCAAGACTGGCAACTTTTTTTTAATCTGGGATTTGAAAAGTAATATTAAAATAAATACTTATTAAATTGATTTTTCTTTCGAGCAGTTCTCGTAAAGCAATAAATATATTTTTTTTGTTGGAGGTAAGAACTTTTTGTCCGCGTGAATTTAATTTTAAAAGTTGTGTGAGCCGAAATCCGTCATTCATCTTTACCTATTGACATAGCGAAGTATAGAGGTAATGCAAATGAATTATATAATAATATCTTTTAAAATTTCAAAGTAATTTTTCGTTCTTTTTCGTGTTTAAAGCACTTTTCAGTTTAATTGTACCACTATACCATTAATAATAATAATGGTACTAAGCAAAAAGAATGAACCTACTAGGTATCCATAATCATAGTTTAGCGAGTTTCAGGTATATCTAGATTTTATATACAATGCCTTTATCTCACTCTTTGAATGTAACGTTAATATTTACCAATGAAGCAAACTATATCATTTTATTTTGTTTGAATTCTATTTTCAACTAAGCCATTTTAATTTTTTGCAATAAAATTAATAACTGCAATCGAGTAGTTCAGTGCTACACGCCTACGTTGCTACGCTCGTAGTCAAGCACGTAGACGCTTGCTACGAGTCTGCTACGACGTTGCTACGAAAGATCATAAGTTATTCGTTTGGCTCATGCAATCAATTTTAAATAGCTTTGTATTTTTTTATAATTACAAATGTTTAATTTTTATTATTTGTAAATTCAGAGAGTAAACATTTTATGATGTTTATAAAGCCAACACTCACCATATTAATTAATTATTGTTTAAATCATAACTCTTGAATCTGGAATGTACACATGTGGCTTGGAAACAAATATTAGCATGAATTTTATAACTAATTTATCAAAAGAAACGTATATTAACAATTCACACCAAATATACATACATACATCTACCTCTATATTATATACTCTTCAAATACACGTGTCGAATAAAAGATGTCGAAGAAACTACACATTTGACAGCGATCTGGCCCTATAACTCTCAACACATATGAAGCTTCGAACCTGCAATCTTCAACCAACCTGCCAAGTACCAAAATTACAAAAATACTCTTATATAGAGGAGGCACATAGACTTATTAGATTATAACGGGTTATTGATAATTTATAGTACAGAACTGAGGGCGTAGTAGAAGTTTATTTTACGTTTAAATTAATCGCTCGCGCTCTTTGCTCTGATAGGTTGGTTTATTGGAGCTGGCCATTCAGAGCTTAGAACACAGCAACGGTTCGAATTCGTCAAACGTAAAATAACCTCGTACAAGGCCCTCAGCTTGTTAACATCATTGCGGTTTAGTTCAATGTAATTTGTTGCATAACATTAAATACTTAGTCTATAAATACAGAATTTTGCGCTTTCGGTGAGTTTCGATGATAATAATTATCTATTATATATTTCATTGAATTTAATGAAGTGCCGCTAGTTAATTGTATTTCATAAACTACCGCCCAGTTTGGTACAGTAAAGTTATTGTGTCAATTTAAAGTGAAGAGTTCACAAATATCACATTACTTGTGATATTTATTTTTATTTTATTTTTATTTTAAAAAACTTCATGCACACAGTAATGTGGGCAACAAGGTGGGCTTAATGCCTAGGGCATTCTCCTCCAGCCAGACCTTTGGGTGATGCAGAGACAAAAACAATGGTCGATGCAAGAAGCAAGCGTATTTAAAACTCAACAGAAATACATAGAAAAACGGATAGTATAGACTTACATAAAATAAATCACTATATAAACTTACATATAAGGTATATGTCATAACAATAAACTTAAACAATTACTACTTGTTTTTTGTTTTTTTTTTTTTTTAAAGGAGGAATGAAGAAATTTAGTACGATGTGTTGGACATTGGAGGAGGCGATTATTAGAAGAGCGAAGATATTTGCTGTGGTTTGCGCATGTACATATATTGGAAGTGTAAGGACAGATAATGAGGCGAATGAGGCGAGTCAAGAACAGAGAAAAGAGTGATTAGCGCCCTTAGTTCCCTGTGCTGTCGTATGGGCAACCACTTTAATTGCAATCGGTATGCAGAAACATGATCATATCTACGCAGGTTGAAAACGAATCGAATGCAGTTATTTAATGTATTTATTTAGAAAAATTAAACTTTTCGTATTTGAACTTTGTGCTAGAATTGTGTTTAAAAAATTATAAAGCACTAATTCTACAGCTGACAACACCTCGTCTAACTATGCAATCAAATTAATTCGGTTCACATTAATTAGAAATGTTGACATTTTATTTTTAACAAGGAATTGTCATAATGTTACTCTACCATGTCACTTTCGAATACTGAAACGCTACTCAACTTTAAGTCGTGCTTAAATATCGTGCCATCTCTGTCATTTTACAAAGAGTTTGTGGCGACAGAACTATACTTAACCGCGACTTAAAATTGACGTATGAGTTATTCAGAGCTTATTACTCACCATTTCTTTAGCAACAATTTTTGGAACGCAGGTTCAGCCCTTTTGGTACCCACACGTGTCGTGTTTGGTTGATGACGCAGCCACGCTTCCACGTGACGGATTGTTGAGCATATCGCGAGGACACATTAACAACATTCACGATGTTTCCTCTCGATAATTTCGGTCGTATTTTCATTTATATTTTTGTACCGCAAATCTGTATGGTTTTATTGTTCGAATTTATTCGTGGTCTGTATGTGTATTTGATATTACTTGTGTGTATCTCAGTTTTGGTTATTATATTAAGAAACTAAGTTACTGTATTTCAATGGCCTCACTTTTGTGAAGCATATCCATATTCTGGAATAGTTTTGTGCTGGTCTACGACCCGTTTTTACATAAAACAAATTTTCCAGAAAAAGAAATGGAATTTCGATGAATTTGTGCAAAACATGTAAATAGCAAAACAAGAGTAACGCATATATTTATTTTTCTAATAAAGACAGATTGCCAATAAAAAGCAATTGAACCGCTTTATGGTGCTAAATTGATCTATAACGCAGTACAAAACCACGTTCATCCTACCAATAACTTATGCACCTAACAGTGACAGCCACATCCCCATAAGCTCTAAAAACCATATCGACCTCCGAATCTCCTAAAACCGGGTGCACACTGTCCCATATTTCACTACCATCAGACAGCAGTTTATCAAACAGTGGATGTTCGCATAAATCAGCGTGCAAATACTGTTATGCGCTGTGGCTTGAAAAATTCAGCCAATTTGGTCGGCAGTCGTATTAATTGGGTGGTTAAGTGGTTCAGCTGGATCAGTCTGTTTATGTACCGTGTGTACTTGGCTGATAATTATTTTGTGGGTGTAAATTGACGATATTGTGGTTGCCGTGTTATAATGCTGTTATGTCTGTTATGACTTTCTCTTACGCAACGATGACGATCAGATCTTGTTACGATCGATCCGCAAGCATACAATTATAAAAATTCTTATTTTTATTTATTTTTTCATTTATTTACACCATTAAAGCATACAGAGAAAAAAATGTGTACACTGGGCGATCTTATCGCAGAATGCGATTTCTTATATTTTCTTGATAATGTTCATTATCATGATAATGCAGTAACTGTACTTACGTGATATTGTAACGAATAATATCAAAAACACATTTTTATTTCAAAAAGCGATATAAAATAATCATTTCTTTATGTGCAGATATCTGTTTCAATATATATCTTCGTTCGGAAACCTGTCAAGTAGGCCGACCCTCGCAGCATGCCCTTTTTCCTCAATTTCAAACCCTTATTGGGCGCTATTATTCAATTTGAACATTGAACATTTTTTTTCCTACATTTAAACATTTATTTCTTCAACGACAGCAACCTATCTGTTTCTGGTGCCTTGACAAGCGATCCGAGGAGTGATGTTTAAATTTCTTACATAAATAAATGGCATAGAATTCATAATGGAATGTGCATAGACATTACAATGTAATATGTTTATTGGACATATCTAAGGATCTATATACAATAATGGATTTATCATCCTCATTATCAACTGAATATGATAGTTATAAATAAACTGGTATGTAGGCTATAACAGACTACATGGGAGTGTTAGGTTTTGATTGTCTCTTACTAAACCGTTCTGATACCAAACGAAGAGAACACATGGTAATAAATTAATGTATTCCACTGTCCGCACCATGTAGATCTAAAATAAAATACAAAAAAAACATAAAACATCAACACAAAGACAAAACCAATTCAATATTATTAAAAGAATAGAAAGGACAATCACGAGCACCCTTCCGCAGCAAATTAAATTGAGTAACAAAACAAACTGAACGACCACGTAACAATGGTTGTCCAGCAATAATGTACTGGCTGATAAACTATCCTTTCATCTGACCATTCTTCCGGCCTATTGTGGCCCCAATTCGTCAATAAATCGTCTATTTGAGACCTTGTAGTCTAAGAGCTATTGAACTCTGGAAATAAAATACATCCTGTACCATTAAAAAATTGTAGAATGATGAATTATAACACGCTAAGGCCAACTCTAGACCTGGCAGTCATCAGCCCTACAAATAAATTTTTTTGAACCCGTCGAGCGTCCGCGTTCCTTTCCTTCGCATCGAATGACTGCTCCCGCCTGGGTGAGGCGGGAGAGAGTGTCAGACTCTAACTGACTCAAAACCAACCTGTTCCTTTTCCTGCACGTCGAGCCGGAGCCCCGGTAACCCGTTAGGTTCTCGGCAACTCCGAATCGGCATCAGCCCTGTTGGGCCCCATCCATCCACCATGGTCAGATGGTGCTTTGAGGCGCGCGCGGAACGCGACGTGCCGTACGCTCGGGTCTGTTTCTGGTCGGACGGGGAGCCACCCATGCTCGCCGTCCACAGGCCCGCGCTTATGGTGGCTGGAGATAGTCCCGCGATCCCCGATGCCCGGTGTGTCCTTCGCGAAATGTGGTTAATATACAATTTTTGCTTTATGTTTACTGTCTACATATACAAATATTTTATTTTTTACATATTACATTAATCCTACTGGATCAGCTCACCCGCGCGATGAGCGAGCCGACCTGCTCCAGCAGAAGACACCCGTTCACGAAACATGTTTTGTGGGCCAGCAATCGGTCCGATCAACCATTTCGTAGGGAATGGAGCGACCCAGCTCAAAGCGCTACCATTGGCGTTACCGTGTTATAAATCGTATGCTTCAAATTTCTAGTCATACAGGATGAACTTTGTTTAGACGGTTCAATAGCTCTTAGACTATCTCCTTCAATGCGCAGAGTTGATTGGTTTTCTTTCGATCTCGCTCCGGAATGCTCTGTCTTTTGTTTTTTTCTTGAGAGGTCATAACCCCAATTGTGTGAATGAGTTTGAAGGTTAAGATTCGTTTATGAATGAGTTTTGGTTTGAATGGCGTTGGGGATTATTTTCGAATTGGTTTTTTGATTGATTCTTTTACGTATGGGTAGCTTTGTATGTATACTTACGGTTTAGTTTATAAGGACACTTTTACATGGTTGTAAAAGCAGTTTAACATAACATCACGCCTTTCATCCCTGAAGGGATTGGAAGAGCTGAGGAGGCACTTAATGCCACTGTACAATGTAACACCCACTTTTCACTATTTATGTTATGGGTCCCGTGTGACAGGTGACAGTGTCCATTACCATATACCGGACACAATTCCAGACTCCGTGTTACTACTGAGAATACTGTGGTACTAATTACTTTAAGTAATTATTTATTTGAGTACTAAGTCTTAATCAACCAATTATACTCCCAACTAGCTTTTAGGACTAACTAAAACGCAAATTTACAGTAACAAAAACTTCAATTACCTGTAAGTAAATACAGCGTAAGAGATATGTAAGATTCGAAGCAATTGGCGCTCCACAGTATCTGCTTATTCCCATGGGAAACAGGTGTCAAGTTATCTATGTTGTACAATAACTTTAGCATTAATGCGCAGTATAAAATTACGAAGTTGACAATATAGTTGTCAGCTATTGCAGACTAACCGGTGTTATTAAAACGGGGCTAATAACAAAGATGTTTGTCAGTGTATAGGTACTATTTAACCACTTTATATTCAGCATTTAAGGAAAAGCCTCCATATATTGATAAATTTAAATCAGTACACCAAAATAGGATGCCACAATGTTATGGAAATTTAGCTAACTTGACTTTGAACGCCACGTGACCACTCCGACCGCGAACCTAAAATTCCAAGACAAAAAAGAATCGCAAGAAAAAACATTAAAACTGATTCACATCACTTAGAAGATCTTTTGATAAACGAAGCGAGTAAAATTACCCTAAAATACTACTCCCTAAGGAACCAAGCAAGCATTTTTAATCTAAAAAATGTAAGGACCCTAAAAGCGGTGACCCTTTTAACAAAATTGCCGTCTGCGAACAAGGATCGGTATGCAAAAACCTTTTTGAAATAGTTTCATAACAAACTATAACTGCGTGGAATAATGTTCCAGTTATGTAGTTTAAAATTCTTTGGCTTGTTTCATTAGCTTGAATATTCTATTTTATGTTGGACGGTAGTAGTTATGCAGTGTAGAATTTCTTAACTTGTTATAATGGTAATAAGTTTTATCGTTTTTGGTTTAGTTATGACTGCATTGGCGACTGACACGAACTGCACAGCGCATTGCGAGTTCGACTCACGCACGAAAAAATTGTTTGCCTGATTCACAACTTATTATTTCGAGTTCGCATAGGAGAGTGAAATGATGTGTGTGAGTATGAAAGAATTTACACACTATTTCTTAAAATTTAGTGTTTTTACATCTTTTCTATATAGGTATATAAAAATGAAACCCGATTCCTGTTGTCACGCCATAACTTGAGAACCGATAGACCGATTTAGTTGATTTTTTTTTGTTGTTTTTATTATTGTCATTGTTCTTATGACAGAAAAACGTCTTAAAATCGGGATTGCGCTTACGAAGTCGCGGGCAGAAGCTAGTTATAGATAAAAAAGATTACCGTACAGTTCCATATAAACAAGTATCTGCATACTCAATTGCCTGCCTCGTTGGCCGAGTGGTCGCAAGTACGACTGTCGGGCAAGGGGTCTCGGGTTCGATTCCCGGGTCGGGCAAAGTACTATTGAGTTTTTATAAATTCTGAGTAGTAGCACGGAGTCTGGAATTGTGCCCGGTATATGGCAATAGGCTCACCCCCTATTACATGGGACTCATAACATAAATAGTGAAAAGTGGGTGTTACATTGTACAGTGGCATAATGTACACCTCTGCCTACCTCTTCGGGAATAAAAGGCGTGATGTTATGTATGCATACTCAATCATCAAGAGAACCCAATCACAAACCCTTGACAGAAATTCAATCACAAAACAGAATCACGTAGCACAATTTCGCTGGACGACTAAACCAATCTCGATATAATTATCTGAACATCAAATGGCAATGTCATATAATTATGTGCACGTCATAACAGTACAAACTGTCCTATTATTCGAGCTCCATCTAATAATACAGTAATCACTTGATGTGACTGATGTCACATCAAATTAAGTGACCTATAATAGAAGTTGCGTATCTTGGCTAAGTGGTGGTGGCCGATTTTTATTTGTGTACCTGTACATTATTCTGTTCACAAAAACAACAATCTGATTTAAGAATTTTATTTTCACTTAAAATATGAGAAAACATGATACCTTAAAATTAAATGTGGTCGGTGCATTGAAATTTTTTTTTACTGAAATATATAATTAACTAGCTGTTGCCCGCGACTTCGTCCGCGTAGAATAATGACTTCTGGCAGAATTTAGGCTTTTGAATTAGTTTTTATCAAGGGATATTCTACGGTAATGGATGTCGTCAGAATTGATTCAGTCCCGTAGATGATAGCGTGATAATATGTAGCCTATATGTTTACCAGACTTGTTAGTAATATTCATGCAAAATTTGAAATAGTAGTGCAGTACTTTTTGAGATCATCACGGCCATACATACAGACAAACAGACAAAAATTCTAAAAACCACATTATTGGCTTCGGTATCGATTAGAGATCACGCTTCAAATATTCTTTTAAAACATATTCAATGTACAGTTTTGACTTTTCTACGATTTATTATATGTGTAGATAGCTGTTGCCCGCGACTTCGTCCGCGTAGATTAATGACTTCTGACAGAATTAACCAGAATCAATTCAGTGCCCAAGTAAGATTTACCTATTTTGAAATGATTTATCGTAGTTTTAATAAATAAATAATCCCGCAGGGATCTTACCAGTACAGTGCACGATCACGTAAGGTTTGAGTAATAAAAACTATTCTATCGACTATTGTTGTACCGAATCTCTCTAGAATAAGTTCAGTGGTTAAGAGTTAGAGAGTCCTGGGGCATTGACGCATAGTTCCCGTTCTCGTGAGACATCTGTGAAAAAACTATCATACGTTACCCAGGTCCCAAATCATCGTTTTACCGAATGTAATTCAAAAAGATTCAATGATTCTAAATTCAACGGCTAAGAAGATTTATACAAACTCTCATTCCCTATTTTATCCCCTTAGGGGTGGAATTTATCAAAATCCTTTCTAAAGAGATACCTATGTCATAGTAACTTTATGCATGCAAAGTCTCAGCCCGATCAATTTAAAACTGGCAAAGTATCATACTTTGGGGTGAGAATGTTCAAAAACCTTTCTAAAGGGACGTTTACGTCATAATATCCATCTGCACGCCGAATTTCAACCCGATCGGTGTAAAACTGACAAAGCCTCACACAAACGTTCATCCCCTATTTTACCCCCTTGGTGGAAATTATCAAAATCCTTTCAAAGCGGATGCTTACGTCATAACATCTATCTGCATGCCAAATTTCAACCTGATCGGTTTAAAACTGTCAAAGGCTCATATAAACTTTCATCCCCTATTTTACCCCCTTGGCGGTGGAAATTATCAAAATCCTTTCATATCGGATGCTTACGTCATAACATCTATCTGCATGCCAAATTTCAACCCGATCAGTTAAAAACTGACAAAGTGTCATACAAACTTTCATCCCCTTTTTTACCCCCTTGGGGGTGGAAATTATCAAAATCCTTTCTTAGCGAATGCCTACGTCATAACATCTATCTGTATGCCAAATTTTAGCCCAATCTGTCCAGCGGTTTGGGCTGTGCGTTGATAGATCACTATGTCAGTCAGTCAATCAGTCAGTCAGTCAATCACGTTTCAATTTTATATAATATATAGATTAAGAAAGTGGGTATAACTAAAAATATAACAAAAATAACTGCAGGGTTGATGACGTGGCTGGGCAACCGGCTGGCGTGCAACGTGTCGCGGGTTCAATCCCCGCATGGAACAACACTTTGTGTGATCCACAAATTGTTGTTTCGGGTCTGGGTGTCATTGTGTGTTTTAACTTGTATGTTTGTAAACGCTGCCACGATACAGGAGAAAATCCTAATGTGGGGCAACGCTTTATAAAAAAAAAATAATATAAAGAAAATGAACAGGTAGTACAAATGGGAATTATATTAAACAAGTATTCACCAATGTGGGTATCACAAAAATTAAACTTCGTAGACTTATTACGTGTCACCATTCCATTGTTAGAGAGGGAAAATCATTCAATGACTTTTCCCGTCTTTGGTGAGGAAGTGTCAGACTCTTACTGACTAACAACCACCCCGATTATATTCCTGCTCTTCGAGTCGGTGGCACGGTAACTCGTTAAATACTTCATGGCTCCACATCGGGCATCCGTCCTACTCGCCCCATCTGTGGTCTGATGGCTCTTTAAAAAACGCGTGGAACGCGACGCGCGGTACACTCAGGTGCGGTTCTGGTCGAGCGACAGCTACCCGTGCTCGCCGTCCATAGGCCCGTGCTTACGGTGGCCGAAGACCGTCTCACAATTTTTGATGCCCGAAGTGTCTCTCGCGACGGCTGGGGTGTGACCAAATATCTTCTAAGGAATGTGGATCAGTTTAATTGTTTTTTCCTGCAATTTTTGTTTTCGTCATAGAATTTTAGGTGAACTGTCCGTTGGTCACCAACCCTACCCTTGCTGTATGTGTCCTAAGGACCGACTGACGACTGATGACCTACACTAGAGACTAAATATTTAACAAATACTGAACTGCAGTGGTTATAAGTTATGCGGTAAAGAAAAGAGGTATATTAATTTGTGTTAACTCCTATTCTTCCGCAGCTGTGGTAAAAGACCTTAAGAGACTGCACAATAACCAAAGGTAAGGCAGCAGCGTTCTCTAAAATACCTGAACCTTTTAAACTGAGATCTCTAACTTGCTTTTCCAGCATAGACATTATGGCAAAACACTTTGTTGTGTAGAGGAGACTCATAGTCCAACATTGATTTCTCACTCGAACGATTGTTGACTGTGGACAATAAATAGTCTTTGTCCTCATGGTCAATCTACTACGAACATTTTAGCGTAATTGGTTCGCAACGTACTGTAGAGTAATACTATAATTAATTTCGCATTTAATTTGATGGACGTCTGTTGTTTTAGGTGGTCGAGATGTGAATTCCATTGAATGGTTGTTGAATCAATTAGTATGCGCTCCAGGTAGGGCCTTACTTTGACATCATCATTAAGTATGGCTTTGACTGCCGACAGAAAACTGTTGAAGGTAAATCCTCCGCTAGTGTGGGCCATACGTTGTCCCCCATGGCGTTCAAGGTGTTAAGTATGATGGGCAACAAATACAGTAGATTGGCTATTATAAGGCGGTCCAAATAATTGGTTATCGGTATAACAAGGACAATGTTATGGTATGGTGTATTATGCATAAGCGATAATAGCAGTCGAGCCTCTTGTTATATACTAGTCATAAATCGAGAATAAGCCCTAATTCTAAAACAAACTGAAACTTTTTTTTATGGGAGGAAAATCATCCAATGAATTCTCTCGGATGGGTGTGGCGAGAGGGAGTGTCAGACTCTCACTGACTAAAAACCACCCTGTTCCTACTCCTGCACTTCGAGTCGGACCCTGGCAACCCGTCAAATCCTCCGCAGCTCCGTATCAGCATCAGCTCCGTATCGGGCGCCATTTACTATAGCTTTAATCGATGGGAGAATCTAAACCGAGTCACCTTTACTAGCAGTTGACTTGCAACCACTTGAAGCACTTATCATTTATGTAATTACAAATCGTAACAACGCCAATTAATTGCAACATCCAACATCCAAAACCACAATTAAATAAGCCCTGGCCATAGCCTCTCAACGTTTAGTCCATTATCATTATAATAATATTCTCAGCGTCACAAAGAGATTGACAGAGTCCTAGCTCTGCTCATAAGCACGTAACAGCCTAGAAAGTTCTATTATAATAGTCATAACGTTTAAATTTGTTTGTTTTGGTGAGTGGGTGTGTTTGGTTCAAGTTAGAAATGGAAGCGATAATTATAAAAATAATTTTTGATAACAAGTCCCTAGTTAGAGTCCAGAAGGAGCTTTTTTCCTTTGATTATTTTATGTTTAGGTCAAGCAGGATTCTAATGAATTAGGTTACACGGCTTACTGATATAACTTACATGAGCGGCACGCGTAGTTTTATTATGTCTTACAAGAGCTACAATATACCTCATAACATTAATGTTTTACTCCTGATAAGTGGCCAAATAACATGTTATTGATCTGAAGATATATATTTTTATCGTTTATTTCTCATATCTTACACCACATCAGCAAACACGACAGTCGAGTGACGGCACAATATATTCAGAGTGAAGCGTTGGTATCTCTGTAACCGTTGAATAGTTACTTTCTTTATATACAACAATACAGAGCAATTAAGATTAACGGCGGTTTACTTGAGTAATTACACGTACTGGTACATTAGGTACAATATCCTTAGACATACGCTGACACTTAGAAGATTAATGTGCCTACTGACATATGGCGAATGTAGGTATTTCTTTGGGATTTGTGATTTCATACTTCATCTAGCTTAACTTAGCTTGAGTTGAGTCTAAGTTGTGGTGTAAGTTTTGAGTGACAGCAAACTTAATGAGTCGTCTAATGGTGAATGGCTAACATAATTTATATACACTTTTTTGAGGGCGAAAAATCATCCTATGTCTTCTCTTGCCCTGGGTGAGCCGTGAGGGAGTGTTAGATTATTACTGACTAAAAACCACCACATTCCTACTCCTGCACTTCGAGCCGTAGCCCTGGCAGCCCGTTAAGTCCTCCGCGTCTACGTATCGGCTTCGGTTCTATTGGGCCCTCTGTCCATACGACGAAATACATTTTTAAATGCGAAAATTTGCCATTCAAACACTATATACTTCCTACCTTAACTAAGTACAATGTTCACCACAACATATCATTGATCAACATTATCAATACACATTGACGGTGCCATAAAATATAGTCGTAAACACGGTAATAAAATGGTCATTCGGTTCATATTGGTACTGATAGATTATGGTTACTCATGTGTAAAGTGATAAATTCTTGTCTGCAGCTTAATCTAACCTCGTTTTCGGTTAACGTTGGTGTATTTTGGTAAAGGAAGGACAGTAAAATTTTCGTTGTTTTTAATAAAACGTTACCCACACTGGGAATATATATATAAGAAATATAATTTTATTATCTATAATATATTCATCAACAATATATTTTTTAAGAAAACGTGCCCAGCTTTTTTAGTTTCTTTTGTATCATGGGGGCGTTCACATACATACAAGCTCACATACACATGAAACCCAGACTCGGAACTACAATTTATGGATCACATAAATAGTTGCTTCATGAGGGAATCGAATCGAGGAAATCGAATGAGGGAATCGGGAATCGAAATACAAAGATGGGCATTTTGAACCTCATAATCTATGTCTTTATTGTTCTAATTCATAAAGATTAGGTAGCTATTTAAATCGTTGTACCTACACATTTTTTCCAAAACTTCTACTCTGACCTTTATAAAAAAAAGTAAAAAATAATCTGAAATTAAGCTAAGTTTTTCGATTCTTAAATAAATAACAAACAAGTAACTACTCAACGAACAAGAAAATCCAATAACGAAATAGAGAAAAAAAAACCATTTCAAATAAAAAAAAACAAAAACAAACAATATTAATTTTGTAACTAAAAAGAATTAACAAGATAAAAGTTTTCCAATAAACACTGAGTACTTAATTGGAAAATTTTAGGAAAAATAAAATACAACAAAATCATTTTATTATACAGTGGCAATTGCTAGAGGAATATTATTTTAACTTGATAATTTTATTCGTTAGTCGCGACGGTAGAGCAGAACACACTTTTCAAACACCCTTGCTCTTCCAGTGGGTTTTGGGAAAATCACTTTTGTTTTTTGTGTTTCGTCGTAAAAGTGAGGTTACAGTAGGCTCACTTACACCCCCCCTCCCCTATTTCTCCAATCCATGAATCTCAACATTTTTTTTTATAAAACGTTGCCCCACACTAGGATTATCTCCTGTGTCGTGGGTGCGTTTACAAACATACAAGTTCACATACACATGACACCCAGACCCGAAACAGCAATTTGTGGATCACACAAGGTGTTGTTCCGTGCGGGAATCGAACCCGCGACACGTTGCACGGCAGCCGGTTGCCCAGCCACCGAACCAACCGTGCAGTCGATTCTAATTCTTAATTTCCATACGGTCGGTAACGCACTTGTTACGGCTCTGGTGTTCCAGATGTCCATGGGCAACTCCGATTGCTTACCATCCGGTGATCCGTTAGCTCGTTTACCGGTTTATAAAAAAGTCAGCATAGACTATGCATGCGATAAAGACAACAGAAATCTGTGATAAACCTGAATCCTGATAAACTTGTGATATCCGACCTATTTAGTAAGCGTGGATTATTAGTATAGGAAAACTTTTCGTACCTAAATCTCCCAATCCCTAAATCCACAACATATATATTATATAACATCACGCATTTTATCCTCGAAGGGATAGGCAGAGGTGCACGTTTTATGAGTCCCATGTAATAGGGGGTGAGCCTATTGCCATATACCGAACACAATTTCAGACTCCGTGCTACTACTGAGAATTTTATTTAAAACCCAGTAATACTTTGCCCGACCCGGAAATCGAACCCGAGACGCCTTGCTCGGCAGTCGCACTTGCGACCACTCGGCCAACAAGGCAGTCACCACAACAATCCTCAAATTCCTAATCCACAAAAGGCCTCTGGTGGTCTAAGTATCCATGAGCGGCACCAACTGCTTACCATCAGGTGATGATACATCTGCTCGTTTGCCGGCTTATCCAATAAAAAGCCATTTAATGTAGAAGAAGCTCATATTCACCATTTAACTGTTATTGATGTCCAAAACTTCATTATCCATTACTATAGTCAATTTTGAGTCCTAAGGTATAGAGGTAAATATACAGTACATTTTGAGTTTGGACGCTAAGCACATTCCCTGTGGACTTTATACCTCTACTATACTCGGAATTTTAATTCGATTCCAGATTTGACAATTTCAGTGTTGCAGCGTTATGACAAGTACTAAATAGAGACGTTGCGAAATTATTCGATATGGAAATGCAACATTTCTGGATCGATTCTTCTCGTTTATAATTTTACTCTCGTAAACTAAGTATATCAGGAAATTAAATATTTCTGAACCGATAATTTAGTTTTGACGATTAATTAATGATCTGAGACTTTTCTTTTATAATTGTGTGTGATGTACACCTCTGCCTACCCCTTCGGGGATAAAAGGCATGATGTTATGTAATTGTGTGTGAAAAAAATAAAAAAAATATAATCATGAAGGAACATGACAAATAAAACCGATAGATGTATTAGGGTAATAAGTTATTTTATAAATTGTCGCCGTCGTCGCTATCGCTATCCTGTCACTTTCTGTAACATTTATTATAAAACACACACACTGATTGTTTATCGATTTTTGTGTTCATCACTACACTATTATATGTGGTATCATTATTTCACAAAATGACAGTAGCTATTGTCAAATCTGGAATCTAATTAAAATTCTGACTATAAGTCTATGTACACGTAATTTAAATGGCATTGATGCCAACACTATTGTGAAGGCTCATTACCATATCTACCTAATTCCAATGCATTTGTTTCTATGTTAATCCCAATGGAATTCGCGTCACAGAAATCACAATATTGGTTAATTCAAATTCTGTACATGTGTGTACAACATCAAGCTATGCTAACCAATATAAACTGATCTTTAGAACTACCCAAAGATGGTTCAAAACGAGACCATGATAAAATGGAAATGTATAGTTAGATGTGTATACATACAAACTGACATTTGGTTGTGTTAGCAAAACAGTTATAGTTTGTGATGGTCGGTTATGTTGTTAAATATTGATTCGATTATTTAGTCACATAAGTTTGATTACTCCCTTGGTGTGTTTGTCTAACTATTACGAGTAGACGACGAGACAAGATTTTAGATCAATGGATTGTATCAAGTGTGGGAGAGCCATGCTTCGACATGAATGGGCTGGCTCAACCAGAGTAATTTCACGTCCTCGCAGACAATCGACGTGAAGCAGCGCTCGCGTTGTGTTTCGTCATGTGAGTGAGGTTACCGGAGGCCCAGTTACCCTCTCCCTCTCCGCAAACTCCCCAATCTCAGAATCCTCACCAATGCTCAAATTCCTAATCCCTGAAAGACCGGTAACGAACTTGATTACACCACTGGCGTTCTAGATATCCATGGGCGATTGCGATTGGGATGAAAATTGGAATAACACATAGGCTTTTTATTCCACGGAAACGCAGGCAAAACTGCAGGCAGAAGCTAGTTATAAAAGTTATTATGATGTACAAATACTTTAACATAGTCACTTCTGAGTACAACACACATGAATGTTCTTAAACTAAGATGAGCAGTAAACTCCATAACATTGTTTTACGTGGAAACTAAATCGAGCAAGTTTACAATGTTTTTACGCTCGTCCTGTTACGTAAGAGCATTTTATGCTTGTCCCGTTATGCACTGTTCGCAGTGTATTATGACGTCAGTAACCTGTGAAAGTGCAGTATGAACTGTTTGTGCTAAACAAGAATACTGCTCAGTTTTTTTGCGTGTTAGTAATACAAAGTAGTTTCAATGGAGTTATTGTGACTATATTTTCGTTTAAGGCTTTGAGTTCTAGAAAAGAGGATGATAAGACATTTGTTCCCTACGTTTGTTCTTGTTATTGCTTTTAATATCATTAGTTGTAGTATTTTCGGCATGACAACGTAAAGACAGTAAAGTTTAAGTAAAACAAAATGTAAAGATTTGATTTAGGTACGTTGTTATTGACTATGGAGGTCGAAACTTCTTTTTAAAAACTATTAAAACATCCAACTGAAAAGAATCCTAGGTTGATAACACAATAGCCAAAATGAACTGATTAAAAGCTATATACTTAACGTCTTTTATTCCTATTAAAATAAAACTACAATGAAATACATATAGGGCAAGACCTGGCCTTAATTTGTCAGTACTACGAATGTGGTACATATAACATTGCATGTTGCAAGTTGCTTTATTTTAATTAATAGTAGTTTTCCAATGCACGTATGGTACGTGTGAAGCAAAAGAGCTCAGGTAGACGGTGTGTGAGCAATCACAAAACTTGTATCACTAATTGCTTGTATAAATTGAAAAGTACCTGACTGACCGAGCATAGTGACATAACATAACATCACGCCTTTTTATCCCCGATAGGGTAGGCAGAGGTGCACACAGAAGTAACACCCACTTTTCACTATTTATGTTATGAGTCCCATGTAATAGGGGGTGAGCCTATTGCCATATAACGGGCACATTTCCAGACTCCGTGCTACTACTGAGATTTTTTTTAAAAACCCAATAATACTTTGCGCGACCCGGGAATCGAACCCGAGGCCCCTTACCCGGCAGTGGCACTTGCGACCATTCGGCCAAAGAGGCACTCAAAAGCTCAATGTTTTTTAGAAACGAAAACCGAATCATTAATCTAACCCGAGATCTTTTACTTTACAGCCGCACTTGCATCCATTTCCCAAATGAAGCAGTCTATAAAATATACCTACATATATAATAATAAATATACATATATATTATTATATTTATACCGGGAGCCGGCGTTTCAACAGACAACAGGATAAGAAAATCCTATTAAAATAACACAAAAAATGTGTTTTAGTATAAAACCGTATTCAGGGCATGCTACCGTAGCAGTTACGTGCAACAAGACAGTGTAATTCACTCTGCATTGAGAATGCTCTCGACTTAACATGATTACATTATAATGGAGTTCGACTATTCCACACGTTTACAGCTGCTGAGAGAAAATTGTTATAAAATAAGGCTTTGAATGCTTTAAATTACTGTAGTCTAGTGTTTATTTGTTGAAACTATTTGTGAGCTCAGTGTTTGAAATAGAAAAATGCGATAGGGTAAAAAATATTCTGAGTTTTTGAAAGATTTATAATATTACTGTTTGACAGGCACATTGGTTGAATGATTGACAGTCGTTATGATTTTTACAATTAATAAAACGTAATAATAATATACCTACTTTAAGTGAAACTGTAGGTACGTAGTAGCGCATAACTTCTACATCTGCGAGGTATAAGGCTCTAGATAGCCGAACCGCATTTCAACTGAAATCCGGCTGCAAATTGCAGTTTGGATGCAGTCTCAACGCAGCTGACACGACTGTAATAGAACTTCAATCTGACTGCTCGTTTGTTTTGCAATCGTTTAGTCATGACTGCAATCGGACTGCACGTTTGGCGTGCAGATCAATTGTTGTCGTGATACACGACTTCATTCAAACTGCATCGAAACTGCAATTTGCGGTTGGATTGCAGTTGAAATGCGGACCGCATGTAGTCATAAATAGGGTTGATGTTATAACTATATCGTTTCTCTATTAAACGAAAAATATTTCATTTCAGCGTATATTGAGTATATTTATGTAAGAATGTTTATTAATTCAAGCACGAAGTTACATATTAAGAGTAACACTCGATAAACACTACAAAAAATTATAAAAACGAAGGAACTATGCTATAATGCAAACAAATAGTTTCAATAAACATTTTTTTGTTATTCGTAAGGACGAACACATTTAATTGTCACTTTTAAAACGACACATACCTTCAATACAGAAATAAAAATTGAATTCTAAAATAATGGACATAGAATTAAAATTAAAATTAAAGATGTACGTATAAAGCTATTGTCTACTAAACAAAAAATATAAATGAACAACCATTAAAAAGTTCAGTTACTGCAAAACAGGAATGTATGTCTACAATTTATAACATGATAGTAACTGCCTCAAAGGCTGTTCAAGTTAATTTATTTCTTTCTCTGTGTCCACTATTTTCAGTATAGTATGCTTGATATTATTATTACTCAATGATAATAATAATTTCATAGATATATTCTAGTCATTACAATTCCAAACTTAGTGGCAACATTGAACATTTTCTAATTACTAAAAAAATCCAACTGTCAATAGCGCCTATTCTCGGCACATTTAAATACCTTATATATCTATTCATTTACCGTCCTATACCATAATTTTAGTAGATATACTAACCGCTTGACTGCCGGTATATAAGACACAATAGAAAATGCATTGTGTCTCGCGTAGATCTATCTACGTACGTTTCGGCACACGACGGGCTAATCTTGTTCCCGAGCGTACGGCGCGTCGCGTTCCACGCGCGCCTCAGAGAGCCGTCAGACCACAGCTGGGGCCCAACAGGGTCGATGCCGATTCGGATTCGCGGAGAACCTAACGGGTAACCGGGGCTCCGGCTCGACGTGCAGGAGAAGGAATGGGGTGATTTTTAGTCAGTAAGAGTCTGACACTCCCTCCCGCCTCACCCAGGCGGGAGCAGTCATTCGATAATTTTCCCCACTAAAAAAAACTAATTGTAAAAATGTTGGCAGACCTGAAGACTTGAAAAATGTTAGGTACTGGCTTTTTATATGTAGAAATACTTGATTCATATAACGTTTTGCCTGTTAGTGCACTCATTGATTTTCTTCCTCCATTAAGAAGGCCTTATTCAAGTACAGCTAATTAGTTTAATATGTATCAACTAGTTAGATTGTAACCCCATCATGCGTCAGTTTATCTGATTACTCCACTGTTTGTGAACATTCGGCTATATTCCTTGTGTTACATTAAATTATTTGTTCCCTCGACTTTGCGAGAATCCCGTAGTTCCAAGTTGAGTTAATTGTATTTGTTTTTGGTTAACGGCTGTTTGCTTAAAGAAAGGTCTATTGTAATTATTAATTATAATGTAAGTACTCTTGTTAATGATTCGTTTCTTGGTGAAGTTGGTTTCTTCAATGACTTTTTCAATGGTGAATGTTTGTGGGTTAACATTGTTGTGTATAATTTAATTCTTATTGTTTGGTGGAGTTTTGTAAAGTGTTTTGTTAAAAGCTAAAGATTGTGCTCAATGTTGTGCAGTTGGAGACGTAATATGACTAAAACTGCTAGAAGATATCATCATTAACAGCCTATAAATGCCCACTGCTGAGCAAAGCCTCTTCTCACACGGAGAAGGTTAGAGCGTTAATCACCACGCTTGCTCAATGCGGGTTGGCGATTTCAAACTTATAATTAGAAATTATACGTCCAGGTTTCCTCACGATGTTTTTCCTTCACCGTTTGTCAGTGGTGTCTAAATAATCTTAGAAAGTACATATAACTCGGAAAAAGTCACAATGGTACTTGCCGTTGGTAGGTTTCGAACCCGCACCCTCATGCATGAGAAGTGGGCGTCTTAAACCTCCGGGCCACCACGACTATGTACTCAGTCTTACTGCCTTGTTAGCTGAGTAGTGGCAAATGCGACTCCCGGGCAAGAGGTCTCTTTGATTCCTGGGTTGGGTAAAGTATTACAGGGTTTTTAAAAAAAACATTTCAGTAGCTGCACGGAGTCTGAAATGTGCCCAGTAAATGGCAATCAGTTCACCCCGTTTTACATGGGACTCATAACATTGTATATATCTTCGGGGATAAAAGGCGTGATGTTATGTTATGTTGCTTAGTCATACTCGATTATTTCTGAAATCGATTTCTACAATTATGAGTATTTTGATACAAAATTAGTTTTTTTTACTAACAATACATAAACAGTCAACTGGCATCTAACATATTCGAATAACAAGCAATATTGCAATATTTATACAGCACACTCTGTTCCACTTCACCGATACCAATCAGCTACTAATAAACAACGTTCCACTGGCACCCATTACTTACACGAGACAGTAGACACTAATAAAAACCAAAACGAAGCACGAACGCCAAAATAAATCTCAATTCAGTTAATTCGCATCGTCGCATATAAAAGGCGAGTCACGTAGGACTATTGATAAAGGGTACAGAGTACAATTCCGCGTCCAACTGGCTTTGAAACATTCGACATGAGATCCACTTGGATGAATTGCAATTGTTGAAGTGGATATATGAATAGACTAGCTGTACGCGTGACTTCATCCGTGCGTGGAGTGTCCGCGTATCGTCCGCGGGAGTAGTCTAAATTACTTCGTAGTACATTAGTTAGTTTCTAATAAAAGTCCCGTCAAAATCGATTTAGCCATTTCAGAGTTAAGCCAAAACAAACCGACAAAAGTTGTAAGAAATTATATTTTGGTATATTTGTATCGTATGTATACTGAATTGCATGTTGCTAAAAGCTGTTATTTCAATGATTGCAAACAGAAACTCCAATTTTATTTATATGTACCTCTATATATTTTGTAATAACTAAAGTATTGTTCAACGTAGTCTCATAAGATACTCCCCCTTCCTAAAGTCGAGTAAAAATTTGCAAGCGTGAATACGAATTTGGGTGCCTGGATTTAATTCCTAGCCGAGTCATTATGGGAAATTAAAAAAAAATATAGTTCTCCGTAGAATATTTGAGTCTGAAAAATAAAACGAATCAAGTTGTATCACGTAGTACTATTGATAAAGCGTACTGAGGACAATTCCGCGTCCAACTGGCTTTGAAACATTCGACATGAGATCTACTTGGATGAATTGAAATTGTTACACTAAAAGTCTTCTGTAAAGAGCTGTACTGACAACATCAATAGATACTCTAGATTATAGCTTACGTTAAATGTTCTATAATGAGATAATGGCTTTTGAATTCCGACCTATCGCGCATCGTACTTATAAGGTACGTGCTGAAAACGTTGACAGGCTAGATGACAAAGAGGTTGTAAGCCAGATATGGTCAGCAATTGGGCAGTAACAGAAATGTGCTCCTGTAACTCTAAAAAAGTTGTCGCGGAGAACCTAACGGGTTACCGGGGCTCAGGCTCGACGTGCAGGAGAAGGAACGGAGTGGTTTTTAGTCAGTAAGAGTCTGACACTCCCTCCTGCCTTACCCAGACGGGAGCAGTCATTCGATTCCCCACCCTAAAAAAAATCTAAATAAGTTAATAGGGCGTAACCGGCTTTTGAGGGATAGGAAATTGAGGATAGGCCACCAAAACATAAAATCCATTAGATCGTTTGATAATATTGTGAAATGCCTGAAATATGGCAATTATGTACATCTTCTAGTACGTGGGACTCATAACTAGTGGGTGTGACATTCAAAGAAAAGAATACATTTTTAGACATAATAAACCGATTTTAAAATATCAAAGGAAACATGCACCTACGCCAATCACAATGAAACTCATAACTTACTTATAAAATGTTTTCGCCCACCTCTTTAAAAGATCCCTTTTAACCTTAAAACGAGCTGATTACAATAATAGTATCTTACAATAATGTTGATGTTCTTCAAATAAAATATCTCGAAAGAATAAAATACGACTTCAAAGAAAAAAAGAATAAAGCACGGAGTCTGGAATTGTGCCCGGTATATGGCAATAGGCTCACCCCCTATTACATGGGACTTATAACATAAATAGTGAAAAGTGGGTGTAACATTGTACAGTGGCATTAAGTTCCAAAATCTGCACCTCTGCCTACCCCTTCGGGGATAAAAAGGCGTGATGTTATGTATGTAATAAAATACGACCTGCTTCTAAAGATAATTGTCGATTATTTATCTTTACGATAGGCATATTTTATGTGTCTATACGTCTCAACTTATTGCCTGGAAAAACTTCTAAGAGATAAGAACTAAACAATTAGCCAGTCCATTGACTGTGTGTGCAAAAAAGTTTACGTTTCACTTCTCTTTATTACCGAGTGGGGTGTGCCTAAACGACAACGTATCAATTATAGGATCGCGACGCGAGAAGACCCAGTATTACGACGGCATAAATTTTATAGGGGTTTCACCCATAAAAATGGGAAATTATCAAAGTGTGACGAAATTACCTCAATAAATTATTGCGTTTAAGACGAACGTTGAAAGTAATGCTGTTGATACACCAGATTGGATTAGCTCACTTAATTTACCCGAGGAAGTGCGAGGGTGGAATAGTGATTTTGAAGTTGGGGAGAAATGTGAGGCCATTGGCCTCGTTATTTTGTCTATTGGAGACGTTTCCAAGACATATACTAGATACTATCTTTGCCGATTCTTCTTAGTGTGTCTTATTTATTTTGGGTTTTAACATGTTAGCACATTTGAAGACACGTTTTTCAAGGTACCGATTCATTTTCAACTTATGGCTTATTGTTTGGTAACCCTATTTGTAAGCCTAAGTAATAGAAAAATCTCACTATTTGAGTTGTAGAGGTAGATATATTTAGAGGTATTATATAAACGCACGATGAGATTGACATCGTCACAAAATGTCTACAAAATTCCCTAACAATAAATGAGATTAAAATATTAAATCTGGTAGTCAGTCTGCTTATTAGCTATTTCTATAATATTGTAAATGAAAATAATGTTAATCTACATAAATATAATAAAAACGTAGGCAGGTGAAAACTGTAGGTACATTGGATATATTTTAAAAGAATGTTTAAGGCATGTTCTACAATCGATACAATTCGTCTGTATGAATATCCGGTTTAAGCTCAAAAAGTACAGCATGGAATTACTTTAAATTTTTCAGGAATATTACTAACAAGTAGGGCAACATATATATAATTGTATAAGTTACATATTATTATGCTATCACCTACGAGGAGGAGCTGTGAATTACTATATCACGTAGACGCAGTCGCGGGCACAGCTAGTATAAAACCAATAAAAGAACTATACAAAAATGTTGATCCAAAAATTTTTACAGAATCGTTGATTCAGAACTGACCAATAAATAATCAAAATTGATCAAAGTTCCGCGTCAAAGTCAAATGGAATTTGTAATCACCGGACAGAGGCGAGCGGAGATTGCGATAGCTGATGGAAGTTGAAAACAGCCAATAGCCGATTTGCATTAACCACAGGACTATTTGCATGGTTGGTTGATACAAGTCATACTTGTTTTGTATGGTTTTCATTAGGGTTCACCATCATTACACATGATGTCTGAAGGAATCCTTTCCTTTAATCAAAAATATGTGTAATCATGTCTTGTCCTTATATTAGAACGTTGATATTCACAAAGTGCCTATTAAAATACCTTCTATCGAAATATTTACCTCCCTTCAGAAATAGATTTTGCTTCGGCACGAATGGGCCGGCTCGACCGGAGTGATACCACAGCCTCACAGAAAACCGAAGTGACGTAACGGTTGCGTTGTGTTTCGTCGTGTGAGTGAGGTTACCGGAGGCCCAATCACCATCCCCTTCCCCAATGTCCCCAATTCTTGAATCCCCAACGATCCTTAAACTCCTAATCCTCAAAAGGCCGATAACGTATTTGTAACGCCTCTAGTGTTCCAGGTGTCCATGGGCGACGCCGATTGCTTACCATCAGGTAATCTGACAGCTCGTACACCGGCTTATGCCATAAAAAAATAAAATAAAATAGAAAAATAATACAAACATCGTATCTTGCGACCATTCGGCCAATGAGCTAACTGCTAACTCACGATCAACCAACCAGTCGTATTAGTCAAAAATAAATCTAAAAGTAAATAAACATCACCACTTACCACAAACGTGTCATTCAAACAGTAAAGTTCTAAATTGACTGCAGTACGAACACTAACCCTTTCATTTTATTAACGACGTAAGACTAATGTAAGGGCTCCTCAATTAGTCAGTGTAACCGCAAAACCATTGTAATTTCAACTTAATGATGAGCTGTTAAAGTAACATTCACTTCACTGACATATGAAAGGGTGTTTGTAGTGGCAGTGTTTATGTGATGAGGAGGATTTTCTTAAAATAAGCATTTTCATATAGTTTATTATATTTCTAATTCAGACTTCTTTCCTTTTCATTAATATTACATGGGTCATGTTCTCAGGTTCAAATCAATTCACGAAAATGTACTTTAAATAATTAATGACGATAATCTTCGAAGACTCATAATAGTTTAAATCACATTAATTAAGGTATTATTTAGTAATTGTGTATTGGTTCACAAAAAAGTTATGTAATAATTTTAATACGTAACTGAAGAAATTGGAAAAGAATTCTGGAAAACATTTTCTGTGCTCCCAATACTTGGCAACGGAACCACCAATCTAGAATAAATGATAAATTACTTTAAAAGGCATTTCAAGGAATTCGCGAAATATTTCTAAACGGTCTCCGTCTCTCGTTTAACCAACCATCCAGTGATTTACTTTAGAGCCAAAATTTTCCTCGCCCTACCGCCTATTACTATGTCCATTACACAGTAAAATCATCAATTACACTTTTTGGTTTAGTCCATCTGTATTCTGTGTGATTCGTCCAAAGTTTAATATTGTACTATATTGACTTCGTTGTAAGTTGCTCGACCTTGGGCAACGCTTTCCTGTCGTTTACCATAACTTAAGATTACTTTTGAAATAACATTTTGGTCTATTGACGAGTTCGTTGTAAAGTTTTGCCTACTTTGTATTAGATATATTGAATTTTGTGTTTGGCGAACAGAATTATTCTGTGGGTTCGAGGTGAAGTTTGTGTTGTGTTCCTAACCTCCGGCTTTTAACTTCAGTCATATGGAACTTTGGAAACAATTATTTGTTTGGAAAGCTACCTTCATAACAATATGACAGAGTTGTAAGTTTAGGGGATTTTTGATTGAGTGTCTTAGTGCGGAATACTGAAACGTTATTCAAATTTAAGTCGTGCTTAAATATCGTGCTATCTTTGTCATTTTAAAAAGAATTAGTGGTGACAGAAATATACTTTCGCGTGATTTAAAATTGAGTAACGTTTCAGTATTCCGACATTAATAATATGTCTAACAGTTTACTGACTTTACGGACCATGTCAACTTAATGACAAATTTAATTCTATCGATAAAAATTTACTCAATATTAAATTGTTGCTTTCCATTATTTTCCTTTTCCAATTCTATTAACATAAATTTCGGCTCATAGTTCCACTTCAAAACCATAACAGTATCTGATTCAAAATTTTCAGTAACAATATCCTCTATTGGTAGCGTCTGATAGTCACGAATTTGCCGACAGGTACAATTGCTCTAATTGTGCAACCGATGGCTACTTGCTAAATAAGTTAACAGTTTCTGGTCACGTAAAGCATAGCTCGCAGAATGCTGCCACAATTGTTGAAGCTTCTAGAAACTGGAATTATATCGTATTTAGGGGTTTTGAAGTTGTGTTACGATTTCGGTTGCTGGTTTCGGAAACGTGATATTGATTTGAAAACAAAATGTGATTTTTTATCTTTTATCCTGGCTGATATTACTAACAATTACTTTTATTAATTTTGTTCTGGCTTCGCAAGAACCGCTTCATTTATCTGCACTTTCCTATGGTTTACTGTCAGAGAATGCCTTAAGGCATTAAGTCTGCCATTCACTGTTATTTTTAAATAAATTAATAAATATAGGTATATACGAAAACTTTAAAACTAAATTAACATAATACCAATAAAGCGTTAAATGAACGCTAATTTTTAAGCTTCATATTCCATTTGAAAATCACAAAAGAACAAAGAACTTTTACTTAGTTATTTTTAATTCCAAAATCTAGACTTTTATGGAAATGAAATTAAATATTCAGCAATATACATGTACAATATTTGAATGAAATAAATTTCGAAAGTATATGTTACCACAGAAACTCATTTTGCAACCAAACCCGAGATCAAATATCACACCCACGAATAGTATTTATAAAGTTTTGTGAATTATTCGAATCACATCATTATGTTACCTGCAAAATTTTATGTGATCAAAAGTTCACAGTCGTTATTACGTACTCCCGAGGTAAAAATATCATGAACTATTTCAACTTTGAACACTTTGAACAATATTATAGAGTACATTTTTGTTCATTACAGTTATATTATGAACAGTTTGTTTTTAAATTTCATTAGCCTATTGCGAACATTTTACCAACTATTGCAACGATCCACATTACTATCATTAGCTTGTATATTAGCAAAAGCCTCTCCTTCTACATAAAAAAGCACTAATCACCACGCTTAAAGCTAAAATGTACAATTAAAAATGTATAAGTTTCAGGTTCTCTCTTAATGTTTTCCTTCATCTTAATATCATGTCATTCATGTTTAAAAAAGCTAATGACTTGGAATTAGTCACATTGGCACGTGTCAGGTTCAAAGCAGTGATTCTATGAAACTTACATAATTAATGACAAGGGTCTTATTTCGAAGAATTTCAACGGAACATTTTGTTATGTTATTTTAAGGTAGGTAATTAATCTCTGAACAAATTTGGAGTACCACATGGGTTCAACGAACACGGGTTTGCCGCCTTTGAGTATGTTCCTAAGTGCCAATTGAAAATCTCATTGGTTCTCCTCGTAGTAAGGGATACAAATAATCAAGTTGATCCGTCAAAGTCAAGATATTTTGAATTTTTAATTAAATTTCTTCGCAAGTGTTCTCGTGTGTCTAATTAATGGAAAAATTAATAAGATCGTCTGAAGATCTTGACTGAATTAGAATTTTGTCTGTTATGATACCCAAGTTTTTCCCTTGGAATATTTCAAGTTGTTATTTTTATGTATAGAAGCACTCTCTTGCTTCTTTGATAGAAAATGTGTATTAGTATTATTAGTATTATTACTAACTCATTATTCGTATATCGTTATAATCTAACTAAAATAGATGCATCATAGCTTACCACCAGGCGAGATAGTGGTCAAACGTCGAATCATCAAATGAAAATAAGATTGGACGTCTTGTTTTTATATTAACTATCATGAGACAAACTAAATTTTAACTAAAATCACGGGTTACTCACGTTAATATACTGAGAAAAGCTCTACAGCTCTACTAGCGTGCGCGGTCGCGGCGACGTCGACAGTGAACCACGCACGCTGCTCATAAGGAAGAACCCTTCTGTGGTTCGAAACTAGTAGAGCTTTTCTCAGTACATTCACGTGAGTAACCCGCGATTTTAGTTAATTGGGCATATTGTTACGCCTGGACTCAGTGGCGTGCAGTCCATATAGACGAAAAGGCTTTGCCTACCTATAAATATCGTGAATATATAACATACATAAAATGTACAAACGCGTTTATTAAAATTCAATAATATAATAAAAGTTTGTAAAAAAAACGGCTATCATAAATACGCGCCTTTGTAAAGCAATGAATGCGCCCCGCACGCACCACGCATGCGCTGCTATTCCTTAAATCTTGGCTGCTAGTTGTGACGTCACGAAAGTAATGTACCAAAAGTATGCACCGCGCATGCGTGAAGTTCACGACCATGGTCACGGTACAGAATAACCATTCATAATTATATTACACGATTCCTTTTGCTTGACAAAATGTTTGCAACTAAAAAATTAGAGGACCGTTTGTTCATCACTTAGAAAACGATCGTATTTTATTAAGAATTCTAAAACAATAAAACAGCAACAAGTTATTGTATTTTTAAATACAATTAAATCATAAAAGGATTTAAATTGATAAAATCTGTATATCGTAAAGTACTGATGAATGGAGTACACCAGCGCCATCTATTGAATTTTTTGTTGAAACTTCTGAACTCGTTCGATATAATGCGAATGTATTTTTATAATTGCGTATTTAACAAATATGTTTTAAGTGTTTTAATTAAAGCTTAAATTTTTTACGCTTTGTCGGTTTATATAAATTTTAAACGAGGAGTTGTCTTTATTATTATAAAAGTTAAAAGGAAGTTATTATAACTTCAAGATGGCGCCATTTACAACGTTTCAAATTATATGAATGAATGTTTTTTAGTATGAAATATTGGTTTAAGACGATGATGCAATTTCATTTGACTTACTAAATTAACCTTTGTTTTTTTTGAAATTAAACGCTGCATTACCTTAATTTTTAAACTACATTTTTTTATAATAAACACTCAATTGACTATTGGTAATGACTTCAATTCATTTTCAATGTTTTCGGCCATATTGTTTTCATGTGATGTGCGATCGCTTTGTTTATGTTTTCGTTTAAATTATTAGGAAATAGTTTTAAACATAAAGTTGCATAAATGTGTAGTAGTAGTTAAATATATGTGTAGGTTTTTCAAATAGTGTATTTGTTTATCAGTTTCTAGTACAAGTACCTATATTATTCGATTGTGAAGTTTGTGTGAATAATAGGTAATTTTATGTGTTTGTTGAAAGTAAAAACAGTAAGATTTCGCAAGAAAATGTCCTTTATAGGACTAGATTCAGGTAATGACCATAGGCAGAGGTGTACTCGAGTTACGAGAATTGACCCAAGTAAAAGGTAGGTAATGTAAATATGTACTTACTATAATGGATCTGTTATTTGATTTCTTGTTTATTGTTTGATAATTCTTAAAAATATCAACTTAGACTTCGGGTTGTACTGATTCACATATTAATTCTTATTAATAATTATGTAATGTAATAATAACAAATGTACCGCATAGACTCAGGTCGGCCACAGCCGGCCGCGCTTGTTATTGTTTTGTTTGTTGACATAATGTAGGTACCTACGCTCTTAAATTCGTAATATATTATGATTTTGAACAGATTAATCAATTATTAATGAATTGTTAAGTTTAATCAAACTTAACAATTCCATACTGAAATTTGGTTCATCAAATTTATGCTTCATTATTAAAATAAATATCCTTCATTATTTGTAAGTTTTGTTGACTTAATCAATAGCTGATGAAGTACTTCACAAAAAATACGCGAGATGTCAGTGTATGTAATTTGGCGAAAGAATACACCACAATATTCTTGAACACATTTTTCAAAATGTATTATGTATGTACATGTACCTGTCTTGTGTGAGTATGATTGTATGACCGGTGGGGGGGGGGAGGGGTTTAATCATACGATATTTAGTTGCCTACCCTGTCTCGAAAACCTGTGCACGCCACTGCCTGGACTACAACCGTGTTTATAAAACTTCTATTACTTGCAGGCATTCGAGCAAATCCTTTGTGAAATGGAAGCTACTTTCAAAAATGGAAATACATATATTCGTAAATTCACTTTCTAATGACTATCGTGAGACATAGAAAAATTTATACAAATGAACTAAAAATATTGTTTACTCATGTAAATACACACAGAAGGACTCTTCCTCATGAGCCTCATGAGTCCCCTGTGGCTCGAAATTAGTAGATCTTTTCTCAGTAAATTTACCGATATTTTCAGTTAAATCTTTTTCTAACCTGGAAATAAACATGGTCTATCATAACATATTTCACAAATTACAAAATTGTAATTTTAATATTCACCTAACAAGAACCTCAGGCTATAAATAAATACAAGCGACGTAATGGACAAGAATCAATTCCGTTCCCTTCCTTTGTACCTCTATAACATATCCATATCCCATTCACCTTTTGCTAAATATTATTTTACCTGAACAAATATTTCTTTCATAAATGTTTTATTTCTGGCTTATTATTCAAATGATTATGCTTTCGTAGAATTATTATTTGTAGAGGAGAAACGAATTACGTCATGAACCTTGGAGGTCGTTGAATTAACTGAACAAATTAAGTGTAAGATTAGTACCTATTTAGTCGAAGTCTAGAATATAGTTTGGTATTTGAGAATAGAGGGTATGCTACGGTACATCGCGAAGTATAGTACAAATAAATTGAGATTAACTGCTAATCTAGGGTATGGGTAGTTTTGTCGTTTACATGTCAATCCAGTTCTTAAAGCCACGAATATCCTAGGGGCTGAAATCCATACTCTCTAATTAGGTAAAGAGTATGCATTAGCATACAGAAGCTGCAGCAGTAGAAAAATCGTCAAATTTTTTGGTGATATAACTTCGACCAGCACTTCAAGCTTCGTTCATCCCATAAAGTTAAAAAATGTTAAGGTACACATGCTCTATAATAGCACGCTAAAAGGCGTTCTATTGAACATACTCAAAAGTTTCAAAAATCGAACGCTTATCGATTCGCTAACATGCCTGATATGAGCATGATAATTTTGAGCAACATTTCGATACACATGCTATTATTTAACAAATGCTTCATTAAAGCATGCTTCGTGCTTAAAATTAGTTAGCATATGTAACAGTACCTTTAGAATAGACTTCAAGAAAAGAGCGTAATCCTTTTTAAAAGGCCGGCAACACACCCGTGACTCCTCTGGTGTTACGGGTGTTCATGGGCGGCGCTGATCGCTTACCATCAGCCCATTAGGTGATCCATATGCTCGTTTGCCTCCTATTCCATAAAAAAACCGGGCATACAAAAACTCACAATATTTTTCCAATCCCAAAACTGGTACCTAACATCCAATGTTAATAGTCCATAACTACACAAAAAACCCATCCATAACTAGAGAACAAACAGAACAGCAAAACTGAAATTAAAACGACATGATCAGTAATCAAAATGTACAATTGTACTTTATTTAACCGTCCAACTCAATTCCGCACTGTATTTGGGACGCACGAAATTATACCAATCCTATATTGGATTATGGAAATACGGCTACGAATATGCAGATCCCTGGAAGCTATAGGAAATTTTAAATTGACATCGGAGATTAAAGGAAAATGTATATTATGGCTATTATTATAGAAAAGAGATTACAATGTCATGTATGTAATGAGTTCGTCGGTGGTCTCACGAGGATAGTAAGGAATATGAGTGTGATATTATGACGTGATTCTGGAATAGAGTTTAGTTTTATTGGTTTTAAAGATATTAAACTTTACTCTAAAGAAATCACATGACTTAACATCACGCCTTTTATCCCCGAAGGGGTAGGCACATTACGGCACTTATTGCCACAGTACAATTTAACACATTCTTTCACTATTTATGTTAAGAGTCCCAGGGTGAGCCTATTGCCATATACCGGGCACAGTTTCAGGCTCCATGCTACTATTGAGATTGTTTTTAAAAACCCAGTTTTTTAGTTAGTCGTAGTGTAGTTGAGATTATTACCCTTTTCCAGTTTATACTGCAAAGTAAAACTGCAAATATATATGGCCAAAATAAATAATCGACCGATTCAAAATCTGTGGATAAGAATCAATTTAGGAGAGCAACTCTATACAACGAACGTAAAAATGTTGGCCAGTAGATAATTAAAGATTTTCTTAGTCCCGACTGCCGCGCGAATAGTGGCTGTTTCGGAGCAACTTTTGTGTGATCCATATTCTTGTTTTGGGTCTGTTCATGTGTATGTGATATTGTAGGTAGGTATTTTTGTAAACGCACCCACAACACAAGATAAAATCCTAGTGTGCGGCAAAGTTAAAAAAAAAATTATATCGTTAGAAATAACTAGCAAAAGGTACGCCCACCTATGTATAAAATAATGTTACATAAGCAACTTCATACTCTTAATGACTTCATAATCGATCGTTTACCTGTTAATATTTAAAAATACCTCCACTTACGTTTTGTGCCAACGTGAGAAAACTTCCCTTTAGACCCGAGTATAAAGTTTGTAATGAACAAAGTTTCGTCACGCATGGCCCATGGAAATTAGACGCTATTTCCGTACACTTACTGTATCTTTACAATCTATTTTTCCTTGAACCCGACTCGCACTTAGAGTTGTAAAAAGTTTGAAGACAAATGTTTTCAAGTATCTTAAGTAGTTACCGTTGTTTTAAGTGCTTTTGTATTGATGATTACTTTTTAAATCAAAATTAATGATACATGTGTGTGTTTTGTAAACATATTTGTTGTTGTGGAGTGAAAGGGGTATTTGGTCTTTTATTGTTATAAATAAATTATATTATAACTTTGTTTTCGCATTACGACACTCACTACACTCGACGCAATACTCGACGCGAAGCAGCGACCGTAGAAACGCAATAGTTATGGCGTCGTTTGTCGCGGAATGCCGCTCATGAATATGAGCCTCAGGTATGTTTGAAATTAGTCGAGTACATGTACGTCAATAAGCCGTAAAAAATAGGTCGTAAGCTGTCTTGTAGTACGTGTAGGTAGCGTGATAAACAAGATCCTAGACCACTATCAAAGAACCTAACGGGTAACCGGGGCTCCGGCTCGACGTGCATAAGAAGGAATGGGGTGGCTTTTAGTCAGTAAGAGTCTGATACTCCCTCCCGCCTCACCCAGACGGGAGAAGTCATTCGATGATTTTCCCCCCTTAAAAAAAAAGACCACTATCATCACAATAGTCGCTAGTCGAATGAAGGAATAGACAAGTTAATAGTAAAGAGTTATCACAGACTATAAACCAAATAATAGTATGTCATTATAGTAGAAAGTAGTAGAAAAGTGGGTGTTACATTGTACAGTGGCATTAAGTGCCGTAATGTGCACCTCTGCCTACCCCTTCGGGGATAAAAAGGCGTGATGTTATGTTATGTTATGTAGAAAGCACTTTAATGTGTAATTTTTTAATTTTAAAGAAGGAATAAAAATCTTTACAAAAGTTTTTGAATTACAGCCGTGTCATTACAATAACAGTGCTCTCAGAACTTGTAGGGCCTTATACTAGAGTATCACCTCACAATACTTTTCCTTAACAATTACACCTCTCATTTACTTCATTCTCATCCGTAATTACAGCCATAGGCATGACTCTAGTGTGCTATTGTGTAACTTGTTCGAGAGACCAGTTGTTGCGACTATTTTCTTTTAATAATGTGTAGTTAGTAAGTGTTTTTTGTTATTTTTTTTTTGCAGGGCCAATGAACACGAGCGCAGGACATCCCTTTATAGTTTGTGGTATAATTAAACATACCTACATTTTTTTTATTTAACTACACATAAAACGACTTTCGGGAAAAACTATTCATTTTTTCCCTTAAATTATGGTAAAATATAATAAAACAATAAGGAACTATTTAAGTACATCTCGTGACTCATTATAAAAACGCAACTGAAAGACAATTAATAGCAATCTAATTTTACACAATAAAGCTAGTCTAATCTTAGTGTTATTTTTCTGTCGTGTTATTTTATAATTGTATGAGAAAGTATTTAACATTTGATCTAACGCAAATAATATAAAAAGCTGCATCGGTTCTATTACTTGGGTACAACTAGTAGCAAAAAAATTTTGCACAATACCATTCTTCCGAACTTACCGTCCATTCTGAATGGTAGCGTTATCCAGGTGATTGGAGATGTATGACCCTCATTAATAGCAACAACTATGGAGTCCTTACTTACTTTAGTTTCTCCCTCTTAGCAACTACAGTTTACTTGGTCGTTTGGCTAACGATAGTCCTATTCGACAGTACTTTCTTTAAGAAAGGATAATTATGGCATTTATATCCACTGACTTTTTTGTTTGAAGAGAAATATATTAAGGAGTTTTATTTGTAAGTATTTTGTTTAGAATTAATATTATATAAGACTCTTTGCCTCCCGAGCGTACAGCGCGTCGCGTTCCGCGCGCGCCTCAAGGAGCCATCAGACCACCATAGACGGGGTCCAATAGGGCTGATGCCGCCACGGAGCCGCGGAGGGTTTAAAAGGGCGGTTAGAAGTGCAGGAGTAGGGACCGGGTTGTTTTTAGTCAGTAGGAGTCTGATACTCCCTCTAGCCTCACCCGGGCGGGAAAAGTCATTGGATGATTTTGCTCTCCCAAAAAAAGTCTCTGCCTGCCCCCTTGGGAGACATGCGTGAGGTTATGTATGTATGTATTTAATGACCAGTTGGACTTACGACTGTACAGACCCTAATATAGTCATTCATTCATCACCCGTTGTCATGGGTTGTCACAGTGCAAAAGTACTAAACGTCCTCTAGATGAGAGCACTTGTCATAGTCCACCAGTTTATTACTTGTAATCTTACTTCGCTAAAAAGCATGACAAGTAAATCATGAAAAATAAACTTGCTGAGTTAGATCCACTTGCTAATGCATACCCCGTTTAAAGTCCAGCAGTCCTTAGGGATGGACATGACAATAGTAACATGTACTTATTCGCAAAATGTGTCCACCTTCCCGCCCTTGACCTTTTAAATAAAAAATGTCGGACCTTCATAGGTAATGAGGACTTGACCCTTGAATATAAAGTGGGAATTTGGCACAAACACTCAACGTCATTTACTGATTGCTTAGTTTGAAGCTAAACTTTTGTTTAGTAATACTTTTAAGATCTTTATATCGGTGGAGTAAGGTTGAGAATGGCGTTTGTGTGTTCTAGTGGTGGTAGAAATTAGTAATACTGTACCGTATTTTTTTTTCTACTTGTGATATTTATCGAGATAACACACACACTGTGAGGTGCTACGATGGTAAGTAATTAGAGTGAAGATAAATTTATTTTGTTACTGACAATATTTATAAATTTTCCTGGTTTCTTTCATATCTTTCTAGGTATACATCACTTTGATTGATGAAGATTTCATATTTCTAACACGTCACACCAACAGCCTATAAGTGAACAACGCTGAACAAAGACCTCTTCTCACACAGATAAAGTTTGAGTATTAATCACCACGATTGCTCAATGCGGGGTTGGTGATTCCAAACTTATTATGACAAAAAGCCCACGTTTCCTCAGGATGTTTTCCTTCACCATTTGTCAAACATGCTATTTTCGAAAAAGCCCATAACGACGTGGTCATGTGCGCACGATACATTATTATCTTGACTTAAAACACAGTCTGTGTGCACAAAAGTATATTGAAAAATAAACTAAAGCATTTCACACGCCAACGCACTAGGATCACGTATAAAAACCATTTAAAACACATACTCTTTTAAAGGTTTTAAAAGAAAGTTGCAAACTTTGCGTTGTAGGCGATAAGGGAGCGTTTTTACGATTATAGCAAACTCCGAAATCGAATCGTCTAGAAGCTAGGCTTCTTGTCTTAAAAAGTAAGTTAAAGTCACATCTCATTGCACCTCATCATCATCATCAACAGTCTAAATATAAATGCCCACTGCTGAGCAAAGCCTCTTCTCACACGAATAAGGTTTGAGCATTAATCACCACGCTTGCTCAATGCGGGTTGGCGATTACAAACTTATTATTAGAAATTATAAGCCTAGGTTTCCTCACGATGCTTACCTTCACCGTTTATCAGTGATGTCTAGATAATTTTAGAAAATACATATAACTCAGAAAAACTCACATTGGTACTTGCCGTTGGTAGGTTTCGAATCCGCACCCTCAAGCATGAAAATCGGGGCCCTTAAACCTCCGGACTACCACGACATTGCACCTATTCATTTGCATGCATTCATTCACCATTTCATTTCACATTTACAAATAAAATTGAAGTTCCATTCGTTAGTTTCGCTTTAACTTGAAAACGGCTGAAACGATTTAGCTAATTTTGTTCTTAAAAGCTCTCTTTTTAGGCTGAACGAAGTTAGCCGGGTCAGCTAGTTTAAAATAAAGAGATAGGTATCATGGACAATTGTTGGAGTAAGTTACTTTTAAAAATACTTACAATGATTTTAAATGATTTTCTCAAACCTCAGATGAGTAGTCATACTATACAACTAACTCTGATGAGCAAGTGTCATTTAAAAAATTTAGAACTTTATTCCTAATAGACGAGAATACACAATGAACTAACATAATATCATCCATTTATATCTTCACCAACACACTTATTTGACTAAAGAGGCTAAACTTGATACAATTGTCGTAACAAATTCTGTTAGTACGTGCGGTGTTTTCACTAGACCACAGCACGTCACAGCTAATGTCGCGAGGTCACTCCGTTGGCAATGTTCCAGACTGATATAGAGGCCATAATATACAGAGAAATTATTTGTGATACAAGATTTTATTGTTTTCTAAGACTTCAAAACAAAAATATTTGATTATGACGTAATCGTCGACCGCTGAGAAAATCCTAAAGAGGTTTTTCTTTATCGGTGGATATCTTCTGGCAGAGGACGATGATAGGTGACTGTTTAATTAGCAGAATGATATCACTACTATCAACCGCGCTATCTGAAGAAATCCCTAAATTCCCAACAATCCTCCAATTCCTAATCCACAAAAGGCCGGTAACGCACCTGTGATGCCTCTGGTGGTTCGGGTGTTCATAGGCGACGCCCATTGTTTACCGTTGATTCTCTTTCCTCTTCCTCCTTCTTCCTCCTCGATGATTGGTCATCCGTCTGCTTATTTACCGGCTTATCCTATAAAAAAGAAATTATGTACCACAGCAAAGTATTATAAAATACTTAAAATAGGCTTGGATGTTAGAAAAATTTTAGAAAGTATTAAGCAGACAGGCTTATTGTTTAGGAAAACAATTGAAAATACATTTTTATCTTCAGATAACAACTGATAATATACTGAATTAATAGGCACAAGTATGATTTTTGAGTTACAACCACCAAACCGAGTACTCGGTCTCAGAAGTCATCCTCGGGTTGGAAAATGTTGAAATGGTGGACTTAGACGGAAAAAAAGACTATTATCTCTTCTTCCGCCTTTTTGGTTATTTTTATCATGGCTGCCAAATTTAATTTAGCTTTGTAGCAAAAGTTCAAAGGATTTTTGAGGAAAAACACATTTATTATTAACGCAAAAAGTGAAGATTAAAACTTTTCTGGAAATTCTACCAAAATAGTTTAATTACAATTATTTGGTTTAATGACCAAAATTTATACAAGATAATAGATAATTATATTCTTTTCATATAATTTCTGAGACAGCTATAAAATTTTCTTCAAGTCAAGGTCAGGGTAAAGAACGAAATAAAATCCATTATCAAATTAAACCCTTAGTCCCTAAAGGACGGCAATGTTGGCTACAAATATTTTGTTAAACTAAAAGTGTTGTTCTTTCATCTTCATGTTGGTCTACCTTACCAACATTGGCCACTAAGTTGATTCCATGTTTTTGTGTAACCTTAACGAGTTTCAAGTCAAAGGGATTTGATGAATACTTCCTTTAGCTCTTCAACGTTTACGCAAATAGGGAGTGAAGGGGGAACGGTTTAATACATTATAAATGTGCAAATTGACTCATCTTGCCATTATTTTGACTGACAATATTAGGCCAAAGTCCCAGAAGGAACATTTTAATATATATATATTTAAGAAAACTCAAGTCACTCTCTCAAATTGAGCTATTGTTTTTGTTCAACATTATAAGTAGCAAAAATTCTAGTAGGTAGACATTTCACGTCTGGAAAATATTTGGGGCACGTTGTGTTTGTTAATTAAATTGGACAATTAGTTTGATATTGGATAGTTTGTGAATTGCTTTATTGTATGTTTGTGAACATTTTCGTAGAATATTAAAATTAATAACGTGTAGTTTTTGGTCCACCACAATATTTTTATGGCATAAGCCGGTCGAGCTGACGGATCACCTAATGGTGAGCAATCAGCGCCGCCCATGGATCACCAGAAGTGTTATAATTACGTTACCGGCCTTTTGGGGATTAGGAATTTGAAAATTGTTCCCCCAAATCAAAAACAATAATATCGAAAGCTTCTAGTTCTAAATCATTGTCATAACATGATTGTATTTCATAATGTATTGTGGACCAACGAGCATGATATTAAATGTATCACACAGCTATTAGCAAAACCGCATTTGAAAGATTCATGCCATTAGTAGAACGTGGAAGTACTATAAGTAAACCACGTTTTAGAAGCTGGAGGAATTAAGCAAGGCGTTCCCTAATTACCATTTAGTCAAAGTGTTTGGTTGAGTGAGTCGGACATTTATTATTTATATCGTTCATGGTGTAATTCAATTTGTAAACCACGCGCCGAGTGGGTCTTAGAATATTAATAAATGTAGTCGCATGGTTTTCTACTGTTCTTTCCTTGAGTTTGACTGGGTTGTACGTTTGGGGGATCATGATTAAGTAAGTGTTTGAATACCTAATGATCTTAAACCCGAACTATTTTAACTCGTCGAGTACCGGTTTTGTAGACACAATTATAGAACAATAGGTTGCGGTCACCGGTGACCGCTTGGTGTTCGACAGTTTAACCGACTTCCAAAAAGAAGGAGGTTCTCAGTTCGATATGTACGTATGTTAGTGCGCGATTATCTCGCGATAGGTTGAAACGATTTTGATGGGTTTATCATAAAAGTGTTTGTTACACTTAAGAAAAGATTTTAATTTATTAATAAACCGATCTCCAAAAAAATAAGGGCTTTTTTGAGGGGGAATATCATTCAATGACTTTTCTCGTCCGGGTGAGGCGAGAGGGAGTGTCAGACTTTTACTGACTAAAAGCCACCCCGATCCTACTCCTGCACTTCGAGTCGGAGCCCCGGCAACCCATTAAATCTTCCGCGGCTCCGTATCAGCCCTATTGGGTCCCATCTATAGTGGTCTGATGGCTCTTTGATGCGCGTGCGGTACGCGATGGTACTTTATTTCCAGCCATAAAGTCTCAACGTGAAGTCACGAATAATCTTTCTACGATTATACTCAGATTTCGTATCACTGGATCTTGAAATTATACCAGTTTGCTCAAATGGCATACTGCAATATCTCCGAGTATTATTGCGATTGGCTATCATAACCTAGATACATTACCATTAAAATTTTATCAGAATGTCGATATTTACAATTCCACAAGGATTGAACTCGAAATAGCGATACAGAGATCAACGATTTCATATGATCCATTAAATATTGAACAGCTAATTACACTGCATTCCATTTCGCCCTCACGGAAATGACATAGAACTCATCAATGCTCATATCCCGAGGCTGTGCAAAGAGGATTATCATTGTGTATTCAACGTTTTGCATGTTTGAGTGCCTTATTTAGATAATTACTTTGTTGATCTAATGGGAATTTACTTGTACGTGGTTACTTCCAAATAATGTAATTAATTTTGGTGTTTAGTATATCTACTGGGGTATGTTGAGTTTTCTTCTGTTATTGGTTTGTTAAACTAATAATATAATAATAATAATGTTTATTTGGTGTAAAAAGCCAGATTACAAAACAAATCTTATTATCTAAGGAAAGTCGTATAAATATAAACTTATATAACTGCCTGTGTTTCAGGTTAAAAATGTGCTGACATATTCAAATACATTGCTTATAAAACTAAAAAATAATGGCTAAATTAAATTAAGTCAGTATCTAAGTATAACAGGTGCGCGTGTACAATTTCATAAACAAACGTAAGCAAAAATAACTAAGTCAACTATAATAAAATTATTTGCTTACTTCAAGTAATTCCTCATCGATATTAAAAACTGCATTGATATTGACGTAAATAATGTTTAGGATCAATCTTATGGTCGTACAAAATCACTTCAAATAAGTAATTGACTGATCTAACAAATTAACAATAAAGAATCTCAGTCTCAAGAACCCTTACTTTAAACTTGTATTTTAGGTTATTCTTGTCTACAAATCGAACGAAAAAAAAAACAATTATACTTTAATGTCTTAAACTATCTCTGAATACCAACTTCATCGTCCACAAGCCATATAATTCCCCCACAGAATTTACCACAACTTAGAGCTAATATCAGCTAAGTTATTGGTTCAAAGCAACTTGAATGAACTAAGTAAGGGGTTGTGTACCCCAAGTTCATATAAGGATACTATTAAATGGACGTAAAGTTTGGGATTGGGTAGTGAACTTCGGAAGATCCAGGGAGAAGATTGAATATTCATAGAAGACAGAATGGCTGGTGCAGTGATTGAACGATTCGCTGTTGTGTGAAAATGTTATAAGTATACAGACAATCTGGATACACGTTCGGTAGAATGTAACATTTTCGAAGGGAATAGGGTATGGGTTTGTCGTAGTACGGTGAAAGAAGAAAAAATTAAAGAACATTTTATCGAATTTTATCGACTGCCTCGTTGGCCGAGTGGTCGCAAGTGCCACTGCTGGGCAAGGAGTCTTGGGTTCGATTCCCGATTTGGAGAAGTGGTAACACAGAGTCTGGAATGGTGCCTGGTGTATGGCAATAGGCTCACCCCTTATTACATGGGACTGATAACATAAATAGTGAAAAGTCGGAGTTACGTTGTACAGTGGCATTAAGTGCCGTATTGTGCACTTCTGCCTACCCCGTGGGGGATAAGAGGTATGATGTTATTTATGTTTACTTTATCGAATTTAGCTTAAATTTTACGATTTTTTGCTATTTTAACCTCTAAGCCGGTATATGAGACACAATGGAAAAAACATTGTTAAGCTTCTGAATAGTTAAAACGAAAATACTGCAAGGATCAAGGAAAAACTTGGATATTGAACACGATAAGACTAACAGATTTGTTTGTAGTTGCAAATAACGTACTTACCATCATCGTACCACTAGACAATCGGTGAAGCGTCACCAATTCATGGTAGATGTCCCACCCACACGCACGAAGCTCTTCGCATCAAGCTTCCTTGTGCGTACTGCTAAGGAGTAGAATTCTTTGCCAGAGTCTGTATTTCCTGAAGGGTATAATCTGGGTGTCTTCAAGGCCGAATGAATAGGTTACTTATGGGACGATGTGCTCCATCGTAGGCAGCATCATCGTTTACCACCAGGCGAGATAGTGGTCAAACGTCAATCCCATTTAATGTATATAAAAAAAATTACATATTTAAAATAATTCACAAACACATCTAGGTATACAAAACTGAATGAAAATTTAATACAAAACATTCTTGTTTACTCTGTGTATATTGTTCAGTAACATTATTTGTATCCATATTTATGATTGCAAACATAAATAGCACCACTTAAAATGGCCGCCTGCAGACTTCAATTTATTTTCAAAGCTGCGGGGTGCTTTTTCGCAACGCTGCATATCTGTTAATTGACCCATTGACCCCAACTATAAGGCCACGAGGTCATAATGTTCTCTTATTAGCTCTTTCATATACGTTCACCAGTTTTGTCCTAATGGCCGTCAGCTTGCGAGTTATTTTGTTATGACTTGTGTAATTAAATGTGACTATTGTTGCCAAAGTGTTAATATGTTTTTAGTGCAACTAGCGTGTGTGTTATGTTAGCACATAATAAAATGGCAATTAGATACACACCGTGAACTCCGTGAACTGTCGTTTTCGTCTCGCGACAAAACAAATTGCCAGTAGGAGTAATTCCGATAATTATATAATGTAAAAATAAAAAAATAAATATGTATTTTTTTTAGTTTAATAGGAATTTTCATGGAATACGTACATGAAATACTAGACGTTTTGTTAGTACTATTCGCATCACACGTGCCATACGATGAGAAATACCTCTTCGAGAATTACATGGCGTGATTTGATAATATACTATAAGTTCGTATGCGCTTTCAATGTTTGCTTTATGCTATCACTCACCAGTTATTTTTTATCTTAAACATTTCATTTATTTGTAAAACTATTGTATTACCAAGACACAACTATTTAACTTAGGGACGAAAACGAAATGGATTTCGTCTTTTATGAGTGCTATTCTAGACATTTCTCGGGGGCATGTCACAGAAGTCATAAAGGTTCAATGTAAGAAAAAGTGTTGGGTCAATAGTTAAAAACACGGCTATATTAAATCGTTTAAGTTCAACAATATTTTAGAAGAAGCGACAGCAATGTTTCTTATTGGAGTTTTATGGAATTAGGAAAAATATCAATTACGTATTTGAGTTTGTGTGTGTTGAGCCGCGTTATAAAGCTAGTTACAAGACAGCGGCATGTAGTTCGCACTTACAGATTTCCGTAATTTACAGAAAAATGAAAAATATTTACTTACAATTTTTTTTATTGATTCAGACTCAGAATAAAATTGATAGCCGAATTACCTCCTAGAAAATGACGCGGCTTTAAAACAACACATTGTATAGACTTATTACCTATATCTGTTATGGATTTATCAAAATCTGTTTATCCCTTTACGAAATCTATAGTTATGTGGTCAAATTCTTTCCAACGTGTTTTTTTCAGTTTCACATGTTTCACAAGAGTTACAATGAAACTGTGTTCGCTTAAAAAGGGTGTTTTTATTTATTTGTATAGAAAAAAAACAAAACCTTTTGACTTTCAACTGTTCGTGGGCTCACCGCCGTTTTTGGTTTTATTTCATTCTGCAAGCAACAAGCAAAAACTCGGCGTGTTGGATCAATCATTGGTCCTACAAAATGACAAGCCCTAGGAATGTCTATAGGCCATCTAAACAAAAATAAAATATTTGTTACTATCAAACTTTTATTTAAATTAAAAAAATAAGAACTGTGTTTAAAAACCGACTTTAGGAAACCAAAAAATAAAATGTAAAAAATTAACTATTATTAATAAAAAAGAAAATTACCCAACCGATAATAGGTTAGAAGTCGGTAACCTTTCAAACAGAAAAAGAATTGTGGAAAGCAGTTCACAAAAAAAAAACAAGCATCCGGGCATAGTACCTCCTCTTTTTTTTGAAGTTGGTAATAATGGTCAAATCCGAGAAATCTTTTCCAAAAAAATACTTGACAAACAAAATGCATATTTTTCGTTAAACCTCAACCTTGCAATCTCTGTAATCACACTTACAACTAGATAACACACTATTTTTTTTTAATGGGGGAAAATTATCGAATGACTGCTATGTGCAATGGCTGCTGACTATCTCACCTGGTGGTAAGCGATGATGCGGTCTACGATGGAGCACTTCGTCCCATAAACAACCTATACTACTTAAGAGAAAGGAATAGTCAATATCGACGAACTAGTGTGTATCTATCAGTAATACAACTTTACTTCATGAACCAAAACTTCGTGTACTTTTTTCTTCACACTCCAACCACTAACTACAATCTGCAAGTGCAAACTTTAAATTCTGCTGTATATGGTAATAGGCTCACATCTGACTACATGGGACTTATAATATAGGTGGTGAATAGTGGAAATGAAGTGAAATGTAAAATTGTTTATGCACACTGCTGCCTACTCTTCAGGGATCAAAGGGCGTAAAACTATATGATACTGTTTTGTACAATGGAATAGAAATGAAATGTTAACCACACCAAACTCCGTATTCGTATTAAGAATTATAAATTCGACTCACTTTCAACAATTTATACAATTGAACATTGAACTAATATTTGAATGAATAAAGATTATAGCCATTACAATTCAAAATCGATCATCACAAAAACGATAGAAGCCATTATCCATATCTTTGAGTATACAATCAAAATTTGCATTATCATTGTAGAACAGATTTATTTGGATTGAGCTGAATTCAATCTTGTTTTACATTTAGTACCTCTAGTAAATTAGTTTTATATTGGCGCGCACGATATAGGTTATTTTTTTGTCGACGTACAAATATACGTTTAGTTCTTTTATTTTGATTATAGCATAGGGACTCGTTAAAAAAAAATTACTAGGCGATGAGCGAGTAACTTTGTAACCTAGAACTAATGAGTCTGTGTGGAAAATTACCAATACCTTTTGTATATTATGTTCGTCTAGACACCAATTTGCTGCCATTTAACATCTAGCAATTAATAGAGACGCTTTTGTTTTTGCTTTAGTCTTGTTCCATTTAGAAAATGGTTCCTATTGTTTCAAAAGGAAAGATCTAATTGCCTGAAGTATTTGAAGACAGCTTAATTGGACTTAGACGGTTTTCTTTATCTTTTTAGATGTTATTTATGTAAGTATTATTGGTAAGAGTTATTACTACAGAATTTTGTGCGATATTTGGTTATAGCCTAGAGGCAAACCAACTGTCGGATCACCTGATGGTAAGCCGATCAGCGCCGCCCATGGACACCCACAATACCAGAGGAGTCACATGAGTATGGAAGATTGAGATGCAAACCTCGTGCTAACAACATTACTTTCAGGCTTAAGGCCCTCCGAAAAGACAAAAACCAAAAACCAATGAGACAGTCCCCATTTTTTTTTAAGGGGGGAAAATCATCGAATGACTGCTCCCGCCTGGGTGAGGCGGGAGGGAGTGTCAGACTCTTACTGACTAAAAACCACCCCGTTCCTTCTCCTGCACGTCGAGCCGGAGCCCCGGTTACCCGTTAGGTTCTCCGCGACTCCGAATCGGCATCGGCCCTTTTGGGCCCCATCTGTGGTGGTCTGATGGCTTTTTGAGGCGAGACCCCATAAAAGGCAAAAATACAACACAATTAGTCTAAAGTATGATCAAAACATTAAATTCAAGGTCAGAAATCAAAACAATTACTTCCAAAGTTTGTCTCTTTCTAAATCCTGTCTCGCTATCAGCTGTCCCTTAAACTACCACTTGTCTCTGTTGACAGGTCCTATTGTTTGTGCAGTCGTCTCTAAGGATCTGCTCACTACCTACAAACTTAGATTGAGAATTAGGTATAACAGGGATGATGACAGGGTATGAAGTGTAAAAGTGTAATTATTCCGCCAGTTAGATGAAGGAAAAATATTAGACACGTATTTTTTTTTATTTTGTCGTATAAGAAGACAAAACTTACATAAAACGAATCAAAGTTTGGGAGTAGGAGGTAGCTACGTCATTTTAGAGTATAAATCGTACTCAAAAGGGACGCCATGCGATATTTCAAATCAATATATCTTCGAAACTATTCGTTTCCGTAAGCAAATAAAAAATACGTTTCTAACGTCATTAAATAATCTACCAGACGGATATTAAAATAAAAATTAGTCATCTACCCTATTGACCATAAAGGAATGCAATATTATACCACTGAGATAATGAAACTTTTTGGTAATAAAGTATAACTAAGTGCTCAGTTTCCAAGTATTTTATTGTTTTATAGTTTGTTTGTCGGTTTTAAGACGCTAGAGTAAGTCGCAAGATGTTGAATGAAGTTCATGTTTGGTGGACCTAACTTTCGGAGACTGGGAGTATTTAATTTAATATTCTGAATTTGTTAATTTATAGTTAAACTTAATTTGTGACTGAGACAGTCTGGTTAGTATAGTACTATACTAACCTTTAGTTAATAAAACATATGTAATGCCTATTTTATCACCAGATATAATAAGTCATTGGGAGAGGCCTATGTTCAGCAGTGGATGTCTAATGGCTGATATGATGATGATGACAAGAATTAAATGTTTCGAAAACAGATAGGGTTCAAGCAAGCATGCACTAATAATCTCGCTTTGTAATTACACCCAGCTTGAACCAGCTGATCACCCAACTAACAAAATTATCTTCCACAAAAACCCATCGCAGCATCGTGATTTACTTCCCATATAAAAACCTTAATCACATTTCAATGAAAAGTAATAGCCGTACTAATAATTCTAGCCATTTAAGAAGACTAAGCTTAAGCTGTGAACGAGGGCCATTGAACGAACACAAGTCGATTGTGGAGTCGTATTTCAATGCGAAAATAGTGTAATGGAATATCCTGGGTTAGCGGTCTGTGGGCACGATTTTTAGAGTCGTATAAGAGAATTATTGTTCGTTTCGGGAAAAGATAAGAAAAGTTCTGCAGATACTGTTATTGAGAATATGGTGTTGGTTGGATTTTTAACTTGCTGTTTGTGTTCGGTTAAATGTTTGAATAGTTGTTTCGATTTAACTTTCTCGTTGCTTGTATTTGTTTTAACTGTTCTAGTAACGCTGAGTTTTGGGTCTTTTGGTTTTCAATTTTTGAAGTATAGTAATTTAATGAGAGTTGTTCTAGATTTCTGATGGTAATTATAACATAAGCACTTTTAATTTCTTTTTTAAAACGTTGCCCTCTCTAGTATTTCCTCCTGTGCCGTAGGTGCGTTTACAAACATACAAGTTCACATACACATGACACCCAAACCCGGAACAATAACCTGTGGATCACACTCAAAGTTGCTCCGTGCGGGAATCGAACCCGCGGCACGTTGCGGCAGCCAATTACCCAGCCAGCGCACCAAAATGAGCTACGCTTTCTGCATCCAGTAGTATCGTACAAAGGTGATTCTATATTGGGTTCCACACTCAACCGTGCAATCGCGCAGTGTATTATTACCAAGGGTAATTTTTATGAAGAGCATAAGCTTTAGACGATGTGAAAATACATATAAATCATGTGGCAAAAACTATGCACCGTGATACGTAATAATATTTGAAGTAAAACCATTTGGAATTTATGTAGCTTTTAATTGTATTGTATTGAATTTAAAAAGTATCTACTCTAGGCCAGTGGTAAAAGGTCTAATTGAAACAGATTAGATTTTAAAGGGTTAAAATCTAATCTGTTTCAATTAGACCTTTAGAATTAGACCAGAACACAAAGGCCCTTAATTTTGAATTTCATTGTCAATTTTATTTCTTTCCTTCTTTTGCGAGACCATTTCTGTAATATCATTACCATCTAGACGAGATATGAAATTACTTTTACCAGAAACCTATCTAGATTCACAAACTACTCTTATCTGAATTAAAATCTTTTTGCATACTCACAATTTTCTTCGCCTTTTTAGTCTAACTAGACTTGAAAGTTCTTTACAAGGATCTCATATGATATATGTGGCTATTGCTGAGCAAAGCATCTTCTCACACGGAAAAGGTATGAGCATTGGTCACCACGCTTGCTCAATGCGGGTTGGCGATTTCAAACTTATAATTAGAAATTATAAGCCCAGGTTTCCTCGCGATGTTTTCCTTTACCGTTTGTCAGTGTTGTCTAAATAATCATAGACAAAAACGTATATCTTGGAAAAAGTTACATTGGTACTTGCCGTTGGTAGGTTTCGAGTCCGCGCCCTCATGCATGAGACATGGTCTTAAGCCTTTGGGCCACCACGACAAATAGATTATAGAATAGATTCCGCACTTATGTATAATAGAAATGTAGCTAAATGCAAGGAATATTAATAAAAATGCATGTTACGAATAGACTAGTCGACGTTTCTTGTAAACAAAGTATATTTTCTTTTATTATAGGCTAATGAAATTAGTTGTACTACTACTAAAATACAACAACATAAATGGAAAGCAATGTTTTAGTCCTAAAATGTTGTCAATATACCCTTCTAAACTAAAAGCCTCAAGGAGACTTATTCCGATCAATATCTGGAGTAAAATCTAAGAAACGAAAGCCTAAATAACAACTTACAAACAGAATACTAACTAGATCCGTAGATAAGCCTTAAGTTAGTGTTTGAAGGCAATAGGGTCGACTGATATTAAATGTTGAGTTCCAAATAGTTCGTCAATGGATTTCAAGTTGTATATAGATTAAGATTTGAGAAGGCTTAAATGGTATCTAATAACATAACATAACATCACGCCTTTTTAAAACAATTTTAAACTTCTCTGAACATTTTAAGGAACATGATTTAATACATACATACATAACATCACGCCTTTTATCCCCGAAGGGGTAGGCAGAGGTGCACATTACGGCATTTAATGCCACTGTTAAATGTAACACCCACTTTTCACTATTTATATTATGAGTCCCATGTAATACACAGACACAATTCCAGACTCCGTGTTACTACTGAGAATTTTTTAAAAACCCAGTAATACTTTGCCCGACCAGGAAATCGAAACCGAGACCCCTTGCCCAGCAGTCGCACTTGCGACCACTCGGCCAATGAGGCAATGATTTAATAAAATTAACTAAAAATCATTAATATGTAGGTATGCTTCCTCACTATAGCCAAACCCACTCTCATATCTAGCGTCCACAAACCTTAAAAGAATACGACATGCATAGACATATACATACATACATATTATAAAAACCGCAAAAATCTTGTTTAGACAAGTTGAAATCTTCGTATGCGAGAGCGGCGACGGATTAAGCCGTAATAACATGCAAATTAGTCCCTCATTCCTTATTGTAGGGCTTAAGATGGAAGATGAAGCATATAAAAACATCATAATACGCGAAGGTTGTTGGTTCTCGTGGGTTTTTCATGTTTCTTTACAAAGGGTATGTAGGTGTGAGTCATTCGTATGGTTTAAGCTCTGGAGCCAAGCAACTGTGATATTAGAGGTAATAATCGTCTATTTATAGCACGATTCAAGGAGGTTGCTAACGCTCTTTGTGTTTTAGAAATGAGATGGGATTGTTGTGTTAATTTTTCTTAATGGATTTTTTGTTTTAGAACGATTGGTGTTTTGTCTTTAACCATTTGACACGCAAACATGTGATCGAATAAAGTTGAAATATTGTTTATTATAACAGCTTCAATACTAAAATCACTTTAGCATTAACCCTTCTCTCTTTGTTTAGTGTATGTAATACATTAAAATCAGTAAAAGATGTTATGAGGAAATCTTTACAAAGGTTGAGTATCTTCGTACTTCTATCTGCTATCAAATCATGACCTTCTCAATCACAATACGACCCAAAACCAATTTATATAAGTACCCAAAGCAATCAACTAGCTAGCGATCTAGATTTATATTTAGGAAACATTTGATCAGAAAGTCTTCTGCTATACAAACCTAATCAAAGGAAAGCATTACTGGACATAAATTCTCCATTGTTGAAACTAATAGGCTCTTAAAGTATTATAGATGTCGCTACTTTCGCTTTTGGTATCGTATCGATTGCTTCTTAGTCAGCGTGAGGCAGGAAGAATAGTCATACTTTCTAGTTAATACAAAAAAATAATTTTACTATAGAAACTTTTTGCGTGGATTGATGGTAACAAAGGCCTGTGCCGTGGGCCGGACACCATTACAGAGCTCTTAGGGCTGCTCGCCTAGTTATAATGTTTTATATACTATAAGCACCCAAGATGGAGGCTTTAAATAATCTAATATAGGCCGCCGACAGAAAATTTGCTAACCAGGCACGGGCGTATAGTAACTAACTAAGAAATTTTGTACTTAATAATAAAAGTTAGATAGACATTAATCCCTTAGATGAATACTATTTATTTAATAAGAGTTTTAACGTAATAGAACTCTTTTAAATCAACAATGTCAAAAGGCAGAATAAAAATTATGATTATTTTAGGTATTTTTTTAAGGGGTGAAAATCATCGAATGGCTGCTCCCGCTTGGGTGAGGCGGGAGGGAGTGTCAGACTCTTTCTGACTAAAAACCACCCCGATCATTCTCCTGCACGTCGAGCCGGAGCCCTAGTAACCCGTTAGGTTCTTCGCGACTTATTTTAGGTATAGGCTTCTTAAATGTAGATAAGCATAAACATTCCATAGTTCAACTAGATACCATTTTCTGTAAAGTTGACAATCAACAAAAAATCTTATAATCCCTTTCAACATGTCGATGGTGATATTGTTTGATTTTACCGAAGTATATTGATACACAGCTCTCCCGGAGATGGTACCCAATCTTTGAAAGTTTCCTCAGTAGAAAATTGCACAGTTGCAAACAATGTTTGGAATAAATCTATTATCTAGTGGATGTACCATCGCTGCTTTAAACCGCTTTCCCCCAACAATTGCACTACGTAGCCACTCATAAATAATTCATAGACTGTAAGTTTTAGTTTCCCAGGTACACACACTGAGCAACCTGTGGGTTGCTTGTTGTTAACCATTTAATATGAACGCTGGCACAGTTTGATGTGGTAATCCTTGCTGAGGGCAATTAAGCACAAATTTGTCTTACGGTGCCTTGCTTGTAAACAATTTGGCTTCATCTTACTTATTAAAGGCTGCTGTTGGATTAAGGTGTTATCGATGATGTGCTTTGGTTTCATAATATGTGAGCAATTTCGGTCTCCTAGTATATAAACGTATATGTGAACTTAAAAGTATCCAGGACACAGTAGAAAATTCTAGTGTGGGGCAATGTCGTTAAAGGTTTTTAGAGATCGTCATCTGTAGAACTTGTTATAAAAGATAAATAATTCATTTCATTTAATATGCAAAGAAACTCATAGATATCACAATTTTATGAATAAATTAAAATTGAAATCAATTATAATTATCATTTCAAGTAATAAAATAAAAACTACATTTAAAAAACCGACTTCAAAAAAAAAACCTAATAACAAACAAAAAGTCAAAACTAAAAAGCAAAAAATAACTATTATTAGTACTAATAGGTTACCCATCCACTTATAGGTTAGAAGTTGGCGCCATAAGTTCTATAAATACAAAATTATTCATTAAACCCTTAATAGATACCTTATATACAATTTTGTGGCCATTAAGATATGAGCTTATGGCACCGACTTCTGGAAAACGGTTCACAAATGGCGGAGTAATCGGCGGCGAACAAACAGTTTTTGAGATCGGTGAAAATATCAGGTGATTGGTATTGACAAATATTTTGTAATAAAACTGGTATCATTTTGTGTAACTAGTCATGAGTATAAAGTCTGCAGCGGATATTTAAAAACGTATTGCGAATATGTCAACGTACCGAGACGTAATAACAATCGTTGAGAGATATTGGATATTTGGATTTTGTATTCGAACGCTTTTTGAATTCCCAGATTGGTGAAAAAAAGGTGCCTGGATAGGAATATTGATGAACGTGGATTAGAATAGTAAATATTACGTAATTGTTTTCTTATACGCGTGTTATACCTCTAATAACTATCGTTAGACATACTAAATTAACTAAAAATCGCGGGTTACTCACATGGTGGACGCCGGTCGCGACGATGTCGCGCAGCCTACTGGCATCACCATGACCGCGCACGCTGCTCATGAGGTAGAGTCCCTCTGTGACTCGAAACAAGTAGAGCTTTTATCAGTATTTTCACATTGGTAACTGTATAATTTTTGGCAATTATGACAGTTAGCAACGAGTTTTTATATTGGATTTACTTCCTAATTTTGATTAATTACTATGAAACTCTTTAATCAGTTGTAACTGTATTGTCATAGTGGTTAGTTTTATTGATTTTTTTTTATATTTCAAGGCACCTCGTTGCAAAGAGCACACGGTATCTCTCAAATGAGACAGTTCTTTCCGAAACAAACAACTACTAAAAACATACAATTCGTTTAGCTTTTACAAAGGCTTGCAAAAATGCTCTCTGAATAAAATCGAATTCAAGTGAACGAACAGAGTTCTCATATATCTACAAATGCACTTCAATTACTCTTTAAACAGTCTAAAGATAAGGTATTTATTTTGGTTCTCGTTGAAAAATCTATGAAACGAGTCGCGGCAGGTATCCGGTGTGTGTTTGCTTTGTCAAATGCACTTTGAAACCAGCCTTTGTGCAACTTATGTTGGAACAAAGCTACTCAAATTTTGGTCCCTAAAAGCGAGTCAGTTAGATGTTTCACTAGAAAACGTTAATGTGTATAAATGAAATGGTGTACAGTATTTTGTCCTAATATTTAAATTGTAATTTAGCTTAACTTTTTTATGGTTTAAAATTGAACGTGGGGTTTATTCGTAAATTCATCATTTCTACCTCTACTATGTTTTATTGTAAACTCATACATGAAAATAGGTTATGTGTTTCATTTTTACGTTACTTTTTTCCACTAACTATTATCGACACATACAGATAAATAAAAATTGGAGTATCTGTTTCTAATATTATAATAATCGGTTTTTACTACACGCATATGAATATACATACGATAGACATACCAAAATATCATTTATAAGAATTTGTGTCTGTCTGCCTGCCTGTCTGTCTGTACTGGCTAATCTCTGGGATGGGTAGACTGATTTTGACTGAACTTTTATTGGCAGATATATAATGTAACAAAGAATAAAATAAGGTTTCTTTTATTTTGGAAAATTAAAAAGTTATATTCTACATTTTTCTCAATTACCTTTATTCATCTAAATTTGTCAGCAAAAATAAATTATTATATCTAGCACTACCAAGGAGTATCAAACGTATAAAAAGAAAGAGAGTACCCATACCTTTTACCGGAGACACCGGAACAGCCCCGGACGTCCTGCGCCGTCCTCAAAACATGGGCTATCGATAAAAGTACGCTATGCATCTAGTTCCCAATTGAAATTAATATTTACACATGTACCACTTGAAGTTAACAAATCATTAATTATAATAATACCGGCCAATGGTTAATCCCTAAAAGCCGCGACATTCACCTTAGGAGGCTGACGTTAGGCGGATGGATCAAGGGCCAGATCAAGGATACAGAAGGCAGTTGTCCTAGAAACGACACGTATAGTGAGGAGGTTTCTGTCTCTGGAGCTGTAACCACCGGTAGCTTTAAATATTTTTTATTTTGTAAGTAGTATTTAAAAATGTAATTTGTAGAGAATTTTAAATAAATATATGTTTATATTACTCACAGAATATATTATTATGCCTTTAAAGTGAAAATAACTTTATTATTATAGAGGTATACTTTCATTTTCGGTTAAACATTTTAAAAAAATAATCCTATATTCATATACCAACATATAAGCTACATAGATCAAGGTCTGTCTCCTGAACTAAGCGTTACAGGCAGTACCTTACTGTTACATTTCTCATACAAGTAGTGATTACAGAATAGAAGGTCTAAGTATAGACAGAGGTGTGTATTTTACAGAAGATATGACTTTGTATCAAAAAGGTCTTCCTAGATATATTTTCAAAGTCAAAGCATTTATATCAATCAAAACTTAATAAGGCACTTTTGAAACGTCAAAAATTGAATTGTCCGTCTGTCTGTCAGTGAAGCTAGGCGCTCGTTCCAAAGTGTAGTTTCAAATGCAGAAGAACCAGCAAGAAACTCCATCGCTACTCTTTAAAAAAATGATCATTTACAGTCTCATTGATACATTATCTGATCCTTTAGCTAATGTATATATAGAGGTATGTGAGAACGATCTAGCGATAATAAAACGTCAAAATTTAATGGAACTCCGAAACCAACTCCTGATATAAAATAAAAAGCTATACATTACATTCCAGTAAGCTATGAATTTAAGTATCATTTATTCAAATAAAAACTTCAATTAATCTATGAATTGTATTAGGGTGATCCATTCATAGTCCTAGTGTAGCATCTGAATCTAAAGTTATTTACGTCAAAATATAATACCCATTTTTTGTCAACTATAGATAACTTTCATCATCAATTATCGTACGTATTCCTACGAACACGTCCCAAAAAACTTGATCAATGAAAATATTTTCCATAGTATCATGTTTTTACTATTCACAATTCTCGGCGAATCCACACAAGATTCGGTGAAATATATTTTATTATTATTCTCATGTGACGCTAGAGTAATTTCGTATAGACGTTTGTTACGTTTTGTATTTGTTTTTGCTTCTAACACAGTTGTTCCATGGATAAATACGTTTCTATGTCACAGCTAAGTATGGAATTTCCTGTACATTTAAGTTCAGTCTAGTAAACGTGATGTAGGTTACGTTATGTCTGAAATAGATGGTAGTATTGCAACTATTTTTAAGTGGTTGTGATTTTTGTTATTGTGGTATTTGTTCCCTCAAACCTAAAGTGTAATATACCAAACTATATTGTACTTTAACCAATATATTATATCAAAGTATATTACACTTTAACTTTAATAATAAACCAAAGTATATTATAGTTTAACAAAGTATAACTTAAAACAAACTATAATATACTTTAGTTTTGAGGGAAAAAATCATCAAATGACTCATTTCACCTTGAACGAGGCGAGAGGGAGACTCTTACTGGCCAAATAATAGCACATTCCTACTCCTGCTCTGAATCGAAGCCCCAGTAACCCATAGTCATCCGTAGCTCGTCAAAGTCGAATAAACTTCTCCATACATTTTTATTCAGTTACTTAAACTACTTTATCCCCTAAATTGACAGAGTGTAGCCGGCTGGACACCAATAAAAAGTAAATTTGTAAGCGAGTATACTGATTATACCAACAATTTTTTTATTCTGATAACTCCACAATATGGTAAGCATTTGGTAGAAAAATAAATTAGATACCTGGCAACATCAAAATATGTCAAAAATCAAAACGATGTCGAAGCAACGGTCGGTTAATGCAACACAGGTAAGTTTTTCAATTTTTTTTTCATATATAGAAAGGTTTACATGGGTTCGCTATGCATTATATATAATTTCAAAGTGACGGTTTATTAGAGGTATATGGTATCAAATAATAACCCAGTACTGCATCAATAACGTTGTAAATTGCACTTAAAACTAGTTGTCCAGTATACTTCACACTGCCAATTGCTCCCAAACAAAAACAGTGATAGCACTGTTTTTGTTTGGGAAGTGGGTTGGACAATGCCTATTACTAATTAGTATTTTGGTTTGGTGATGGTTGCATGTATCAAATGAGCTTTTTCCTTTTGTTTTAGCGATTGATACGCTCCCGCACGCATAGACTAGTTGCTTTGATACCGCCTGAACATGCATGCTCCGATTCCAGTGACGCTTCGTCTACCGAAGAAATTGAACTTACAAATAAAACTTTGAATAACCATGATTCTTCCGATGATAGCAGCTTAATCTCAGTCGATTCCGCCTTAGAAGCTTTGAATATTTTAGAATCTTCCGAAGATGAAAATACAGATTCAATTCCACTCACACCAATTTTACATAATGTTTTTCCATCACAAAATGAACCAAATTACGATGCCATCACTTGGTTCAATGCAAACTGGCCAACCATCCATTGATACATGTTCCACTAGAAAACGTAAAAAAGCGCAGAAAAAGAAAGTGATTTCAAAAAATGTCAAAACGACTAAGAAATTTGTTTTGAGTTATAAGTGGAAGAAGGATTTATTTTTTCATCGGGCTGAGATTGATGAAATTACGCCGCTGATGCCGAGTGAAGACGAACAACAACCTCTTTCGTTCTTTTATCGTTTTTTTTTTACTAACCATACAACTAACTCATGGAGAGTTTCTAACTTTTATTGCAATACAAATTTTGATGGGTGTGGTACAAATGCCTAGCTACACTGATTATATTGGAGCCGCAGACTTAGATTTACAAATATCGCCGATCTCATGCCACTAAAGCGATATCAAACAATTATACGTTACATACATTTTATCGATAATAATTTGGACGACGGTGATAGATACTTCAAAGTTCGGCCAGTAGTGGAAAAAATTAGGCAAAACTGCCTGAAGATACACGAGGAACAAAATTTCAGTATACATGAGATGATGATTCCCTATAAAGGGACCAAGGCGGGAAATAGAAGACAATATATTCAAAATAAACCAAATAAGTGGGGATTTAAAAACTTCGTTCGCGCGGGAGCTTCAGGCTTAATCTATGACTTTATATTATATGGAGGGGAGGACACATTTAGAAATTATACTTTCACACAGGATGAGATTTCTATAGGTTTAGGAGGGCTAGTTGTTCTTGCTTTGTGTAAAACAATTGGCCAGAAACCTGCCAATGTATACTGTGATAATTTTTTTACTTCACCTGAGCTTGTATACATGTTGCGTGAAAATTACGGAATATTTTGCACTGGTACCATAAGAGGACACCGGCTAAGAGGTTGCGAGAGTGTACTTCCTTCTGACAAAGACCTTAAAAAGAAACCACGAGGCAGTTTCGCGCAAGGAGTTTGTAACCAAAATAAACTGGCAGTGGTGAAATGGTTAGACAATAAATGTGTTACACTTATTAGTTCCTGTGTCGATTCTCACCCCGTGGATAAAATAAAATGTTATAGCAAAGGTTGATGTTGACTGTCCTAAGATAGTCAAAAACTATAATAAAAACATGGATGGGGTCGATTTGGCTGATATGCTAACAAGATTCCTCTAAAGACACGACGATGGTATCTTTCCATTTTTGCCCAGCTGATTGATATATGCATCAATAATGCATGGCTTTTGTATCGGCAAAATAAAAATAAGGAAAAATCGTTGAAAGAGTTCAGGATAGATATATATGAAAGTCTTCTGAAAAAAGGAAAACCAGTTAAGGAACGGAGTGATTTTACGGAAGATATAAAAGAAGAAAGAAAAATTAACCTGTGGTAGCGAGACCAATTGAAGAAATTCGCTATGATCAAGTAGGCCATTTTCCCGATTCATGTAGCTATGGAAGATGCCGTTACTGTAAGGATGGTAAAACAAATGTTATATGTATTAAATGTAACCAAAGACTATGTTTTGTCGCCGGAAAAAGAAATTGTTTTTTAAATTTTCATAAAAAATAAACATAATTAATACTTAAAATCAATTTTTCATTTGTTTTTCCATTATTATATTTATCTTAGTAAAATTAGCACTGTCCAGTATATTGCACATACATTTCAGTCTGTTCATTGCTAAGTATTTGGTAGTGTCGAGTATACTTCACATATCATTTTCAGAAACCTGAAAGGTTCAGATTTTTATTTCTATTTTTACTATGTCCAAGAAGTGCTAGAAATCGAATCACGTTGCAGAATGTAATTATTTGCGCCATTCAGATTGTTTGTGCGAACAATAATAGAAACTAAACAAGGGCTGGCTTCTCCTCGCATTGTGCTACCTACGACTGTTTTCTTTGCATTCTAGTAATATAACATTGTACTTCTGATGTCTGGTCTAAGAATAGAGAGGTTTTATTCAGTTTTCTTTGGATATAATTTGTTAAGAGAAGTCAGCTCTCTATAATATTCTCTCTCTATAAGATCTATAAGATTATTTTAAGTGTGGGAGAGCCATGCTTCGGCACGAATGGGCCGGCTCGACCGGAGTGATACCACGGCCTCACAGAAAACCGACGTGAAGCAACGCTTGCCTTGTGTTTCGTCGTGAGAGTGAGGTTACCGGAGGCCCAATTACCCTCCCCTTCCCTAATCTCCCCAATTCCTGAATCCCCAACGACCCTCAAATTCCTAATCCCCAAAAGGCCGGTAACGCACTTGTAACGCCTCTGGTGTTCCAGATATTCATGGGCGACGCCAATTGCTTACCATCACGTGATTTGTTTGAATCTGTCGTTTACCGGCTTATGCCATAAAAAAAAATCTCAAAAGGAGGACAACGCCCTTGCTTGCCGCCGATTGCTTACCATCAAACGATATGTACGCTTGTTCTGTTAGTTTGACGTCTGATCAAAAATTAGATATAGGTCAATTTACTAAGGCAGAAACATTACGCTGTTAGGAGCTTTCCATAATCGCAGTTCAGTCAATGAAACATAGAAAAATGTTACCGCACGTCTATCTTATCATGTCTGTATTTCATCACAATATAAATTTTAAGCGACTTTTAATATAAGTCTATCATTCTTATTCCTGGCATTTTTTCAATTTTGCCTTAACCAGATAAGGTTGTATGACATTATTTTACATGAACTGATATTTGTCGTCTAATCTATATATCTATATACATATAATGAAATCGTAGAAAAGTCAAAACTGTACACTAAATATTTTTTAAACAGAATACTTGAGGTAGGGAGGTACTTACATGGTTTTTAGATTTTTTGTCTGTCTGTATGTCCGGGATGATCTCCAAAAGTACTGCATTGATTTACTTCAAATTTTGCATGAATATTACTAACAGGTCGGGTCAACATATAAGCTACATATTATCACGCTATCAATTATAGGGGAGGAACTGTGAATCACAATTCTACGCGAACGAAGTCGCGGGCAGCAGCTAGTATTCGCTAAAGATGAATTTTCCTCATAAAGATCTATAATTGTGGAACATTTATTATCAGAATTATTATTCTTAGTTAGATCAGAAAAAAAACCATTAAACAAACGATAATAAACTCACTGTTGCTGTACAGAAGTTTGGAAATGCGGTATTTCATCCGCTACGTGCTTTAAGTAGCGCGTAAAACCAAATTATGCCCGACTACTCTCTGGAATGTTTGTTGCTCATTCCAAAACATGGATTATGTAATACAAAACCACAGAATAATGGATAGGAAATTATATTTACTTTATCAATGTTGAAGCAGAAATGTGATTGTAACGACTCATGCATCACACTACTTAGGTGCAAGAAAAACCATCATATTACACATTATTAGTATTTTTATTCTTTTGTGATTGAACGGTATACGTCACCGTGTCACTATGTTTTTTTTACGGCATAATCCTGTAAACGAGCAGACGGATCACCTGATGGTAAGCAATCGGCGTCGCCCATGGACACCTGGAACACCAGAGGCGTTACAAGTGCGTTACTGGCCTTTTGGGGATTAGGAGCTTGAGGATCGTTGGGGATTCAGGAATTGGGGAGATTGGGAAAAGGGAGGGTAATTGGGCCTCCAATAACCTCACTCACACGACGAAACACAACGCAAGCGTTGCTTCATATCGGTTTTCTGTGAGGCCTGTCGAGCCGGCCCATTCGTGCCGAAGCATGGCTCTCCCACAGTTCTTTGTATCATAATTATTCTCTATACCTTACGCTCGAATACTGAAAGGCTACTAAAATTTGAATTATATTTATATATCGTGCCATCTCTGTCTATTTACAAAGAATCTGTAGTGACAGAAATAGTTCTGTCACTCGTAAGTATAGACTTACGTGCGACTTAAAATTAAGTGACGTTTATTTAGAGACGTCACAATATTTTCCGCCGGCACTTTCGTTGAAATGAATGATATCTATATTTCTTCTGCAAATGGGTTACAAAGTAATACTTTTACACGGCGATTGAAATTACTAGACAGTAGGCACGCACACAGATACAAAAAAATACAAAATTAATACGTTCGAGGACTCTACCACTTGAGTCGGGTTTCCAGAATGACACAGTAAATGTCTATACAAAATTATACGACGTATCAGTACGTAGTGTCACATGAAAAAATATTGTTTTAAACATATTATGACACAACCGTTTTATCATGTCAACGTGTATATGCATCTTGGTAATGATCCGCCTCGAAGGTGTCGGAATCATCAAACATGCTTATCTTTTGTCTTATTTGCGCTTATATCCGTCTAAAACATACAATAACCTATTAAACATCAATTTTACACTGTAAAATCATTAATTTGCATTAAACACATAATACACAGTGACACAGCCGCGTTGAATGTAGGAGCGCGGGACGTATAAATACGTTGTGCATACATATGCATAGTGTGCGGTTACGGTATTCACATGAATACCGTAACCGCACACTATCAACGGCACTTATTTGAAATAGTTCTAAACTTACCCTACGTGACAGTACAGTGTTGGGTATTTTATGTGTTGTGACACAAGATACATTCAAAAGGATTTTTACTTGAACTTTCATCGGAAATGAACGTTCTACCGTATAATTTAAATGTTATTTGAACGTCATCGTACGTTGTGCGATATTAAAATCTCGAACGATAACGTATAATCTCGTTCTGTCCTCGAACGTGTTAAAAAAAGAAAAGAACAAATAAATACACTTATTTATACAGATATAGAAAAAAAAAACACAAAGAAACGACAAAGTATAACAACAAAACAGTGACAATAGAATACTAACACAATAATTAAAAATTGATAAAAACAACATATAAATAAATAAATAACATTAAACGGTGCGTGCCCTTGCCAACAGGGCCTCCATCTCAGCATTAAGTTGAGCGTGTTTTGTTGGAGGATTAATGAGTTGTAGACGGATTTATTATAAGGTACTTGGATTTATTACAATGATGTGCAGGGCGCACGACGTGTACACACACTTAGACTATGACAGGTAGACAGCGGTGTTAATCAATAGTGTTCTACCTTAAATAACACATTATAGTGAGGGGGCGACTACTTACTAATTTCACGGACGGCGGTAAGCCGCTCAAGGAAAAAGAAATGAAATATAAAGCATATATATAAAATAATTATTCTGCAGGATACGTGTTTGTGTGTAATATTTGCTAACCGAATACTCTAAGAAGTAACACCGAAACAAACTCAGAGGTCATTGTCTCTTTAAAAGTCCAGACAGATTTATAATGTGCTAGAAACGTGCAAGTTGATTCTGTGGTGGTATTTTAAGGAAAGATTCACAACAGTTTGAGTGGACCTGTTTTGATGATAGCACGTATGTGTCAGTTTCCAATGGGTGTTGCTAAATCACTACATAGTATAAAACTACGAACTACGCAACGGATTTTAATGCGGTTGTTTTAATAGGTAGAGTAATTCTTAAGAATGGTTTGTATGTATAATACATGCATATTGCACCGGTGCGAAGACGGGCCGGGTCGCTACTAATAATATACATTAAAGTAAAAGTGAAATAACCAGGCTAAGTCTTAAAAAACAAAGTAATATAAACATAATAATTGGATAACAAGAATATATCCCACCTCCCTTTACATGTATTACACGAGACTTATCATCATACGTGTCCCAGCTGGGAATAAACAAGGTAAAGTAGTAGGTAATTATCATACTTTTTAATCCTGTTCTACGAGCGTTGGCAAAAGTTGTAGGCGTAAGCTAGCACGTGTATGATATGAATGCAAAAAGAGGACATCATAATATTACAACTTTTATTCACAGAATACATAGGCAGGTTAATGTAACGCCCACGCCCATTTGCCAGTTACGTTAAAAATCTCAACAACAATGGAATAATTTATTCAAATAAACGTTTACAAAAAATGAACATTAAGTCAACAGTAACAGTGTTTCCTATTACAGTAATCATACAATACAGTGCTTAAGAATATGACTTACTTGACTTAACTCGTCGAGTACCGTCATTATAGACACAATTATAGAACAACTAGCTATTGCCCGCGACTTCGTCCGCGTAGATTAATGACTTCTGACAGAATTCATCAGAATCAATTCAGTGCCCAAGATTTACCTATTGTGAAATGATTTATCGTAATTTCAATAAATTAAAAATCCCGCAGGGTTCTTATCAGTCCCGGCCCGATCACGTAAGTTTTGAGTAATTAAAACTTCGACTATTGTTGTACAGAATCTCTATGAAATAAGTTCAGTGGTTAAAAGATAGAGAGGCCTGGAGCATTGACGCATAGTTCCCGTTGCCGAAGGACTTCTGTGATAAAAACTATCATATTACTCAGGTCCCAAATCATCGTTTTACCGAATGTAATTCAAAAAGATTCAATGATTCTAGATTCAATTTTCATTCCCAATTTCACACCAACTATCATTCCCTATTTTATCCCCTTAGGGGTGGAATTTATCAAAATCCTTTCTAAGGAGATACCTATGTCATAGTAACTTTATGCATGCAAAGTCTCAGCCCGATCGGTTTAAAACTGGCGAAGTATCACACAAACTTTCACCCTCTATATTACCCACTTTGGGGTGCAAATGTTCAAAAACCGTTTCTAAAGGGACGTATACGTCATAATATCTACCTGCACGCCGAATTTCAACCCGATCTGTGTAAAACTGACAAAGTCTCATACAAACTTTCATCCCCTATTTTACCCCCTTGGCGGTGGAAATTATCAAAATCCTTTCACAGCGGATGCCTACGTCATAACATCTATCTGCATGCCAAATTACAACCCGATCGGTTTAAAACTGACAAAGCCTCATACAAACTTTCATCCCCTTTTTTACCCCCTTGGGGGTGGAAATTATCAAAATCCTTTCACAGCGGATGCTTACGTCATAACATCTATCTGTATGCCAAATTACAACCCGATCGGTTTAAAACTGACAAAGGCTCATACAAACTTTCATCCCCTATTTTACCCCCTTGGGGGTGGAAATTATCAAAATCCTTTCACAGCGGATGCTTACGTCATAACATCTATCTGCATGCCAAATTTCAACCCGATCAATTAAAAACTGACAAAGTTTCATACAAACTTTCATCCCCTTTTTTACCCCCTTGGGGGTGGAAATTATCAAAATCCATTCTTAGCGGATGCCTACGTCTTAACATCTATCTGTATGCCAAATTTTAGCCCAATCTGTTCAGCGGTTTGAGCTGTGCGTTGATAGATCACTATGTCAGTCAGTCAGTCAGTCAATCATCTTTGAATTATATACCTCTATATATAGATAGGTTGCAGTCACCGGTGACCGCTTGGTGTTTGACAGTTTAATATCCTGTGTACCCTAGATGGGGCAGAGGGCGTCCACTGAAGTTCTCCATCGCGATCTGTCTTGAGCTTCACGCTTCACCTCACTCCACGTCATACCGATGCTCGTCGCTTCTGCCAGTACGGTGCGACGCCAGGTTTGCCGAGGACGGCCACGCTTTCTTTTCCCTTGGGGATTCCAATCCAAGGCTTGCTTGGGTATGTGGTTAGAATCCCTTCGGAGCGTATGCCCTATCCATCCCCACTTGCGGCGCTTGATCTGGCAGTCGATTGGGCTTTCGTGGCATTTCTCCAAAAGCTCTACGTTGGAGATGGTCTCGGGCCAGTAAATTCCGAGAATGCGACGCAGGCATTGGTTAACGAAGACTTGAAGCTTGCTTAAGAATATACTAAAATCAAAATATCAATAAAAGTATACTAACAGTTTTTTTTTTCTTGTTTATATGATGTGACCTCATGCGGTAACATCATAAAAAATTACAATCTAGCTTTAATGCTAATAAGTAATTCTATTTTGTCTTAATTTGCTAGGAAAGTATAACTAAGAATGTGTCCATTAACACTTTTCTTATTGTCTCTATTAAGGGGAAGACACTTTGTTATTGTGTTCTTTGTCGGTAGCACTCACTACTTTATACTAACACTTCACTATGTTAACTCAAAAGGTTTTGTCCTTTTTAGCCTTCTCACTATGTCCGTGTTGTCGAGGAGCTGGATAGCCTCGATGTTCACATGGTGGTGAAGCCTTCGTTCATGGGCTTCTGCACACTTTTTAATTATATCTATGACGAGGTCTACTTTGAGGTCCCGATGAAGGTCGTCATTTCGAATGTACCAGGGCGCATTGACGATTCCTCTGAGTACTTTGTTTTGAAAACGCTGTATAATTTTGATATTGCTTTGTTTGGTACAGCCCCAAAGCTGAATACCATAAGTCCATACAGGCATGAGGACTTGTTTATATAAAAGAACTTTGTTGTGCACTGACAGGGAAGAATTTTTTCCTATCAGCCAGTACATCGTAGCGTAGATCTAGCTCGTCGCGTTTCTTTTTGACATGAGCTTTCCAGCGAAGCTTTACGTCTAATGTCATGCCTAGGTATTTGGCTGTATTTTCGTATGGTATTACATGGCCATTTATGTTTACCGGGTGGTAATTTGTCCTTTTGTTTGTGAAGTCTATGTGAACTGATTTTGATTCATTTAGTTTCACACGCCATTTTTTTGTCCAGTCAAAAATGATATTGACGGCTGTTTGAACTTTTTCCACTGCTTCTTCTTGAGTGGCACCTGTGGCCATAATAGCTGTGTCGTCTGCAAATGTGGCAATGGTATTGTTTTCTAATTCAGGAATATCGCAAGTGTACAATAAGTACAAGACGGGACCTAGGACGCTTCCTTGCGGTACTCCAGCTTTTATTGGTTTGAGTCCTGAATATGCATCATCATGTCTTACTCTAAACATACGCTGTGATAGATAAGACTCTAAGATGTCAGCAAATTGCTTAGGGAGCATGTTTTTTAATTTGTAAATAAGGCCTTTGTGCCATACCTTGTCGAATGCTTGCGCTACATCCAGGAAGATCGTGGAGCAAACTTTTTTTTCTTCTAGAGCCTTTTCAATAATGTTGGTAATCCTGTGTACTTGATCTATAGTCGAATGTTTTTCCCTAAAACCAAATTGGTAGTCAGGGATCAAATTTCTTTCTTCTATGATGGGTTTTAGTCTTTTTAAAAGAAGCTTTTCAAATAATTTTGACATTGTCGGTAGCAGCGAGATCGGCCTATACGATGTTGTTTCGTGAGGTGGTTTACCAGGTTTTGGTATCATTATAACTTCGGCAACTTTCCACTGATCAGGTACATACTGAAGTCTTAACGTTGCATTGATATGAGTCGTAACTTTTACTATGGCTTTACGTGGGAGGTTTTTAAGAACTTCTGCAGTAATAAGATCGTAACCAGGTGATTTCTTTAATCTAAGGCGGTTGATTTCGTTGTACACTTCTCTAGGTGTTACGAATTTTATTTCTTGCTCATCATTATTTGATGTTTCATTTAATAAGTCGCTATCTTCATGCTCTTCATTTGGCTCAAAAATGAGTTCTAGATGTTTTGCAAACCTTATAGCTTTTTGCTCGTTGCTTATTGCCCACCGCTCGTTAATATCTTTGATAGGGGGAATATGCAGAATTGGTTTTTTTAAGCTTTTTATAGATTTCCACAGAGAGTAATCTGTCGTGCGATGGCTGGTTAGTTGTTGTAGATAACTATTCATTGATTCGTCTTTGTAATTCAGAATTGCTTCACTTAGTTGTTTTGTAAGGTTGTTCAGAATTCTTTTATCTTGTGGATATCTTGTCTGATGCCATATTCGTCTTTGTCGCCTCTTTTCAGCAATAAGTTTTGTGATTTCTGCTGGATAGTAGGTAATTCTATTTTTTATTTTAAAGGTGGGCGTGTTTTTCCAGGCGCATTGTTGTATTTGCGTTATAAACTCACTGATATCCCAGTCCAGATCTTCTGGTTTCTTGAGTGGGACTCTTAAATCTATCATAGAATCCAAATCTATTTTAAAGCTTTCCCAATCAGTGTTCTTGTTTACCAATGTGGGGTTGTATTCTTTTAGCAAGATAGTCTCACTTAGAGTAAGTAATATAGGTGAGTGGTCTGAACTCATATCATAACCTTCTTCAATGCGAAGAAGACTAGGTGATATATTTTTGTAAATAAAAAAGTCTATAAGATCAGGAATCTTTTTTGTATCAGTAGGCCAATAAGTGGGCTTGCCTGTTGATAAAGTTTTACCTTGTGTTTCTTCAATGGCGCACAGTAGCTCTCTGCCTTTGGTCGTTGTCAGTCGAGATCCCCAAAATGTATTTTTAGCATTAAAGTCACCTCCCAATATGAATCTGTTTCCAAGACAGTTAAGAAAAGACATGTACTGATCTGTTTTTAGTGAATACCTTGGTGGACAGTATATGGCTGAGATGGTGACAAGACAGAATTTTGTTTTGACACAGACAGCCACTGCTTGTATTTCTTCTTTTTCATGTTTCAGTTTTTCGTAGTGAAAAATATTCTCTTTTATGATGACAGCACTACCACCTCTTGGTGTGTTATGAGGATGCAGTGCATGATATACTTTATACCCTTTAATTTGGATATGAGATTCTTTAGTGAAATGTGACTCTGATATAAGGCACACATCAATTCTTTCCATATTTAGGACTGCCGTAAGTTCATTCTGATGTTTCAGCAGTCCATTTGCGTTCCATGCCATAATTCTAAGTAAACTAGCCATTTATACTGCTTTTTTGTTGTTTGGCAGCTGTTTTAGTGCTGCTTTCAAGTTTTTTCAGCCTTTCGTCGAATGTAGTTAAAAGATTTATAATTGTATTAATCTTTTCATCCATGTTAGGGTTTATAGGTTTCATATGAGATTGTGGCAAAGATTGGACTCCTTTTGCCATTTGTGCATACGAAACACTTTTGGTGACAAGGTTGGTGACACTAGGTATTTTGTGTTTGATTATACTTGGACCCTGAGAGTTTAGTATCGGCTCATGCTTTTTGGTATATTTATTTTTAATATTTTGTAGCTCTTTAGCTACTATGCATCCTCTATAGTTAGCCGGGTGGGGCTCACCACAGTGAATACATTTCGGTTTTGGTTCTGCAGGTTTATTGCAGTCTCTGGTTAGGTGCTTGCCTGTACACTTCACACATCGGGGTTCTTTGGAACAGTATTTCTGTGTGTGGCCATATGCTTGACACCTTTTGCATTGTGGAATTAATTTTGAGGTTTTTAAAGGCTGTATATCTACTTTACAGCCCAGTATGGATTTGATTCCGTAGATTTTCTTTATGTCTTCATCCTTTTGGAATGAGAGCATGAACATACTTAGGGGCTCTTTGCTCTTCCAACTAAGTTTGTTAACAGCATCTTCTATTTTAAATCCTTGAGCTGTCAGATCTTCAATTATTCTATTTGGCAGGCAGGAAGAATGAAGGTTTTTTGCCATCACCCTGATCGGCCTATCTTGTTTATTCTCATACGAGTACCAACAGCAATTATTCTGTAACAATAGCTTGGTTATGGATCTGTATGAGTCATCATTATAGGAGTTAATTTTAACCTTTTCTCCATTCATCATTTTCGTAACGAAAGAGTCTTTCGTTACATTAGTTGAAAGAAGGTCGTAGAACTCTTAGTAGTTCTTGACATTTTCCACAACTATAGGTGGTGGTGTGGGCTGTTTCTTTATTTTAGCTTTTTTAGTTTTCTGGTTTGGATCGTCTCCTTGTTGAGTTGGTGAGGACAGTGATGACGAGTTCAATTTCCTTTTTTTTCTGCTCTTCTGTCGTACCCACTCTGTTTCCTTTGCTAGTTCTTCTTCGTCTGTCTCATACTCGATTGGCATTGGCTTCTCGGTAGTGACATTTTTCTTGTCTGAAGTTTTTTGCTCCTGGATGGTTTTAAGCTGATGCTGTAGTTGTTCTAATTGGCTTTTGAGGTCATTTACTAAACTTTGCAACTTTTCGCGTTCTAACTTTTCTTCGGTATAATATTTATACAACAGATGTTCCGTTTCAGTTTTGATTTTAATTGAGGATGACGAAGCCATAATTATTAGAATAACTTCGCCTTAACACTTTGTTTATACAAATAATTGTGCAACACTTTCGGTAACTGGGTCATCGCGGCGACCGCGCACGGCTAGAGGTAATGAACGGTAGGCTGCTGCGTCAGCGCTACACTTGAACATAATCTAGCACGAGAACGTGTGCGACGCGACTGTTCTTAGCGGAAGTCGATCGATCACTCCTCCTATACTAACAGTGATTCGGAAAATTTCATTATTCGACAGTGGTCCGCCAGATCTACGTTAATGTGAAATTGTGAACATGTATTTCAAGCGATTACAATACTTTTTTTGGTACAGAATCGTCCCGTGGCTGGTGAGAAGCGATCACCGCCTATAGACACTCACAACAGCAGAAGAGTTCCAAGAGCCTTAATAATAATAATATAGCCCTTTATTTCCGAAAACTCAAAACTAAATACAAAATCAGACATATATGTACTGATTACGTGGTAACAGTATGTCTCTGATTTCGATGTGCCTTACGGCAAAGACCTCCTCCAACTGCCACTGTTTCCTATCTGTTGCTATTCTAATCCAGGAAGTTCCTATAGTAACTTTTATATCATCCTCCCATCGTCTTGCTTTCCGTCCTCTGCTCATGACACCATCGTTTGGGTACTGAACTGTTACCTGGTTGCTCTATTTATTTCTTTTGCATCGAAACATGTGCGCTGCCCACCTTCATTTGAGTTGATCAATACGTGATAGTATATCTGTTAATTTGGTTATACGCCTTACTGATTTTTCAATACTACTATGTCCATTTCAGGAGGATAGACCTTCAAGACATGGACATCCAGGGAGTCCTTGTTCAAAAGTGGCGGTGCAAAACAGTTCGTATAACGAGATATTGCATATTATTATAACAGCATTATAACAGTCACATACCTGTACCCAGGGCATTTCTTTAATAAGTATCAGTAACTACATCACATCAACAGCAAATAAATTGCCTACTGTTAGGCAAAGGCCTCTTCTCACACGGAGAACGTTTGAGCATTTATCGCCACGCTTGTTCAATGCGGTTTGGCAATTTTAAACTTATAATTATGAATTATAAGCTTAGATTTACTCACGATGTTTTCCTTCACCATTTGTCAGTAGTGTCTAAATAATCTTAGAAATTAAATGTAACTAGGAACAAGCCACATTGATACTTGCTGTTGGTAGGTTTCGAAACCGCTAGGCGGCAGGAAAGGCGACACGCGCTTGAACGGTGGCGTGAGCGGCTACAAAAGCCGGAGATCTCACGCAAGCGCGTTGTCGAAGCCATTCTGCCGCATTTCGAAGCCTGGCTGAAGAGAGAGGAGCGCGTCTCCTTCAGGCTTACTCAGGTGCTGACCGGTCACGGTTGTTTTGGTGAGTACTTAAATAGGATTGGGCGAGAGGCCACGACAAATTGCCACCACTGCGGGGATGACCTGGATTCCGCACAGCACACGCTCGAAGAATGCTCAGCATGGGCCTCTGAGCGGCGCGTCCTGGTTGCCAAGATCGGGCGAGACCTGTCTCTGCCAGCGGTAGTTAAGGCTATGCTGGCAGATACAGAAAATTGGAGGGAAGTGGCCTCCTTTTGTGAGACAGTAATGTCACAAAAGGAAGCTGGTGAGCGGGGTCGCGAGAGGACCGATCCTGCACGTAGAAGGCGTCGAGGAGGTAACCACCTTGACGCCTAACACGCCGAAATCCCGCCTGCATAAACTTCAGGCGGACCTTTGGGGCCACGGGTACGTAGAGTGGGGACTCTAGGTGCCCACCCTGTGGTCTCAGGGAAGACGGTGGTACAGTGGTCACGTGCCGCCGTACACAGCAAGGCTCAAAGGAGACACCCGTCTCCCTAGGGATGTGTCGTAACAGGCGTTGCACAGTGGAGGCGCCGGAGCAGGTCTCTTTTAGAGGACCCGGTGCCTCTACTCAGGTGTTGAGGGTGGCCACCGGGGTGGTTTTAGTGAGGTAAAAATCCCACACTCCCTAGTCTTTTATCCCCAAAAAGGCTGGGCGCCTTTTGAAGGTTTCCCCCCGTCATCAAAAAAAAAAAAAAGGTTTCGAAACCGCACCCTTATGCATTAGATGCGAGCATCTGAAACCTCCGGGCCACCACGACTCTATGTACCTCTATAACAATAGATATATACATGGATATCAGATATCCACTCATTAGCATACTTGTTCATAACTCCATGATATTGTAGATTTTCGCTTTCACAAAGCTTTGATATTTTACAAATAAATTATGTTTTATTTGTGGCTGTTGTTTATTTTTGTTCAGTGTTTTATTATATTGTGTTGTAGCTGTTATCCACATTGCCCGCGTAGAATATGAATTTAAAGACAGAACTATTGTTTTGTTTTATTTTTCCAAAACAAAGCAGTCTTTAGTACATCAGCTACCTGCAAATAAAAGTTCCATCAAAATCGTTTCATCTAATCGCGACATATTCACGCACAAAAATACATACATACATGTGAAACTGAGAACCTCTTGCTATTTTCTGAATTCGGTTAAAAATCCCTCAAACAGACTTTAAGCAATGGAACAATATAAACACAGAAAAAACAAATGTCCACTATTAAAATAATCTGGACAAATTATCGATATAGAACAAGTAATAATTCACTCAGGACGTTCCAGTTGACTTGCTTCCAGTACTGGTTTGTTGGGAATGAAATAGTAGGAGAGCAGCCGGGCCGTCGTTCAGCATCGTTGCTCTCGCTTAGTTTTCTGTTGATCTGTTTATAAATTTCCAATTGGAATTTGCATTTTGAACTGGCTTTTAGTTTTGAGGTCGGAGTTTGGAGTTCGGAGAAAAGTTTTCTAGTTTCGCCAATGGTTTTGTAATTAGCTGTTACTGGTATATGATTTTTTCCTATTACGTAATGGTTTTTAGCATGATCTTGTGATTTGAATTCGCTTTTGTGATAACATTTTAAATAATAATGATAATAATAAATACTTTATTTCAGACCACTGTGTCCAAATTTTTAGTAACAATGTTCTTATAGAATAGTGTTACTTAAAATTAACCACAACAAAACAAAACAAATACTTCATAAATAACCAAAAATCACTATTGCGCCATTCCGTGAGAAATGGCGGAACAATGACTGATGTAGACACAGTCCAGCCGACTCCTGATCATGTTAAGGACTCTGTTGGCGCTGCATCGCACTCTACGCACCAGAGATGCGCATCTCTTACGCATCGTTGCGTAGAAGCAGTCCACCCGATGTTCAGCAAACATCCCTGATGCACTGCAGAATCGTCCCAGCCCCATCAGCATCCTAAATGCATTATTAAATTGAACTCAAAGGGCACCGTAAGACTAAAGACAGCTCGGTTGGTACGGTGGCTGGGGCACCCGGCTGCTGTGCAACATATCGCGGGTTCGATTCCCGCACGGAACAACTCTTTGTGCGATGCACAAATTGTTGTTTCGTGTCTCGGTGTCATGTTTATGTAAACTTTTATGTTTGTAAACGCGCACCCACGACATAAGAGAAAATCCTAAAGTGGGGAAACGTTTAAAAAAAATAAACCAAAAAGATCCTGTTTTTTTTTCTATTTTTCTAGTTGTATTTAGATAAGTTCGATTTTTGTATTTGAATTATGTGTTTTGGTATAAATTGCTTTTCTAACAAAACGCTCACGTTAACCAAAATTCTTTTCGTATTATAACCCAAAAATATTTAATAGGACTACAAAATGTTTTAACCCCTAAAGGGTACGGAAAATGTCATAAGTACCAATTTATTACCAATTTCACTATGAGTTCTATGTAAAACGAAGCGAGCGTATTCCTGTTTATGATAAACAAAGGAACCACCAAAACCAGAACAAGGTAGCTACACCAATAAATTGTTTACAAAACAATGTACTGAACTAGCAGAAACCTTCCTCATCACATAGAGCCCTGAAACAATGACAGTTAATTGAGTGCACGCACTATGGAAGGACTTACTCGATTAAAACGACCATACATCGCTCCATTAAGTTTCCACACACCCAGTTACAGTCGAATTTCATTATTACCCAAGATATATACACAAAGCTGTTTGTAGGCACAATATGTTTTAGTAAAGTATTTAGCCTTGTGTGTACTGGCTTTATATTCAGATATCGATTCTGTTTTTGATTGTAGCCAATGTCTACATTGGAGTCATGATTCATCATCATCATCATCATCAGCCTAAAAGTGTCTCATGTTGAGCAAAGGTCTCTTCTCACAAGGAGAAGGTTAGAGCATTAATAACCACGCTTACTCAAGGCAGAGTGGCGATTTCTAACTTATAATATAAAATTATAAGTCCTGGTTTATTTTATTTAGTTTATAAGACTGCCTCGTTGGCCGAGTGGTCATAAATGCGACTGCCGAGCAAGAGGTCTCGGATTATGACAATAGGCTCATCTTATTATATGGGACTCATAATATAAATAGTGAAAAGTGGGCGTTACATTGTACAGTGGTATAATGTGCACCTCTGCCTATTCCTTCGGGGATAAAACGCGTGATGTTATGTATGTATTTTTTGCATAGAAGTATTAACTGGTTGCCTTCAAAACCTTCCACGATAAACGGGTAGATTGTAATCCTCTAGCTATAGTATCGTGCTATTAGATACCTAGACCAGCAAAGCGCTTCTAATCTAATGGATTGCAATCAGGTATATTAATAAATTATTTGCTTATCAAAATAAGCCAAATGTAAACTGGCGAACAGGTTGATTGTGAAGTGATCCGCTTCACTAATCCTTTAGAGGATGAGCAGAGTAAATGGGACAGCTAATTGTTATAGTTCGATTGTTATAGTAAAAGCTGACAAAACAACATCACGTGTTGTGACGCGGATATCCATATTACGGCACTTAATGCTGCTGTATAATGTAACACCCACTTTTTACTACAACATATAACATCATAACATCACGCCTTTTATCCCCGAAGGGGTAGGCAGACGTGCACATTACAGCACTTATGCCACTGTACAATGTAACACTCACTTTTCACTATTTATATTATAAGTCTCAAGTAATAAGGGGTGAGAAGATTGCCATATACTGGGTACAATTTCAGACTCCGTGCTACTACTGAGAATTAAAAAAAAACCAGTAAGGCTTTGTTCGAATCCCGAAACCCAGGAATCGAACCCGAGACCAACAGTCGCACTTGCTACCACTCGGCCAACGAGACAGGCAGTAAAAGCTGGCAATATAACGTAAATAACCATGTAGACATTGTAATGTCTATTGGACATAAATCCAAATCTTTTTATCCTCTGTCGAGGGCCAAGTATGATAATGTTAAATTCACTATTCACCACTTTTTTATGACGTATTAATTTTAAGAGGGAAATCTTAATTTTATTTTATTAAGGCATATCAACAATATAAACACAAACAAAACACTATTTGAAAGTAAAAAAGTAAAATAATTAGCAGTTAATGAATGTAGCCTACGATTATTACTTACTAGCTGTTACCCGCGACTTCGTTCGCGTGAAATTATTCATATTTCTTGTTAGTTTATACTTTTTGACGCGACAACGTGTTGATTGGCGAGGCGTATATGAGATCTAGTATGAAACGGAACGTTTATTGTCTACTCAAGATGGCGACTGCGATTAGTCTGTCAGTGTCATTAAAATGAATTAATAAAACGAAATAATCTCCGTAATCCGAATTTTGCGGATATATGTTGTCGACTCGAAATTCGATATTTTTTTTTATGTTTTGATGTACGGTAGGCTTTTTTTATGTACGGTAGGCTTGATCAAAACACAAACACACCCTTGACGAAATTATTAATATAGATTGTTGACAATTCCAAAAACATTTTTGCACTGTTAGGTAACATTTAGATTTGAGATTTTACGTAGATACATAAAAGTCGCCGCGTGTGATAAGAAATCGCCGCGTGTGATAAGACCGCCCATTGTACTCAAATTACTATTGAAATGCTTACAATTTTTTTCTATGTGTGCAATAAAGTATAAAATAAATAAATAATAAATAAAAGTATAAAAAAAAATCCGGAGATTAAAAATACCGCCGACAATTAAGATTGTGACAGTTTTATATTTACTAACTAATACATAGAGAACACGTCTACAAAACTATTCTAGTTCAGTACAGAACACCAAAAGGGCATGATACAAACAGTCACTAATTCATTTAACTCCCACATTGCTGTTTCTCGGCCAAAAACGATTGCATTCTGAGCCGAGCCGACACGTGCCTTCGATATAATCTTATTAGTTGACACAGGGAGCTGTACCTACGTTTGACAATATAGACTATGTGAACATAATAAGATTTATTACAAGCGCTATGTCTGAAGCAGTAATGTTTCATGTATATTTTATAGCAGTTTCTCTAATCCTTTACTGATGATATTGTTCTAGTGACTGTGCTATTGTCAAACGTCGAGGTTAGTTGTATCGTGTTCGTGAAATTTAATATGAAATCTTTTTGATATAGGTAAAGGATTAGTTGCAAAAGCACATTTGCTTTTAAATAGTGAGGGATGCACAAGTTAAGTTTGTTCAATAGGTACCTTGCCAAAATAGATTCAGTAACAAACTATTCTTCCCTGTACACATTTTCTTCTTCATCTACATATGACATGGACGGTGTAAAATTTCAACTAACATAAAATACTACACTATCTACGAACTCGAATCAGTTGACATTCTCAATTTACCTTTTTCATCAAAAACCCACCCACAAAATATTTATCAGGTGACACGTGAATATGACACCTAAACCGTTTATGTGGATACCCTTTAAAGAATTCAGGCATAAATTTGTATCACTAACTCATTCAGTAGTTGAAAACCTCCCGTCCCACGCGCTTGTTTTCCCGTAGGAATTATTCCGGTTTGACGCTTCGCCAATCTCCCAGTGTCTGTCCTATGGAAATAATTTATGATAGGCCCCACGTTTGTAAGACATTCTCTGTGGGTTATTTTGAGGGAAGAGGTGGCTTAAGTGATAGGGCTTTATGCAAAAACCGTATGTTAAAAGGTGTTTGTGTCTTGTTTAGTGATAATCAACGTATGTTTTTTTAATTGGAGGCAAACGAGCAGACGGGTTACCTGATGGTAAGCAATCGGCGTCGCCCATAGACACCTGGAACACCAGAAGCATTACAAGTGTGTTACCGGCCTTTTGGGGATTAGGAGTTTGAATATCGTTGGGGATTCAGGAATTGGGGAGATTGGGGAAGGGGAGGGTAATTAGGCCTCCGGTAACCTCACTCACACGACGAAACACAACGCAAGCGTTGCTTCACGTCGGTTTTCTGTGAGGTCGTGGTATTACTCCGGTCGGGCCGGCCCATTCGTGCCGAAGCATGGTACTCCCACACTTGAATTGGAAAACCTTGCCTGATTCAGTTCCAGTTATTTTAAATGCTTCGTTAACATGATTTTAAACGCTATTGTAAGTATAATAGCACACACATCAGGCATGTTTTCTGCTTGAAATGTGTCAGTAAGATTGCTGGAATGCTCTTTGTATTTAAGCTAAGTTAATTTAATATTTTAATGCTTTAGTTTTGATGCCTAGTACTGTGGTATACAGAGTAATGGCTTGTCTTTGCCCCAGGAGACTATTAAAGAATAGTGGCCCTCTTTTCTACAACTGTGGTTAAAGATTTTTGTCTAAGCCTAGTTTTAGTTATGAAACAGCTACATCTCAAAACTTAAACCGTTCAAGTCGTAAATATGTCTAGGTTCTAAGAAAATTTGTATCCTAAATAAAGAGAAATAGCAATATACAAAGAAGTAAAGAAGAAAAGAGATAACAAATATGAAAAGGTGAGTCGTTTTATGTGGTTTGCAGTAAACGTTTAGGAAGAAAACGAAGCAACGAGGGGACACCCACATAAAATATTCTGAAGATGATAACACCTTATTAAAATTGTAATTAGGAAATAATTGAATTTCTGTTCGAGAATTGAATGCTGTATTATCGAATAAAATCGGTTAGCAGCCAGTAATAGGTATTCATTTGAAACGATTCCGTATCTCAGAGCAGTGGTGAAAATTAATCTAGAAATCTTATTATACGACGATATTTTACGTTCATATAAAATGGAATAACTTTTATAATAATCAGATATTTTTATCATTAGCATAAAATTTAACACATTACCTCGTTACCAGTTTGAATTCAGAAACCATTTATTTTCAAAAAAAAAAACAGCTCACTATTAGACTCCGTACTGCTATTAAGATCTAACCTACCCTAGAAGTCTCAAGACACGAATTTCAGACCGCCCTACACCTTTTAACGAGGTAGTCTATAAAATAGTGTTAATAACTATGTAAGCAGATAGAATCGTAGTAAATTATGAAAGAACCAAACAATCAGAAGCATAAATAAATACTAATCGAGATTCACATTAAATATTGTTACTTCAATAACATGACATAATCAATTACACATACATTCGTTTACTGCTCATAAATTCTCGAAAGCATCTTATTATGCACAAGCCTTGAATCTTTCACCATTCCTAAGATTTTCTCTTCCATTATTTCTAAATTCTGGGGCCGACAGAATTTTGACTGGTGAATTTATGACGCCCTTGAGTCTAGCTTTTATTGTGAATGTAACCTAGATTTACCGTCGTCCAATATTTATGGTATACATTTGTGGTGTTTACACACTGGATTTAGTAAAATCCGTTTGATGACAGTTTTATAGATGGAGCACCAGCAAATGTCCCCACATTTGGTGGCTAATCGTGCGAGAGGAATCAGATCATTTTGTTCCAGAAAGTTCCTGTCGTAGTTGTTTTGTTTGTGTCTTTGTATTTGTTTGTCACGTTGTTGGTACTTATAGTTTTCAATATTGCTATTATTATAATGTTTATGTATTAAGCATAACGCACTAGGATCTTTCGTCTTATTACTCTATGTGTAATTACTGACCTTGATCCTTACATGTAATCTTTGATTCGGGCAAAACATTATCTCATTTCATCACCTAGTATAGTTAATTTTTTTCATTTATAATAACACTGGTCAACATAGGTACAAAAATTTCATGTACATAGATAATATTTAACTAGATAAGGTACGATGGGGTGGACGTATCCATATGGACAAAAACCCCCAATAATAAAAGGTACAAAAATATCTAAATTAAGTGACAAGATTTTAAAAATAATATACCTTTACTAGGAATATTCCTATGTCACACAGGCGACAGGAGTTATAAAGATATGTTAATGATAAGACAACTTATTTATAGTATATATAAAATATTAAACACAATTTTTAGAAGTAAGGTAAGATTGTTTAATATACTTCACTACATAGATACATACAAGATCACGCTTTTTATTCCCTGAAGGAGAAGAAAAAGTTGAACCTACGTAATAAATTTACCATGGTGATCAGCTCTTTCATATATATAGTGACGTCGTATTGTTAACAAATTACTTCCAAATAAAACGAAATATTGTAATTTAGATAAAATTAAATTAATCCTGTTAATTATCCGAACATAATAAAGTACTCAATAGAACACCAATTAAATTTCCCAATGATATCTAAATTAGAAGATAAATTGCCCTGATAAATAATTTGATTATTAATGCAGCTGGTTCTAGATAACTATGTGCATGCAATGGAAATGTCTGTGGTAATTAAAGTTCAATTCGTATAAATTAAAACCGCATATAATTTTGGAGTTGTAATAGTGTAACTGTCAGTATATTGATGAAGTAACCTCAAAATATAATTTAAAACATAATCGTGTGGCGACATGTTTTTGACTGTAACGTAAACAGTGGTCCAAAATATTTCGATTACTAATATTCGATGAATAAAATTGATATAACCGAGATTCTCGATATTAAATGTAATGACAAAAAATGAAATTTTTATTTGAAAACAAAAGCTAATTTATTATAGAGGTATAGTAGACTGCCTCGTTGGCCGAGTGGTCGCAAGTGCGACTGCGGGTCAAGGGGTCTCGGGTTCGATTCCCGGGTCGGGCAAAAAATTACTAGGTTTAAAAAAACTCAGTAGTAGCACGGAGTCTGGAATTGTGCCCGGTTTATGGCAATAGGCTTACCCCCTATTACATGGAACTCATAACATAAATAGTGAAAAGTGGGTGTTACATTGTACAGTGGCATAATGTGCACCTCTGCCCTAAACTAACCCTTCGAGGATAAAAGGCGTGATGTTATAAATGATGATGTTATTTATTATATAGTTTATTTAAGATTGGATTAGAAGAGTAGGTCTAGGCCCAAAATCTGAAAGTATGGTAGACGTTTTATAATTTCATCTCGGAAGGTAAACTATTGCGACAAGATGACAAAATAGTTACTTGACAAGTTTATTTAATTTATCAAACTTACTAGATAAAACTTCTAACTTAGAACAAAACAATATACATATTTTACACAATATCTTTATTGAACCTAAAATGCGCACACTAACAATTATAACGTCTAGCAACAAACACTTCAAAAGGATTCTAAATTAGCAATTTTATCTCTCTAACTAAGCCTACTAAGTCTTCATCAAACACATTATAGAGGTATTAAGGAACATTCTCGAATCTTTGGAAATTTGATGTATTTGTAGTTTAACGTTAATCCAAAACACATGGTTCCCGGAAAAGAAGACCCGCTCTTTAACAGTGCGTGACGTTTAATGCGCCGAAGGGATTACAGACAGGTCTCCAGATTCTATTGAGGAATGCGCAGCAGCGTCCTTTAATAACAAATCGGGGTCACCAATCCTAGAGGCTGGATTTTGTAATTGTACCTAACGTAACTATAGAAACTTAGGAGGTAAGTGTTGAATGTATCACTTACATATTTTCTTACGAGTTATAAGATAATATGGTCATATATGAATTACCAAACAGTAATTATTTGTGTGTTACTACTGGAAATTTCAAAACTTGCAAAACCCAAGAGATGAACCTAAAATCAGTTTCTTGCGAAAATTTCTAAGCATTAAATTTACTTCTTCTAAAGATGAAATCATAGAATAGTAGTTTGTTACATTATAGTCTAAATTTGGCAAGTACCTATAATACGTCATAATCTCAATACTAAAGACGATACCATTCAGTTAAAATTCCAACTTACAAAAAGTCAAGTAATAACGACTCTTTAAAATTCTTCAGCGATTGCAAAAAGAACCCCTTACATCCAAACTTCAAAAGTAACTCCCCTATCATAAACATGGTTCCCAGAAACATTCACTTTCAACCAATATTTCTGCAGTTACCCAATAAAATATGAAACATTATAAGAAACGTTTTGTTCGCTCAAGTAAATCGTAAGTTTTCTTTGCTTCACCGAACTTTTTCAGTTACTCCGAAAGGGCGTTTGAATAGGCCAATAAACCTCATGAATTTTTCAAAAAAATCTTACTTGGATAAGCATACGAGTCTAATGGTAAAATGTAACTTTTTAACTTTTAATGCTGTATACTTTTGTTTTTTAAAGCGTTGCTAGTAGTATTTTCTCTTGTGTCGTGGGTGCATTTACAAACATACAATATCACATACACATGACACCCAGACCCGAAACAACAGTTTGTGGATCACACAAAGAGTTCATCTGAGCTCCGTGCGGACAAGAATCGACCCGCTACACGTGGTGGAGCAACCGGTTGCCCATCCACCGCACCAACCGTGCAGTCAATAATTAATAATGTAAAAGTGTTTTGAGAACTTACTTTTGGATATGACAATTTTGTGGTCTGGTGTGTTTCAATTTTCTGGAATTTGTTAAGCCCAAAACTACATGACCATAGTAACATCTTTAACACATTAAACGTCATGGGGGTCAACGGTGACCGAAGTTACCGGAAGATTTGCCTTAATCACTTTTCGATTGGCAGTCAAAGCCTTAAATATTTCTTTAGCTATCCTCCACCTAGGTAATATTATTTCGAAATTATATTTTTATTCGTACCTAGATTACAATATATAATATAACCAGCCTATGTTCTATCTAGCTAGCAAATTATAGCTCCTTATACAATTAAGCCCGATAGCTATGTTTGCACAAGTTTCTCTCGTATTTTGATAAAACATAAAATACGTTTCCCTCTATGTATTGGGCGTGTGGTTCTCAAATATTATCTAGTCATTCGTAGAAAATAGTTGAATGGAATTAATTTAAGTTGTAAAGACAAATTGTTTACAACGTTCACTGAAACTATTATAAAACAAAATTTATTTGAAGAGCAAACAGCAAAACATCGGCATATTAAAAAAAATAGACTAATGAGAAATGATTGTAGACATCCCGTTTTTAATAAAATTATAACCATTATATCCTAGGCGAACGACTTAACTTTTTACTCCGTAGGTATTATCTTTCAGACAAAAAAATAGGGATTATCCGTAACCTTCCGTAACTGTGGAAGAGCCATCTTACTCCAAAATCCCTATCCTTGAATCCACAACAATCCTCAAGTTCATGATCCACAAAAGGCCAGTAACGCACTTGTAACTCCTCTGATGTTCCAGGTGTCCATGGGCGGCGCCGATTGCATCAGGTGATCCGTCTGCTTTGTTACCATAAAAAAATCTTCCTTCAGATGACAATGTCTATTTTTGGTATTAACTCGATCACGGTTTGATGTTCTCAATAAACTTTCTATTCCTTTCGAACGATCACGCACGAAGACCATAAGAAATCTGCAAATGTCAGTATAAAAGTTTATGATTAGCACGTGTTAAGTAGCTCGGTGACTTTCCTGCTGAGATATAAATTCCGTATAAAGAAGTTAAGATGTATGAATGGATTGAAAATCTAAGTTAGATTGCCTTTTGGCCCGATTTGGAAACTGGTACCTAATTACCTATCCGAATTAACAATTAAGTATAAAAATTACAAGGTTTGTTATCATAATCTCAGTAAACTTGTTGATGATGTTACCCAACCTACGATGTTCCGTTAGTTTCTTTGTAGCTAGCTAAAAGTACCTTTGTTTGTTACGATCGAAATATTACGCCTGAATACTAAAAGCTGTGCCTATGTCATTTAACAAAGAATTTTTAGTGACAGAACTTTACGCGCGAATTCAAACTGAGTAACGTTTGAGTGTTTCAATGTTAATATATCACAATCATGATTAGCTTAGAATATCTGCTACATTTTTCTATGACTTATATAAAAAAATTCAATTATGCACTAGCTAATAGGGTACTTTCCTAAATTTTATTTTAATGTCCGTTTGGTAAATTATTTTAAACATTAGACACGTATTTTTTTCTCTCACTAAATTAATTGCTTTCGACAATATATTGATTTAAAATTTCGTGTGACGTCACAGCGTGTTACAAAATATAGCACGTTGTGACGTAACTACGTCCCACTCTTATACTACAAAATAAAAAATACGTGTCTAATATTTTTTCATTATCAAACTGCTGGGCTAATTAGATTTTTAATTTTCTTACCCTAGCATCTACCCTATTATAAGTAATAATTTAATTATTCCATTTACGACTAAAACTTTGAGAGCCACAGTGTTAGATAAATAAAGGATATGAATGTACGATATCGGGTTTGCTGTAGTGTGTTTATTAATATTCGCAAATGGGTGGGTCTGTGATGTTAAGGGGTGGAAGAAATTATAGCAGTCACGTGTTGTTATTACGTATGTGTAGTGTATACCTTGCTGTATTATAGCTGAAGGCTATATTTGTTTTTGTGGTTGATTAATTTGAATCTTTATTTTCTTAGTAATAAATCAAAAAAAAATCAAAATCAAAAATCATTTATTTGCCCGAACAAGGTATACAGTGGTCACATTATGATTATAGGCCCTCTTATTCTGCCCACAATTCGGGCGTGCAAAACTTTTACATGGAAGTCATAATCATTAAAACTATAAAACAATATATGGCATATTAAGTGACAATGACATTAAATGTACACGTCAAAATAAAAAATACTATATAAAAAAGGAGGTTCATTATTTTCAAACATTAAAATAAAACTAACAAAAAAATTACAATAATAATAATATTAATCCACAAAATAACAATAAAAAACAGTCCATTAGACCCTCACATTATGTTTGGCTCCTTTATAACTTATAATCTAGAAACTCGTGTACGCTATAAAAACAACGATCAAGGAGAACTTTTTTTAGACAACTTTTAAATTTTGAAAATGGTAGGGCCTTTATTTCACTAGGAACTTTATTATATAATTTGATGCACATAATATAACTATTGTTTGATGTGAGCGTAAGACTTGTCATTGGTCAATGTAGCTTATTAATATTATGCGACCGCGGAGGATAATAGTTTGTCGCACACTGGATAAAATCTTTATGCTCGCAAACAAAGATACAAGATTCCCAAATATACAAACATGGCAATGTGAGGATTTTATGTTTCCTAAAGAATGGGCGACAATAATCTGTTTGCTTTAACCCGAATACGGCTCTTAAACATTTTTTCTGCATTACCTCTATAAATGCTTGGTCAATCTCTACACACCGACCTCACAAAATAACGAAATGTATTTGATTTTATTTGATGTAACAACCTTTTTTATATTTGGTGGGTCGATGTGTGGCCACTATCTTCCCTGCAGCTGTAGCCAAATGCCATTTAGCGCTTGTCTACATGTAGAAAAAACCAAATTATATGGAATTGATGTTAATTTTGACACTTGTCAGTTGTCCCTCTCTGTAGACAAGCGCCAAAGTGGCGTTTGGCTAAAGGCGCTGATTGTAAGCGATGATGCGGCCTACGATGGAGCACGACTACCCACAAACAACCTATCCACTCAGGCCTCGGAGTTACCCAAGATAACTTGGGTGTCTTCTTTGCTAGAGAGAGATTCTGGCAAAGAATCCCACTCCTTAGCAGTTCGCACAAAGAAGCTTGAACATAACAATTTTAAAGAAGGATCTTTGTATCTGGAAGTAGGTAACTGTTTTTCTTTAAAGCTTCTAGTAAAAGAGCTAGTATTTTTGTAAATGTATTTAATTAATCTAAATAATATCATATCATAGTTCATTTATGGTATATAATTGTTTAATCTTATACGTGATCTTATTACCCCATTTAGAGGTATAGTATATTACACTGTGTCCTCAACCTGCTTATCAATACCAGCACTAGTGATATATGTGACGTCATAACACATTATTATTCGAACTATTTTATTAATCTTTGTAAATCGTCGATAAAGTCACCGACAGCGAACATTTTTACGGCTCCAAGGATGGAAGGTACCCCCTGTACGATAATATTGCTATTTATTATAGGTATTTCTCTTGCAGATCGTGTTTGAGTTTTGGGTATATTTACGATGGTTCTTAGTCATGTTTATTATTTTTTTGAGAGGTAAATGTTGAACTGTCTTGTTTAGTGATCGAAGAATGATTTGTTAGTACAGGAATATGCTATGAAAAGTCTTTTAGTAGGCATTGTTTTTAACAATTCTTTGAAGCTCATATATTTGTATGATGACTACGAAGACTGACTGATGATGAGTATAATGAGCAGAACACAGGATTTATAAGAAACTCTCTGATGAAAAGCGTTTGTCACGTTCAATATAGAGGTAATACAATAAATATTTGAACATTTGAACTTGCATATGAACCTCAAATTATTTTGCTATGGAACGTAATTATAGTTTGTTTTTATAATAACTATCGTGATACATACAAAATTAACTAAAATCGTGGGTTACTCACGTGAATATACTGAGAAAAGCTCTACTAGTTTCGAACCACAGAGGGGTTGTTCCTCAAGAGCAGCGTGCGCTGTCACCGCGACCGTAACCCGCGATTTTAGTGAACGTAATTATACCTGCTGTTAAAAATGTCATCCACTTGACTTTAGTATCGAGTTATAGGCTCTCATTCATTTGTTGACGTTTCAAAAGTACCAAACTATGGTTTAATTGAAATAAATGCTTTGAATTTGACTTTGACATTTTATAATTTAAAAAAATAAAGTTGCCCTCACAAGGATTTTATCCTGTGCCGTAGGTGCGTTTGAAAACATACATTATTACTATTATAACATCCACTTGATACCCAGACCCGGAACAACAATCAGTGGATCACACAAAGAGTTGTTCCGTGCGGAAATCGAACTTAAACATAACTGGCTGGACGTGCATGTTGTATATAATTTTACATGATTGATAGGTGAATCTACAAACCTATTATGTAGCAGTCATTATGAGGCAGGGGAATATAACATATTACTTCTTTGACCCAATTATTCTTGAAATTATCCTTAAATGCAAATTATTCTTCCTATTATCCTTAAATTTAAATAAGTTTGCAACGTATTTTTAATGCCTTTAGTGTTACATTAGGTGTCCATGGATGGCGCCGATTGTTTACCCTTGGGCGATCCGTCTACTATGCCGCGCTATCTCATAAAAAAACGACACATAATATAATTATAAACCAGGTGACACTGAAGATCAAAAGACCGTAGCATACGTGGAGCGTATTTACTGAACTACGTAGCATAGAACCGAGTATAATTCTCAGGCTCAAACCACATTCCGTTCAACACAAGTATCAGATGTTGTATATCTTAGTGACGCAAGTCGAATATATGTTTATGTACGACCCTGGAGCCAGGCGAAGATGTTTATAACCCTGTTTATTGTCGACCCTACCCGGATAAAGGTTTAAGTAAAACTTCGAAGTATCTATGATTAGATGTTTCATTAGCCAGTCATTGTATTGTTGTAGTAGTTGTTTGATCTTGTTTGTGTGTTTACTTTGGTTGTGGTAAGATTTTTCGGTGGTTGTATATTTATTGTAAATATTGGGGGTAGGTTGCATTGTTTTGAGTTGATTGCACAATTGTCATATTGTATGAAATTGAAAAATCTTATTAGCTGCCTCATTGGCCGAGTGGTCGCCAGTGGAACTGCCGGGCAAGGGATCTCAAGTTCGATTTCCGGGTCGAGCAAAGTTTTTTTATTATAAAAAAAATCGCATCAGTAGCACGGGGTTTAGAATTGTGCCCGGTATATGGCAATAAACTCACCTGCTCTAACATAAGACTCAAAACTTAAATAGTTAAAACTGGGTGTTATATTGCATAGATGAGAGGCATTAAGTGCCAAAATGTGTACCTCTGCCTACCCCTTCTGTGATAGAAGGCATGATTTTATGTAATGTAACGTTATGACAAGTCCGAATAACTTCTTTGTCTGATTTGGGAACCGAACCAGAAACCATTTGCTTACTACTAAGTAGTCACGTGAGGTACGTGAGGTAGTTAATTATCAGTTGTATGTAATTTATTAAGAATTAAATATGTCGAAGGCGAGTTTTTTTACAAACGATAATTAATTTAATGCTCAAAATAACATTTTCAGCAAAAAACACACAGTAAAGCAGACTAAACAAGTTTGCTCAGGCTAATTTCAAGACTATAATTACGTTAAACATCTAAAAAGTAATTGAGTTTTGTCCAATTAATTTTAAATACTACACAAACTACCTCTAGATTTTCGTTGCTACTATTCAACTAATTAATCATCGTCTAACAGAAACACTGTTTTTGAATTTTTTGTCCCAGTAATGAATCATGTTGTTCTTGAATTTTGATGAGACAACGTTACATTTAATTATAGTTATTATTATACCTATTTAGTAATTTAGTAACCTAGGTGTCTTCAAAGCCCGAGTTGTTGAATTATGTTATCACGTTTACTACATACTGACAGATTATCTTGAAGATAAGAATGCTTGGCAGCATGTTGGTTCGGCTCCACTGGACAATATTCAAATGTAGTCAGTAGTCAGATTCAGTGGTCAGTAGGTAATTTAATACTTTCATTCTAATGTAGACAATCTAGTTTCCTTATGGCATCGAACATTTTTGTCTTTATTAAAACAAAGATTTTCCTTTTTTTTGTATAGTAGCACTATTTTAATGGATTGTCAGTATGCATAGGTGAGCACCATGTTAGAATATTTTTTTTTTGTTTTTATTATAGTTAATTTTGTAATTAGTTTAATGCGTCAAGCGTGTCTTTGCATTATTATCACATATACGTATAGTAAAGGAATATGTATCAGAGCCATTGTACAACATACTTTTTAAAAAAGAGTAATGAGTTAAGAATGGAGTTTCTTGCTCGTTCTTCTCCATTCGAATCTACATTTTGGAATGAGCTCCTAGCTTCACCTAACTTCACTGACGGACTAACTATTATTTATTTTGTATTTATTGACGTTTCAAAAGTAGCAAATTATGGTTTAATTGAAATAAATGCTTTGACTTTGACTTTGATTTTGTGTGAATAGGTTGCTTTTGGGCAGGCGTGCTCATCATCGCTTATCACCAAGCAAGATAGTGGTCAAATGTCGACCCATCAATTTTTATTTGGAGATTTCATTTTACATAAGACTTGGTATATAGTATATTTACTTTACCATTACCATACAATACCATATCGGTCATTAGTTCTACGCGTTATGCTCCGCTCACTGGCAATTCAGCTTGCTAGTCTACCCTGGTAAACTCATATTAGGACTTCCAGAGTCAAGGTTGACAGATGAAGTATTATACTATAGATGACCTGTGTTCGGCAGTGGACACTGTACGTCTTATGAATGATGATCTTTTGATGTACGTAACACTCAAATTCCTAACCCCAAAATTATGACAAAGCATTTGATACATATCTATTGTTGCGGATGTCCATAGACGTCACCAATTGCTTACCATCAGGCATCTGCTGATTTTCAAGTCTATATTAGAAAAATCATTACTGAGAATCTAATAATACTTTGACTGATTAAAAGGTGCAGTAGAAACATGTACTTAGTAAAAGTGAATATTCAATTACGGTCACTATTGGATTTGTGAAAGCAAAACTCTATTAAGCCAAATAGAAAAATGCACCTTAGTGCTTCTAGCTCACGTTCACGAAAGCAAACAGTTGAATGAATAGCGAGCACTCACGTTCGGGTATACATATAAATAAGCTGACTCAAAACATATTTTCTCTTTTGTATGGTTTAGTTGAGATAGCTCACAATACTGCTCTGCATGAATTTCTGAGTGCTTTAGTACATTCTAACCAAATTCGAACATTTTCTCACTGGTCTCCTAATTTTTTATCCTTCATCGTCTACTAGAAGAGTGTCTGACAGATATTATGTGTTTGTTGGATAGGATAAATAATAAGATGAAACAAATAAGTATGATACAATTGATTTTATTCGATAATCATATTCCAATTTCGGAGAAAATCGATAACATTCCTAAAAAAAATCTCGACGCCCTCATAGTACAATAGTATTTACAACCATACAATTACACACTCACTTTTAATCCAGTAATGCAGAGTCAGATGGGATTAACCGTCACACTCTCATTTCGTCAATGGCGGCTTGCGGGAGGTTCGAGTGAAGGGAGGCCTTCCCTCTTCGCAGGGTTGCGTGTGCCCCCCTCGCCTCCGCCTCCCTCCCCGGGGAGTTCTGAGCCGTCGATCCGTTTGGAGGCTGGAATTTCTGTTGCCGTAACTCTTGCAAAGGCGGTGAGTTATTAAACTGGCTCAAATTCTTTGGCATAGTCGCGTAACCCATCTGCGGGTAGCTCACGTTAGGTATTCTAAAACTGTTGCTTCTGCTCCCGAGTTTACTTGGCAGCATCATGTTGTCCATGCTTAGCGTAGGACTCGGCGGAGACTTGGGAACATCCAACGGTCCCTTGAAGTTTAAATTCGCGATATGGTCTGAACTCATCATATGTTTCTTCCTATTTTGTCTTTCAACGTCCACCACTAAACTTGGAGCATGAGTTGGATCCATGTGATAATGCGAATGCTTTCCAGAAATAGTTTCAAAATGTTTTTCATTAAACCGCTGCTGTTTTCCACGAGATCTAGACTTATCTCTCTGATAATAAACTCCAGCGAAAATTAGGACGTTCAAAATCAGTAGGGAGCACCCTATTGCTATTGTTACACTTAAAGCCGTCGAATACGCGGCGTAGCCGGCCGCTTCTAAATTAGCCAGAGTGTTTTCAGTAGCGTTCAATGTTTGCAGATCTCTTCCCGGCAGTATTGTGGCGCACGTCGCCAGTATCGTATCAACAGTCGTTAGGGCTGTGTCGGTATACACTGAACCGTTAGTTCGTCTGATTGCATCATTATCGTTGATGTTTCTCGCCAATGGATCCGGTCTGACGATGCCTTCGTACAGATCCTGCTCGTTGTGGTTTTTGAATAGATTGTGGCGTGCGGCTACGTCTTCCATCCCGGCTCTGTGGAGTTCAGGAACTAAGCGAAGCCAAACGGAAAGTTGGTGAGCTCGGTAGTGGTTCTTGAGGCGAGGTTTCATACCTGCACAAACAATTTAACATTAAAGTTAAACTACAAAGAGCACATTATACAAGATGTTAACATTTCTCGAATATAGCAGTCATAACAGTTAGCCTTTGTGAGGAAGTTTACTATTTATGGACTGTAATATTCAATAAATAAGACACATATTTGGACAACCTAAAATGTTTTAAATTTTCATGATAACACACTATATAAATATTTACACGATTTATTTGAATATCATATCAATTTGGTTCACTGAGTTCCTAAATTAATACGTTTAAACAGCCTAAATTAATATTCACTTCGTAACACAAAATGTTGTTTCGTCTGAATAGTTAGGATTTCAAACTTTCACCATTAACGTGTAGAATTCAGAAAACGTATATAGTTTTACTGCAAAACTTTTCTCAATGTTGGCTTTGCACAAATTAACGTTTGTTTTTCTCGTCATTAAACGTAAGTGGCTCCACGGCTACAGATGTAGGAACTAATGGAGCGATATCTTTGTGGTTATGTTATGAAACTGCAATTAAACTATTTACATTCAGAACTATATGCGTTGCAACTTAGGAAATTATGCCTTTGATATGGTCTACCTCTATATATTGAATTGAAGCAAAACAAGTTTATTTTAGCTTTATACTCATACACATACAAGTTTAATTAGTTAAGTAAATATTTATATTGATAGCGTTAGAATTCTTAGATATGAGACTGTTGTGTGCAAAAAAGAAAGAAGAGGTCTCAGGGTAATAAAAATGCCTTTTAGTAAAACCTAAAGGTACAGGTAAGAGTTTAAGTGCTCCTTCATGATAAATAACTCTTATTAAGATATGGTTTAAGGACATACTTATTTAAGTATTGAGTTATTTTGGAATATACCTTTTTTAAAGTGTAAATATTTAAGTTTTTAGTTATTTGTATTTATATTTTTATTAGTTAACACATTGGCTACCATGTCGGACAATGTTGTCCGACGCTAGCGGAGGATTAGCCTTTAACAGTTTTTGTCGGCAGTTAAAGGCTTAATCCAATGATTAAGTTTTAAAATAATAAAGTATCTTAAGTTTCGGGAGGTACCTGTGTCTGATGGGGCGGGAGGAAACGTCTGGGTGTCATCACTGCGAGGACCGCCCTGAGGACACGGTGGAACATACTGTAGCGGAATGCCCTGCGTGGGCTGAGCACCGCCGTGTCCTCAGGGAAGTGATCGGCGATGGCGACCTCTCGCGTCCGGGCCTAGTGCAGGCCATGATGCGGAGCGAGGGGGATTGGGATGCCGTCTCCTCCTTTTGCGAAGCAGTCATGCTAGCTAAGGAGGAGGCGGGACGCGTGAGGCAGCGAAGCGCTGCCTCCTCGCAACCCAGCCATCGCGAAGGACACACCGGGCGTCGGGGATCGCGGGACGATCTCCGGCCACCGTAAGCGCGGGCCTGCGGACGGCGAGCATGGGTGGCTCCCCGTCCGACCAGAAACAGACCCGAGCGTACGGCGCGTCGCGTTCCGCGCGCGCCTCAAAGATCCATCAGACCACCACAGATGGGGCCCAATAGGGTCGATGCCGATTCGGAGTCACGGAGAACCTAACGGGTAACCGGGGCTCCGGCTCGACGTGCAGGAGAAGGAACGGGGTGGTTTTTAGTCAGTAAGAGTCTGACACTCCCTCCCGCCTCACCCAGGCGGGAGCAGTCATTGGATGATTTTCCCCCCTTAAAAAAAAAAAAATTGTTCTATAATTGTGTCTATATTGACGGTACTCGACGAGTTAATTAGAAATGGACATAAGTTTTTCTACATAGCTTCTACAATTTTATTGCCAAAAACATCATAACAAAACTTACCTATTTCTAAGTATTTTTGGTGTGTGGAGTCGTATTCTTCCCAATTTATACCTCTGAATTTATTTCTCTCTCTCGACGCTGGCAGCAGGGACTCTTGTCGCGCGTTGTCGTTGGGGTTTCTGTAACGACAATAATCTTTAATCTTTGTTGAGAAATTGTATAAGGTAAGCCTGTGTGTTCGGTAAGGTTGAATTTATGCTATTATCTCATTTTGGTGTTTACCTTCAATATACAAATTGTCAAAATTGTAAAAATTTTATTATGTTTGCTGTTTAATTGAAACGGAATGGTTTTGTTAGTATTAGTCTTGTGGTGAGTATACCTTATAGTGGATAAAATAAAAAACATACATAGCATCTCACCTTTTATCCCCAAAGGGGTGGGCAGAGGTGGACATGCCACTGTACAATGTAACACCCACATTTACTATTTATGTTTTGAGTCCCATGTGATGGGGGTGAGCCTATTGCCATATACCGGGTTCAATTCGAAATTCCGTGCTACTATGAGATCTTTTAAAAAACCCAGTAATACTTTGCCTGACTCGGGGATCAAACCTGAGACCAATCAGCCAGCGAGGCAGTAAAATCCAAAACATAGAAATAGTTTAACCTGTAGGTATTCTCTATGCTTAAAAACCCCGCTTGTAACCTACTGCATATTGTATGTACATCCAATCACATGAATAAAGAATAAACATTTCATTATTTAATGCATTTAATTTTATTTCTATGTAAATTATTATAAACCAGACTACACAAACACAAAGTACATTTTTTAATTCCAAGTACACATATTCTTTAATGTATTATTTATTATTATATAATTAACAAAATAATTTTAAATGTTAGGCAAACTATAACGGGGTGTACATATTCTGTAAAAATCTCCACTATATTTTATTTTACCCGCAAAGTTGTTTAAACCCTTGTACTGCTAAAAGCTTCGTCCAGTATAAATGAAAATAATACAGCTGATCTAGGGTTGTGTATATAAAAACAGGTAAAATTTTGAGAACGAACCCTATCACCTTAAATCAAGAACTAAAATTCAGTGCAGTTAGTACCCCCGTAATGATTATGACCCTTCCTAAATAACAGTAATTATTAAACACTCCCAAAAATTAAACGAATATAAAACACATAATTAAAGGGAGAGATTATCGTAAAACGACGTACAAAAGCACAGGCAAAGACAAAGATCAAAGTAATTTAAACCTTAATATCTAAAGCGCAAAGTTAAGACTTCTTTATAAGTTTCTTAACTTTGAAGAGCTATTAAATAGAAGTTCAGAACAAGACATTTAGGGCATCAAGTGGTCCTTATACCTTTATTAATAAGGCTCACGTTACTACAACAATTAGTGATGCTTTGAGTGAACTTATGTTTCGCAATGGTTGAATCTTATTAAAGGTGACGTGGATTTGTGCACCTTTGGCTCGGTGTGAAGATATTGTGAAGTTGAAGTTAGCGAAGAAAACTTGGCTTGACCTATTTTCTAAATTGCATTTTAGAGTTATGACTATATTAAAATTCATGGTTTGCCACGAGGTTTAAGAAGAATGAGGATTATGCTAGGAATGACATTCCCTTTGTCTGGAAAACTAATTTAGAAAGCGAATATTAAACGTTGATATTGTGCCGCGTATTTTGATTTTGAATAGAAACGTCTTACTAAAAATATTGGCGTATATTATGTTTGACAAAACTAATTTAGAACCAAAGGTGAGGTTGGAAAATATTAATAATTGTGCATTTAATTTGCAACGAAAGATTCCAAAAAAAGATTTAAGTTGATTTAATTTTAACAAAGAATATTTTTGACGAAGTCATAACGACTTTGAGTTATTGAAATAGTATAAAGAGAGTTTTCTTTCGTACATTCGTCCAAACTTAAGGGAAATGAAAAATATCCTACAAAAACAAGGTTTTGGTAAACTCTTACCCAGTTTTCACAAAATTAGCCAGGAACAGCATAATGGATTCCGACAAAGCAACTTCAGACTTGGTGTAGTTCTGAGGGAAGTGACCGAACCCATCCACCAGAGGAGCCCCAAGGACGTAAGGCAACTCCTCGCCATGGACTGCTCCCATTCTCTGGAACAAAAAAAAACAAATTAGTATAGAGGTATAAATACAGAACTCATTCTTTATTCTATTCTTTTTATTATTGCGACCACAATAAGATGTTTTCCTATGAAGTGAGTGCGTTTACAAACATACAATTTTACAAATGTGTAATTGGGCGTGAGCCTATTGCCATATACTCCCAGTATATTACGTGAAGTGAAGTACGGAATTTCCGAAAATCACAATTACCTAATAAGGAGCTAATATAATTCTTATATAAGAAGAATATCCAACACCTGGATATATAGTGGTCGTTAAACAAACGAAACTTATCACGAAAATTTATTTCATGGCTTTTTGGATAGATTCCAAGTCTGCTAGCTTGTTTTCCTGGCAGAAGGCAACTGCTGGAAGGTTAGTGAAGGTCAAGTTTGTAGCATTTAAATGATTTGACTCAATTTGTAATAGGAACATCATTGCGTCTTTTAGTCCCTAAAAGAGAAGGCAGATGTGCATCAGGCATAGGTATAGGTATTATGGTATGCATAATACAATTTAGCAAACACCCACTTATCACTCATTACGTCAATTTGTATATAATTGGGGACGAGTATGTTGCCATATAAACTCATCACTATTTTTAAGATTTAAATAAAAACCATAATGATTTTCCTGACCTAGAAATCTACCATAAGGCACTCTGTAGACTGAAAGCAGAGACATATATACTTTCTATAATAAACATCTTTCAATTTCGTTCTACAAAAAACCTTTTTGAATCTCCCAAACGCGTACCCCAAAAATATCTTCCGAAGATCTCAATTTGTAAGAAGAAACGCAAACAAATTCCCGCAACAAAGTTTAGCCCACGAAGGAAGATAATACGTAAAACATTTGATATTATCAGACATATTACAAGCGAGAATTACGTAAGGATTGTTCCAAGCCACGTAACATAGTAGTGACAAGATAATCTATCGGTTGTGAACACCGTTTTCCTTAACCACGACCTTAAAACTTTTCGAGTATAATCAGGGCGTACAATCACCATATATGTTCACGATATATATTTTTGGTATATTTATTGGCATTTGTGTTAAAGAGGAAACATGTTGTATAACATCAAGATAAAAGATAAGGCATTTTTGTTATTCGATATGTCATATGCTGAACAAAATTTGTTTCGGATTTAAGTCGAAGACAAATCATTGAAATCTTGAGATACAGAAAGAGATAGAGAAAAATCATCCTGTATTATTACATCACACTACTTGCCTACTGTGTGTTGTTACTAGAACAGATATCCTACTTTGGAGACGCAGAATAAAGCAAAAATATATTGTATTATGAGACATAGGTACCTACTGAATTAATTATTATGTTCTTCGGCTTACTCACATAGATGTCTGAAGAAGAATTCGACTAGTTTCAAGCCATTCTAAAGAAATTAGCAGCATTGACAACGACAACGATACATGAAAAATGTTTTAGCATTTAACTTAACAAAAAATACAATACCAACATCTAGCAAATTCTATCACATACAATAAACACTTGCCCGTCTACCCCTTCGAGGAACAAAAACGAAAGCCTAAGTAAATATAATTAAGTCTTAAAACAAACAGAACCAATAAATTCCTCTATTACAGTCACATATCAAAGAAGTAATCCAGATTTAATGGCTTAATTTTAGGCTGGGAGTATAAAACGTAACCTTAATTACCCACGCAGCCATTTATTTACTTCTCTTTATCTTCTTACTTATTTAATTTTGGAGATTATATTGGTTGGTTTATTGTTTCGGATTATTTTTAATTTATTATTTGAGATATTATTGATTATTTTTAAGTTTGGGAGAGCTATGCTTTGGCACGAATTCGGTCGATCGCAGTGATACCACGGCTTCACAGAAAACCAACGTAAAAGTTGTTACACGTCGAGTGAGTGAGGTTACTGGGGGCCCAAATAACCCCCTTCCCTTCCTCAATCTCCCCAATCCCTGAATCCCCAACAATTTTCAAATACCTAGTCCCTAAAAGGCCTTTAACGCACTTATAACGCCTTCATTGTTCCAGGTGTCCATGGGTGACGCCGATTGCTTACCATCACCGAATTATCCCATAAAGAAATATTAGTAAGATTTATTTATCTCATGGTATAATTAAAGTAGTGAGAGAACTGGAATAAAACTAAAAGGTGAGTGTTCTCGATATTTGTATTTAGACATATATTTGTATGAATAACGTTACATATAGAATAGAGGTAGGCGTTGCTTTGCGGAAATTTCTTTTAACTGATGCTTAATACTGAAAGGATAAGTAGCAAAATCTTTATCAAATAGGAGATACATTTCTCAAGGAGAAACACAGGCTGTTTTAATTGCAATAATTCTACAACACGCCTTTTGATGGCAAGACCTTTTGAAATAAAGCAAAAGAAGAAGGCAACTCTAAAAGATAGGAACCTACTGGAGAAAAATCTTAGTGTCGGGCAATGTTTTAATATAAAAAAGAAAATGTAGAAGAAAACTTTCGAATTCCAGAAAGTAATACCTCAAGCATGAAGGTAGTATATTGCAAAAGTCGGTGCACAGGTGCAGTAGTTGTCAACTGTCAAATAAGCAGATCGCAATGTTTTGCTACTCTCATAGAAATTATATAAGTAGCGGCCCATTTTGAAAGAATGCTATACTTGGAGTTTTCTGGCGCATTTGTTAAATTGCTTTACCATACAATTCTTGTCCATACAATACCAAAGCTAGCCAAAAACAGCCAAAATAAACAGTTCTTTAAAAATGAAGATATAGTTAAACAGCTCACTATATGTAATCTTTAGTTTTAATTATGCCAACTAAGTTCTCTAAATAATATCAGACAAAAATAAATACTCACTATACATTTCATCTGGAGATTGTTACTATAATAAGGATGTTAATAATGTTCATTACAAAAGGATCATTTCCCATAAATTATTCTGAGAAACGGCTTAAAGGTTCTACGTAAAATTTTATCAACTTCAAAACCAATAATTTAAAGTAACTGTATACATCAATTGGAATTTTCATTACGAACAATTCTCAGAATAGAAGCCATAAATATCTCTTACCTACGTTCATTTAAGTCTCAATAAATTAACAAGTAATAATTGATCCCAACTAGAGTGAAAATTTAGAGAAGCACAAACGTATAGCAATTGTTCCATTTTCCTTAAACAAGGGCTACGTTAATTTTTTCTATAGTATGTAAGCTGGCAAAAATAACGTTTAACCTTGAATAGAAAATTTGGAGTAGGAATTTTTTTTACTGTTGCTTCCTTACCTGAGGATAAAATCCGTCCTTGGTTTGATAGTCAAACACGTAGAAGAATGTTTTCGTAGGTCTTCGTGGCCCATCTTCATCATTCGGAGCCGGCTTTGGCCCTCCACTAAGAAGATCTCCACTTTGAACCAATGGGGCCACGTACTGAGCATCCGATAAAGCTGCTACGGTCGCATCCCTCGTATTGATTGGATTCTGTGAACAAATATCTGCATCATATATAGCAATATTTTCCAAATAAATCTAGTCAACTACAATAGAAACATCAGTCTCCAAATAAGATTCACTGTCTCACGCACGTCATTGAAATATGATAAATCTATGGTAATGGACTTGTGACCTTCAAATGTAATACACACAATAACCGTCCATATTACATACAGTATATGATTCAGAATTACAATATTGTTCTCCAGAAATTGTTACCTCATTTAATTTCGGAAGCCCCGTCGAATATTTGAAGAAGTAATCCGAAATCAAATCTTAGAGATTGGGGTTCAACCGTTTGAGACTTAGCTTTTATATTCCTTTGGAATTGTTATTGAAGTCTTCAAAGTATAATTCATACTTCTGATAACTAATATCGTTAAGTAAGATATGATTGGACCCTGGCGTGAATTTTGAGAGAACGTCTTAGATTTTTCTTTTAAAATTTACGAGACAGTTGTTGAAGTTTCACTGCTGGCATACTGTGTACCCACAATTTGTAAGCCAAATTAAATCGCTTGAATGGCAGTTACTTTTCATTTTGGTAGCACATAAACATTTTATTTAAACTGTTATGACAGTTTTCTTTAACGATTAGGATTTTAAGTTGAAATTCTCGAAAACAAAGATTCATAACAATCAGAAAAAGATTTCAAAATGACTTTCAATAATGAAAGAATTAGAAAAGCGATTCATCACTGCGAATAAAATTAATTAGGAACGTGACTAATCAGAGGAAATAACAGTTCAAAGAATTTTCGTAGAAGTTAAAGGTTAAACAATTAATTGTGATTTGTCAACAGGATTAAGACCAACTCTGAATTTCAAAGCTAGGGACGCTAAATGCTCGGAATTTCTCGAATAATGTATTGAGCTTACGAAAAGGCATTCTTGAAAGAGCAACATGAAACTGAAGGGCCTGACAACAATATCTCTACGTTTATAGATAAACAAACCTCTACCGTTCTTTCCCAATCCGTGTACTCGTTGACGATTGTGTAGAATATCTCGCTCAAGTGGTAAGTGTAGGAGTTTCTCACGTATGTTCTGAAAAATAAACACTGTTTTAGTACTGAAGACAAATGTTAAAATCATTGTGTTCACATTTTTCAAGAACTTTGTTAGGTACAGTTACAATTTATTGTTTCCCTTTCTTCTACAGATATTTCAGATAACACAAGAGACGTAAACAGCAAACTGTTTGTGTAATACCCCTCTTAATGTTCGCACAAACATCTAATAATGTACCCACATGTTCTATATTTTGAGATTACACGTCAAGGCAGCTGTTTAAAATCCGTTTATAAATAAGATTATTAACGGACCGATGGGCTGGCGGCTCGGTGACGTACCCCTTAAATTTAAAGGTGAGAACCCAACGACGCAGTAGTTGCGAAATGTGGTACAATTTTTCCGCGCGAGTGATTTTGAACGTTGCGCCGCCCAAGCATGGATGGAGCACGGTCAGCCGCTTTAGGTCGGTTTGGCTAAATCGTGTCAGTGTTTGACATGTGTGGATCCGTGACGGAAGGAACCATATGTTTCCCAATTATAGTTTTGGAGTGAATTCTAATTCAGATATTTTTGCTTGCAGTTGTGGGATGAATTTATTTAATGTATGAATGAATAAGAGCCTAACTATTATTTTAAATATTAATGTTAACGGTAAAGTGATGTCATTCTTCTTTGTGGGTAGATGGAAATGCTTATGACGTAAAAGAAATTGTATTGAATTGGAACAAAACTAAAATAAAAACACCAGAAAATACGAAAATTACAAACGCTCTTATGTAATTCGGTAAGAAAAGCATTATTATTTCCGTGATTTCGTTTCCTGATATAACACAATCCCCTGCTGCTACAAAACTAATAATACCAATACAAAACTCATAAAAGTACCTACCTTAACATCCGATCCCTTTTATCTGGCTCAATCCCATTTTGCACATCATGAGCCGAGAATTTCCACAGCGCTTCACTGGTAACAACTCCGAACAACAAATCGTATTTATTTTGAAACAATCTCCTGCCGCTATCACTTCTTTTCTTATGAACATTTAGGTTAATATTCATGTTGTTTAGGGGTCCAAAACTTGGGAAATCTCCAGTGGAATACATAGTGAGGAATTCTTTTGCAAAATCCGTCTTTATGACCACTCCATCAACTGAAGGTCCAAATGCAGTTAAAAAGTTGGGAGGGGATATGTCTGCTGACAGTAACTCTTCTATTGTCGCTTCCCTCAGGCAGTCCACTATTACTTCGTGGTCTTTCGAGAGGTCATCCGGTATGCTACAATTCATATGCTTCGCTAGTTTCAGTGAATAGTACACTGGGTCGTCTACAATAGCCCACGAACTAAGTGCTGACCCGGATAAAAGGATCGCTCTATGGAATAAACCTGGAATCAAAATTTCGTTTATACTACACATACAGAAGGTATTATTTCTAAAGGTATTTGATAATACTATATTTTTCCTTTCAAGATTTGCGCCTAAAATGTATTGTTCATTTTTTCGACTCCTCAGAATTTGGTGGATTTGTAACTCTTGGATCCCTTTCTGTGTGCTTATGAGAATGGATCAAGGCGTCTATAGAAACTATTGTTACTTGATCGGATTTATTTCTCGAATGTTCGACGCAAGTGTTCTTATAATATTTTTTGATGTGATCTATATTGGGATTGAGACCTGTTCAATTATTTGCAGAAAAGAACGTTTCGGTTCAAAAGTTTTGAAAGAAAATATTTGATTGTTTGTGTTATTGCAAAAACTGCCTGGGCATATACATTAGAGAAATCAATTATCGACGTAATCATTTGAGCAATAAACTCAATGTTTGTGTTTACCGAAACCAAAAAGAATAACAAAATAGAAATTGATAAAGTAATTGAAAAGTTTTCGACCGAGTTCGTTGTGAGTGTTCATAAATCTTTTTATATTAAAACGAACCACCATAATATCACGTTTCCTCTAGAAATATAACGCTTAGTTTCAATATATTTTTACAGACTTAACCACCGCTGAAGTTTCTAGACTGATAGGAAATTCTGAATATTCATAGCTTCATTACAGCTTTCAGATTCATAGTAGCCTCTTGAAAATATGATCTTATAAAATATTCCATTTATGACTACATTTACTGATTTATTTCAACCTAGTTGCATACTTTAATATTAATAATCACTGTCTATTAAACTGGACAGTTTCTTGAAAATAATTAAGGAAATATATCTCACCGGGCATAACAGTAGGTGATATCATGAGGAAGTTGATGCAAGCAGCCCCTGAACCGTGCCCCATTAGTGTTATGTTGGTTGGATCGCCTCCAAACAGGGCTATGTTCTGCTGCACCCAATGTAAGGCCGCTATCTGATCCATCAGGCCGTAGTTTGCAACCCTTGCTTTTAAATGCGGCGCCGGATTTGCGTTGAGAAAGCCTGCAAAAATTGGTACATTTAAACGACTTATTTTTGGGCGTTGTGCGCAGGAAGTACAGAGTCTAATGGAAATGTAATTACAGACTGCTTAAAGTTTTGCTTCGGCCGCATCTGCTAGTGTTACTTCGAAGTAAAATGTAGGTTAAACGACTGCACTGCGTTCAGTATAGTTGTTGTTTCAGTCAGTGTATTTAAATAATTGTGTTTGTTTTTCTTATACTAGGATTTTGGTAGCCTAGAAAAGTTGGATTATATTAACAAAATATTAAGTTTTCATTTTGCGGTAAAACGTAATTCTACATCTACAGTCATGACTGCCACATGGCATTTGTATAAAACTAGTCCATCAAAAGTAATATAACATGACGATCACATCATTATCCTCTAACAAAACGATTGCTAACCAAATACCTAGAAATTTTATTCCCAATATATTTTCGCGTTCAAACTATCCTCAAGGGGCGGGATTAATTCAAACAGCGAGTAACGTTGAAATGAATTTGAAATGGAACGAACGAAACACGTCTGTGTCTACACGGCTCACGGAAAAAGCAACAAAATAAAATCACATTCATTACGCACGAATGTACTTTGAAAACTTTGTTTGGAATATTTTTGTGAAACATGTACTATGGTGGACTTGTTTCAATTTTGTTTTAGTCACATCACACTGGTATAAAAATAGAAAATGGTATCGCATTGAGATCCATAGTACAAGTATCTATTTAAGAAGAAAATACTGTGCCATACTGTCATTGCCTTGGATTTTCGTTGTGGTAATGTTATACAGTTGCATGACCATTTTGAATGTTTTGAATTCATAACTCTCAATGACACATCAAAGCTTGTAAGTTTTAACGAAAGTGGATTAAGGTCATCACCCCTATATATATGACTGCTGAGTTAATGGGTACTCGGGTTAATTTCTAAACACTATATTGTTGAAGCGAGTGTACGTTACCGATATAGTTCGATGATAATTTTCACTAGAACTCGGGAAATCAGGAACTGGAATAACAACACCTTTCCACGTTTGTTTTGATTGTTCAATTGACTCAAGAAAGCAGAGAGCGTAAACTATGTATATGAGCTACATTCTGCACAATTTGTCAGTCAACTAAGATGGATTAAGGCAAGTGCCTGGAGGCTACAGTCTGCCATTTGTTTTCTATTTATACAGAACTGTGATTCTACAGCTGCTTCTGCTGAATGCAGAATTGCTTTTGTTTTGAATGTAAAACATGGTCTAGACAAATGGAGGAATTTGAATGGGAGATTTTATCCTTACTTTCTACTGCATCCTCAACGTGATTGTAAAATCTACATGGTTAATTAAATATGGAAATCTGCACATAAGTAATAATTATAACAAGCGATGTTATTAAAAAATAACCAAATTTTAAAGATTGTCAACTTCTAATCCATACATAACAACATAACATAACATCACGCCTTTTACCCCCGAAGGGGTAGGGCAGAGGTACACATTATGCCACTGTACAATGTAACCGCTACTTTTCATTATTTATGTTGAGTACCAAGTAATAAGGGGGTGAGCCTATTGCCGGGAACAATTCCAGACTCCGTACTACTACTGAGATTTTTTTAAGCCTTTGCCCGTCCTGGGATTCGGACCCGAAACCCCTTGTCCGGCAGCCGCACTTGCGACCACTCGGTCAACGAGGCATAAAACATACCAAACTAATAAATGTCGGGTGCATACATTAGTATCCATATTTGTTACTGTATTTCTACACAATCACAACTTGATTGCCAATTGCTTCAAAAGTAACTGTAAATCGAAGCATATAAGCTGCAAATTGAATTTGCAGACGATTTCGTGATATACTTTTTGAGTTCATCAGTGTATAAATGAAAATCAGACTGCGTGATTTAATTATTTTCAATACGAATGAAATAATTGCTATTAATTTGACGTATTATTATTGTCATGAATTTATGCACTGTATTAATATCAATAACATTTATACTACTTATAGATTAGTTTTTATACTTTGAACTTAACTGTGAGTTGTAATACAATTTAAGTTCGAAAACTCTAACCCTAGCCATCTCTAACAAAATTAGGGCTATTTGGCGAAAATAGTTTTCCTTCTACTAAAATTAATCTTCTTAGATTAGTTTTAATAAAATTATTAATATTATTATGACCTAGATAAGTTAACGTTACGATGTTGAATAATTTACTTTTATTACTCTTTACTAATTTGATAGGAGCAGAGCAAAAAGACCGCAATGCGGCAGTATGTTAAAAAGATATAAACTGTAAGTGATTTTTTACGACTTTTGTTAAGCTATTGATATTATAACAGAATTCTTTGTTGGCTGGAGGTAATTCATTTCTATAATTTTCTAATGCTAATGACAACAAACTCACGGGAGTTTTAGACGTGATCGCGATTGTAAGCAAAATTTATTACTATAGAAAAAAGTGCACACTAAGCCTTTAAAATGAATTACAGGAATTCACAAGGGATTATTTTGGATCCATATTTTTGTGCGTCATTAATATAAATATGATTAAGAACGGTGGAAGTAGTTTTTATTTGTATAAATGAAAAAAACATGTTTTAAATGTATAATGTATTATATATGAGAACATTATTAGCAACCATTACTTCACAATTAATCTAGGATCAAAAAGAGCTAATAGACTGAAGTAACTTTATTCTAAGATGAGTAAGTATGAAAATAAAACTTGATTATATTTGAAGAATTCGTCCAACTTCGGTCGGGCGTTGAACTTTTCAAGTATTTCACGAAATAAGACGTCGACTTTATGACGTTCACTTAATTCACTTATTCAAATGAAGACGAATCTAAACTTTGTGTTGGACTCTTAAATTGTGTAGACTTGATTTGTTTAAGTGGTTTAAAATTTGATTGTTTTGTTAAGATATTGTTGACGGAGGAACAAAAATGTCGCTCGGGCTTTTACGTTTGTTTTACTTTTCATGGCTTTTGGTCACAGAAAATGAAATATTAAAGTGATTTCCAATTATTTTTTTATGTTTTATTGGCCATGTTTATATCTCGATACTTAGGTAGAGTATGAGTAACGGTTTTTATGAACATACTTTATTGTGCTACCAAAGGTTGTTGTAAAACTAAAATGTATAAATCTAGTTTAGTCTCTTTTCTTATTTCTATTGTTAACTAGAAACGAATCTCAACTTTTATAATAAAAATTATTACTAAGATGATCTGTAAAAACTTTTATTTGTTATTTTAGTTGTCACATTAGTAGCAAGGCAGAAACACCATGTTCCTCTTTAACGCCGTTTACAAGAATTCTCAAAGTTCCTTGCATTCTTCCTGTAAATGGCTTCCAAGACCCTAATTTTGTAGTCACAATAATCTAAATAGGAGCTCTATAGTGTGTTACAAACAACATCTAAAGGCAATTGTGAGCAAAATTAAAGCAAATTATACGTTTTGCTTGTAGGATTAAGGACCATTTTAGCTACTTAGCTGTTGCTTTAGCTAAAACAGTTACGTTTAATTTGAAACGTTTACAGAACTAACTGCTAACTGAATTGTAATGGAAGGTCAAAAAATTCTAATATTACATTTTTCAACAAAATATCCTAGAATAATTATCCTATCTACCTTGAGAGGAGTAGGAAGGCGTGATGTTGTGTGCTTTGTGTTAAATTAAACTATACATTATTGATTGGGCAATAAAACCGTAAATCCAATGAAGATTTACGACCAACACTTACCAAGGACTCCAAGCCGAAAGTTCAAGGTCACGACGATGAGGTCTGTATAGCTGGCGAGTACAGCTCCATCGTATGGGTGACTGGAACTTGAGGAGTAGCTCTCACCATGGATGTACACTAGCACAGGCAATGCTAGTTTCGTTTCATCCACTAAAACAAAAATAAATTCTAAGTAGTGCAGAAATGAGACAATACAACTCGGAAATACGAGATTTCGATTTGACAGGCATTTCTTGGAACTGAGTTCCCAAAACTCATTGGAAAGAGCTTGGTTGGAGACGGGCTGATATTGTGTCATACATTATCACTTGATTGCCTATTGTGGTTTAGTTGACTTATGACTAGAAAATAGAAGATATAGACTTTAACTAGCAGTCACAAACATAACACAACAAAAATACGTTCTAAATAAAAATCATATGTTAAACCTTTTTTTAAATACAATAAATTAACCATAAGTCAAGTGTCCAAACTCGCATAGACCGCGAAAACTTTCCAAAAACACAACCCAACAAAATATCAAATAGCAAAGGCCTCATAATTGATAGCCTAAAATAAATACTGTTACTTTAAACAATGGGTACGACTCTATTCATTAAATAATTCATTTTGCTAAAGAAACGGTAGTGGCAACAGATGTTTCTGAAGCCTATAATGAAGTCTATAGTGACGTAGCTACCCTTTGTACGGCAGCTATGAAAGGGATAGCGTTAAACTTTTATGATGATAATAGAAAATTGTTTGCCCCAGTTAAAATATTTGCTATTCACATCATAAAGTTTATGATAGTTTATTAATATTAATGATTAGTTTATGATGTCACGATAAACAACTTTGTTTTGCTATCGAAGAGTCAAGTTTTATGTTTGATGATCTAGTTTATAGATGAGAAGGCAAAATTCTGTTTGGGGTAAAGAAGTAGAATAAGACTTAAGTTTAGTATTGAATTTCATTTTTATATCTTCGCACTGTTTGCCATCGACAGGGACTTCACGCTCACACATTGGAGCCAAACTGGCCCCGTATAGTTCTACCTACGGACCCTCAGATTGTGCAATGAACGCCCTGCCGTGGTTCTTCCAGTAGGCTACGACATGGCATTCTTCAAGAAAGGAGTAAACAGGTTTTTTAAAGTTCGGCAAGGGACATGTAATGCCCCAAGTGTTGCAAGTGGTCATAGGCCACGGTAACCGCTTATCATTAGGTGAGCCGCGGGCTTATTTTTCCACCGTCATGGTATATTTTTTTTTTCAATTTTAATTATTTCACTTGCTTGAATATCAAAGTAGCCCATATACATAGAGGTACAGTAACAATAATATGCAGGCAAGGGATTGTTAAAACATTTGTTGTGCATTTTACAATAAATGTGTAATACTCACTTTGCAATGGAGCAAATATGTTTAAATATAGGCAATCTTCACTTTGATTCTTAAGATAGGGAATCAGTCTTTTCAAATATTCTAGTCTGCCTTTAGGCATTTTCTCTAATATGGTCCTTTCATCATCCATGTCTGGTAGTTTCTGCGGGCAGGCAGGACCGGGTCTGTCGGATACACGCACTCCGTCCCATGGGGATGGCGTTCGTGTTGGGCTGAACCTATAACAATTAGATGAATAAATAATTAGCTTCAAAGTGTTTACGATTATGTTCCGGGTATTCTTATACGAAGAAAGAATGGTTTGAATCGCCATGCTTGGTCAAGATGGATTGGCTATTTTGATATAAAAAAGATAAAATATAGTCCAAGCATTATATTTTCAAGATATAATTCGGAGACATACGTAGTTATGTATCTTTGTAAAAAGAGTATGTATGTACTTTTTAATAACAACTTTATGATTAACATCCATACATTGAGTTTGATATAAAGTATTTTATGTTAATTTCGCACTCAGAATAAAATTTCAACTAAATTCAGAACTAATAAGTATAATAAAAGTAATAAAACTGTTATAATTATGATGAAAATTAGAGACGTCAAAAACTTAACACGAAAATATAATAAGACTCACTATATTCTTGACAGCGTAGTCTGAAATTCAATTAGGTGTAAATATAAAGAAAATACAAAAAAAAATGTAATTTAAACTGCTATTGCGACATAATGTACTGTATTAGTTATTGGTTTTGAACTGTACTGTATTACCTATATAGGACTATAGATACCATTTTCATTATCAAATATTTCAAATCCCTTTAACGGCTGCAAGCTAACTAAGCATCGAAAGAATCATAAAAATTACAGTCAATCAACAAATGTCAATAAAAAGAATATTTTGAAATAAGAAAGAAATATTTTAAACATTGGATTATATTTCTTACGTTACTTGTATTACTGTCACTATTATTGTTCTCAATAGCAAATGAGACTAATAAAATAATAGGCGACAAGTGGATGTATTACAAGTACCTCTCGACTTGCTCCTTCGGGGAATTCTGTTACATTCATTTTAAGTCAGCTACGTGAAGATAAAAGTAAAATAACTCATGTCTTCATTATCATGCTGTAATTTAATACATTCTATTTTCAAGAACATGGCTGAAAATACAATTTTCACACTACAGCTTCGGAGTAAATTAAAACAAATTGAGCTAGTAGATATAAGAACATGGTTTCCATTTAAAATCCTAAGGTAGTTGCTCGGCCATTAAACTGTCAAACACCAAGCGGTCACCGGTGACCGCAACCTATTGTTCTTTAATTGTGTCTATAAATATGGTGCTCGACGAGTTAAAGTAATTATCTCTATTAACTTCAGAGGATGCTAAAAACACAACAACAATATTTACTTCAGTTCTTTTCATGTGAAAATGGAGTTGTTTTAATGTGTTTTTCTACTTAATATCATACTTTGTTTATACCGAAAATATGTGAGACGTATATAATACAACCACTTTTCGATAAAGTTAAAAGACGGTGGGTATTTGGATTTAAAAACCCACTAACACAAGCCTAAATAACGAAACTAAGTATAAAAGTGGCCATTAGCAAAATCATAAATATCTTAGCACTACATTTAAGTAAAACTTTTTTGCCTAATAAAGCATCGTTTCAAAAACTGCGCATTTAATTGAATATTTAAAAAGGTAAAAGATCTGAAATTATCTCACCTGTTGGATCCAACTGGCGGTGTAGCGTACGGTACGCCCAAAAAAACCTCAAGCGGACTCAAATATCTGTGCTCGTCCATAGCCAAAACTATCCCCTGTAATTTTCCATATTTAGTCTGAACTATCCTACTACTTATTTTAAACTTAAAGTTAGACTTGGGGACTGGATGCGAAGGATTTAGATAGAACTTTTTATAGTCTTCATAATTACTATATGCATTATTTTCACTATTGTAAAATTTAGTATTCAAATGTAGAAAATTTTCACTATTGTAGTAGGGGTTAGTATCGAAATTGACGTCTGCATGTGAGGGGTCTCGATCTTCATAGTTTTCGTCGGGAGCATCGTTCTGTTTCGTATTGAAGTACTTTACACCTTTGTCATTGAAATGTTTATTCATATTTGTAGTGTTAGAATTAACTGTATCAGCTGAGAGACATGTCACGACAAGTATGAAGTAGATATTGAAGAACACTAGTTGTTGGGTGGGGTATTTAATGTGTGCAGATAACGGAAAATGGTTAAACATGCTCGAACCGCAGTGTCTAGTCCTCGCGTTACTGCGTTTGTTTATCATATTTCGTCATGTTATCATTTTGATGCGATTGAAGTCACGATCAACTGGTTTTCGCTCTCCAACTGTTGAAATGACATCTGCAACAAAAAGAAAAACCATTAAAGTTGATCCAATAGTAATTATAGTACTAGATGATTCATAATTAATAAACTTTATAAATATTTGTACATTTCAAATTCGTCTTCAAAATAAATATGTTTTCGTTAAACTTCAGAATAATTATCTTCTATTAAATGAATAGGAATTCCGTCAAATAAATACTTATTTGTTTCAGGTTACTGATTACTTTTGAACTGGCAAGACTTTATAACAAGGATCCCTGATTAGTTTTGAACTCACAAAGTCAAAACTAGTTATGTTGTAAAATATTTAATTACACTCAGAGCTGAAATTGTAAACATTAATTAATAGAAATTTTGTCGCTTTGTTACGTTAGTCGTAGTCAAAACAACTTTGTAGGACATTATTTCTGCTTTAGGCTTTAATATTATTTTAGCCTAATTGTAATATTATACGATTTTTTTATTAAAATGGTTTTAGCTACAGTTTTAACCATAGTAATTTTAATCAGAGATTATATATCATATTTACTTTACATCTTATATGGCAATAGGTTCACCCCCTATTACATAGTACTCATAACTTTAATAGCGAAAAGTGGATGTTACATTGTACAGTGTCATTAAGTGTCGTAATGTGCACATTTGCTTACCCCTTCGGGGATATAAAGGAGTCATGCTTAAGCTTAAGAAATCTAGTGATGTTATGTTTTGTTATTTTCACGCCTTTTGATACCCAAATGAGCTCCTCTATCTACTCCAGATAGAGGAGCACATAAACAAATAAAACCTACTTTTAAACGTTTATGTTATGAGTTTCATACAATATAATAATAGAACCTGTAACTAGAAAGGATAACAATTTTAAGCTTAAGACTTCCTCAATATATTCACCTATTTGAGTGAGGCAATAGGCTCACCCCCTATTACATGGGACTCATAACAACTAGTGAAAAGTGGGTGTTACATTGTACTGTGGTAGAATGTGCACCTCTGCCTACCCCTTCGGGGATAAAAGGCGTGATGTTATGTATGTATGTAGCAATATAAACTTGAATAAAAGAAAAAAAAATATAAGATATAATCACAAAAATAATTTATTTTATATTGCTATTCTTAGTCAAAACAGACCAATAATAACTCGACTAAACAGGAGATTCTAATGAAAACAGAATTATGCATAGAGTTTATCGACGCGTGTCAGAGAGACCTATTTATTCGACCTACTTACTTAATGTGTTAGTCTTTGCATAAACTTTTGTTGTATGAGAACCACGTTCGTGGTTACGAAGACAGTACAAACAGTTTAATTTGAAGCAACGAATCATAATTTGATTTCAATTTGAGCTGTAAAGATTACTTATCGTTTGGAAATCGGTTTGACCATGTATCTTAAACCAGTCCAGTGCTCGTATGAGGCTAAAAATATGATAAACAACATGAATCTAAACAACTGAAGAGATTGGGATTAAATTTGAAACAGCGTGAGAAAATTTAGCCGCTGGCAAAAGCTAGTGGGTTATAAAGAACTTCTCAACTTAACTCGTCAACTACCGTCATGTCATTATAGACACAATTATAGAACAATAGGTTGCGGTCACCGGAGTCCTCGCGGTGTTTGACAGTTTAATATGAGAAAAACACAGGCGTCGTGCTATTTTCCTATGCCTAAAATATATTCTTCTATTATAAACAGAAAAAAAAACAAATCCCAGCCAAACAATAGCAGTATCGAACAAAGAATACAAATATAACAATATTTCCTTGTCAAAAGGCAAAGCCCAATTTAAAGAATCGGTAGGCAATTCAACCATGTACATTGTGGGCCTACAATGGCCCGTGATCGTTCTAACCGCAGGCCTATCATCGGAGTATCGGATGAAAGTACCTCTACCGAGTTCGGATCTAAAATAAATTGATTTCGATATTGAATTTGAGTTAATTGGTCGAGACTACGTCCAGCCTCAACGTTTCCAGTAATGTCGCAAAATATTTCGTGAATGGAGGTTTGTTTGTTATTGTTATAGTAATAAAGGTCAAACTAGTTTGTTTTGGTTGATAATTATTAACGGTCACAATGGGCTAGCTACATATTATATGGTGGACGGACACTATATATAGTATCCATGGTATAAACTTTGTTTATTTGTTGTTGTTTTAGTATTTAAAATATTACTCTTAATATCTTGTCCTTAAATAGATACCTCAAAATTAGTCTTTAAGTGTTTTCGTTGTTATTGGCTATTTAAAAACAAAATTGCATTGAAAGAGAATGAAATAATTCAATATTGCATCTTCCACCACCACAAAATGAGGCCGTAGTCGTATACAAGATAGACTATCGCTATATATATATATATATTATACAAGATAGACTAACCCCAACCAATCCAGTATAAACAGGCCCTGCAGAACCCAATATTTGCATATACTGGGAGGTCAGGTGAAAGTAGGCCTATATTCCATAGTCCCACGTGTCGTTCGCCGTGCATTCTTAATGTTAAGGTCAAGCTTTTAGTTCAGCGGTTTTGTAGAAGTCAGGGTTTATTTTGTTCGGTAGGGTTCTCACCTTGATTCTAATTTGAACTGAGCGAAAGTTCAACTTAGGTTTTCAGTTCAGCGAATGTTGTCTGTATATATGTTTAAGGCAGTTTATTACTTATTAGAATGATATATAATGTTATTTTATTTTATATCTTAGTTACGCTTCTATGTATTTTTAAAATTAGAAGCTATGTTTTTATAATAACTATCGTATACTAAATTAACTGCAATCGCGGCTGAACTGAAAAGCTCCACTTGTTTTGAACCACACAAGGTTTCTTCCTCATGAGCAGCATGCGCGGTCGTGGCGATGTCGCGTAACACACTGATCGTCACGACATCGCCGCGACCGCGCACGCACATAAGCACATAGCTTTTCTCAGTATATTCACGTGAGTAACCCGCGATTTTAGTTAAATTAAAAGCTATGTATAATCTATAGCTCTATCGAATAGTAATAATTATATTGGTTTATGAGAACAATTAAAAATAGAGCAGAATTTTACCCAAAACCCTCTCTAAACTCATAAGGGTCCAATAATAAACTGCGAAGCAAATGTGTAGGCACCACAAGTACACCTCACCCTTTGGGAAATAACAGGCATTGTGTTTGATATTTATTAGATGCCATTTTATTAAGCAGCTGGATATGAATAGGTCGGTTTTTTAAATAAACTCCCTTTCAAATGTTTATATTTCGTTATTTTAAGACAATCTCGAATGAAAGGAAATTAGCCCTTTGTGGTCCCCACCCTACAATCTTTTCATCTTACAACCACAACATTTTTAGGCTTGATAACATTAACAAAAAGCTCCAGTGCTAATCGCGTCTTCAATTATAAAAGTTCTTTGCAAAAGCAACAAACAGTCTCCTCATTCTCTATTAAAAAAAAACAACCAACAAACAACCCCTTTTAATGCTGCCAGCGAAAAAAATTCAAAACATGTTTATTACGTCAAACAACCGGTCATTTCCCATTTTATCCCGCGAAAATGTTACCTAAAATAGGGCGCAATAATTCAAAGTAATATATACGCTAAAGCGAAAAAAAAAACGAATCGACGAAAATCCTTCCCTACCATTTACCCCTACCAATGAACGGTACAAAACAATACAACGAAACCATTCCAAAAAACAGGCTATTACAAAGCTGTTTTTGTATACATAAGACGTATCAAGGGAGAAAGAAAACGTTCAATGGACGTCGTTTATTCGGATTGTGTCCCCTTACGTTGGCAAATGTGACTATTGCAGGGGTCCGATAGTAGAACCTTTAAGCAATGATTTTGTCGGAAGTGATGCGTTTCACTAAGAAAATACGAGCAGACTTTCTAAAAGGTTTTGAATTGATTACCTTGGGTTTATTTGGTAAAATCTCCATATAAAATGCTGTTGAGTATTGAACAGCCATAACAGAGATTGCGAGGGATGTATTAATTTAGTCGTTGTCTTAGACTTACTGCAATCATACCGTAGGAAAGAAACAACAACCTTTTCTGCACTTTTTTGCACATATACCTCTACAATAAATATCTTAAGTTTTCATAATAATTTATTTTGTACTTGGCGCTTTGCCCACTAGTATACCAAATGCAATTTTCCTTTTTGTGTTATTTTAAAGTTTATTCTTTATTGGACTGGAGCAACAAAATTAATGATTCTTCTCATAAGAGAAAACTAGAAATAAATAATTCAACAAAATAAATGTTGTTAAAAGGAAACTAAACAAAACGTGTACCAAACGACAGCAAACAGAAAACAAAACAAAGGATGAACTAACAACTGTTTTTCTGGCATCTAAGCAAGAAAACATAATCTACAATATTGACCCACATAATTGCTGAGAGGCACAAATACATATATTTCCCCCCTCACCACTTACATGGTGGTTGGGTAAAAGAATTACTCGTGTAATGAGTGAGGATGTAATCTGGATTATTTTGGGTTAGTTTTAAGGTAAGTGTAAATATAAGACCATTTTTTTTTAGATCGGTAAAAGTAATAGATACTTTTTTGAACATTATGTCGTAAATAAACACTGAAAGTTGCATCACTTAAAGGTTGACTAGTAAGAATGTCCATGGCATTAAACCCATAACTCTTGTTGCATAAAAGTAAATAAAAAAAAAAGTTGGAATCGTGTTGTACCTGCTTGTGTTGTTCTTGAGTGTACTAGCTATTAAACATTAATTAACACTGTTAACTGAAGCTATCAGAATAATCATTACAAAAAAGAAACATCTTATAAATAAATAAATAAAAAAATCTTCACAAACACATAAATGTTGAACAAGAAGTTGGAATCGTGTTGTACCTGCTTGTGTTGTTCTTGAGTGTACTAGCTATTAAACATTAATTAACACTGTTAACTGAAGCTATCAGAATAATCATTACAAAAAAGAAACATCTTATAAATAAATAAATAAAAAAATCTTCACAAACACATAAATGTTGAACAAGATAAGGCAGATAAGTATCGGTGATTCAATTTTATAAAAATCTTCACATCTTAACATCTCAGTAACCGTAATAACTGAATACTCTTCTCTCGGTCCTCTCATAGCTCTTAAGGAATTACATAATACTCAGGGTCCGCTAAAGGACAATATTTTCCTGTGAATCTACTCAACAAATGTTTAACCTAGATCTAATCTAAGACAGAGCAAACAGCCTTAGGATGTACCGTCGAATAACATATATGGTTTACGTGTAATCCTGGACGGAATTAGCCGAGATTAGGTTGGAATTACGCTATTTGCCCAATAAATTCATTTGTTCACGACTCAAAGGACCAAAATTTGTATTTTCGGTAAAATAATTAGGACCATTTTCCGGGCCATCAGATATTTTGCGAATATTAGGACCTGCTTATAAACGTATGTACCTATAGTTGGTTTAAATAGGGTTCTATCTGGGACAGTGGTATTTTTGGAACTAGCAAAGGTTAATGTATGTAAAGTAGCATCAGCCTTTTTCAGACGTGAGTTAGGTCACGATTTATCCAAGAGCAAAAAACTTTTATCTTAATCTTTCGTATGAAATTCTAAGGTGTACCTGTATTCGTAATGCTTCTATGCTAATTTTTGTTATGGCTGACCAATTTTAGTGCTTTTTTTGCTTGCGGACTTATTTGCATTGAATCCGTTTTATTTTCTTCATATTGGCAACCGAGTCTCAAATACGGTGTTGTGGGCCATGAATCCGATTTTATATTCGTCAAAATAAAGCAAGATATATGAGCAAAGAGATTGACATTGACATTTCAAGGTCACAAGGAAAAAAAACAAGGAATAACTGTCAGAATTCCAAAACAAAAAAAAATATTAAAAGAAAAGTCTTTAAAGCGATTACAAAAGCCATTCTCCTTTGTTGTTCCAACTTATTAAGTTGCTTTCAGATTGCCACAATTTATGGAAAGGCAGAACTTTATCATCTTCATAAAAACATTCCATTGGTGTCAACTGGGTAAGAGGGCGTAATGTCAAATTAGTGTCGGACCTCCGTCGGCATCTATTTTAGACGAATTTTCCAGACATAAAGTTCCAGCAAAATATCATGTTCTGGTCTTTATTACGCTCTTTATGCATACGATATGATCTAGGTAAATTATTTTGACGATTGTTTTGTTTATTTTATTTTTGTCATAAAGTATATGGGAGTTAAAGTGAGGTTTTATTTTACGCGCCTTTTATTATGAAAACATTTCTACTGTATTAATTTCTTTAATGAAAACTTAACATTATTATTTTTGTGATCATAATTCAATTGCTTATTCCAGAGATAACAGAGAATTAAATGAATATGTACTATTTTCTCGAAGAATATTATGATGGTCTTACAAAATATGTTGTTGAAGTAATGGTGAACAAATAAACAGGACAATAGTATATAAAAATGTACTTCAGCATTCTTGTCACGCGGGTCGCCCTCTTGCGACGCGGAGCGAATTCCAATTCAAGTCCAACCTTAACAAGCACTAATAGGGTCCAAAATTGAATACTTTGACGGGGTCCAGAAAAGAGAAATGTTAAAACGGTGTCAAAGGTGGCAAGGACATTGGAGATGAGTAGTTAGAATGGTCTCCTAGAGGGTTTTTCATCAGACTTTACATAATTATCAAACTTGATTTAGTTGAGTGAGTCCTTAAGTTGAAATTAGGGTCGCGTAACTAGAAAAGAAAATTGTGCAGATTACAAGTGCTTCGTATAATTACGGGAAAAAAGTACTACAAGGACCAACTCAATTTTTTCTGTTTGATCCCCAAATTATCGTGGAAATCAAACCGTTACTTTGTATGCCCCTTCGCCCAAATTGTTTTGGCGTCAGTTATTTCTTTTACAAAAATCTTTCCTTATCCGTGACATGATTTTGGTACGTATCTAATGAGGTGTTTTATTTCGATATTTTTGCAAGTTTGGAGTACTTATAAGAGGAAAAATCGTAAAATTATCCTCGTTTTTCTTCTGTAGGGTAGAATGGGGTGATTACAATATTTCGCATTATTTTACGATTTCGTCAATGTGAAATTCCTTATAAATTATTGTTACCAATATTATTATGTTATGGATAGTAACTGTTAATACTAATTGTGTACAATCATTAATTATTATCAAATGTAATTAAATCATGTTCAACGAGGCATCAATCAATTAGTTTATTACTGGTTCGAATTGTAACTAGTCGATTGTTTTGAAAGGTCTGGCGATCTACCTCTATTTTAGAATATGGACAACAATAGTCACTCAGAAGACGAAACTTTACTTAGGTATATCTATAAACATGTGATAACTAACTTTATAGTGATCATAACTCATTCATGAATAACCAGAAACTCTGATGAACGTGTATTTTATCCCATAAATGGCCTTTCATTCACCCCATTAAGTACAAAATACTTTCTTACAAATCCCTGTTACAGCAGAACATTCTGGTCGCGCATAGCAATCCCGCTGCTGTATAACTAATGTTGGATTTGGCGTTGAGGGACCTAACCTAACCTGTTGGTAGTTTAAAACTTTTATACCTAGTTTATAGTTCAATACAGCTTTTCTTTTTGAGGGGGAAAAATCATCCAATGACTTCTCCCACCCGAGTCAGGCCGAGAGGGAGTGTCAGACTCTTACTGACTAAAAACCACCCCGTTTCTACTCCTGCACTTCGAGCCAAAGCCCCGGTAACCCGTTAAGTCTTCCGCGGCTCCGTACCGGCATTAGCCCTGTTGCGCCCCATCTGTGGTAGTCTGATGGTTCTTTGAGGCGCGCACGGAACGCGACGGGTCGTATGCTCGGGCCTGGCTCTGGTCGTGCGGTGAGTTACCCGTACTCAGTTCAATACTGCTGTATGTCTGTAGCGGTTACTGAAATGAGCATTTATTTGAGTAATTTGCTTTAAGTGAAGTGTGTGGCTGTCTCGACTATATCATTTTCTTAAGGGGTTGATGATGACCAAATTGTTCAATTGTTTTTTTATAAACATTACCCCATACTAGGATTTTCTCCTGTGTCGTGGATGCGTTAACAAACATAAAAGTTCACAAACACATGACACCCAGACCCGGAACAAAAATCTGTGGATCACACAAAGAGTTGTTCCGTGCGGGAATCAAACCCGTGACATGGTCAGTTGCCTAACCACCACTCCAACTGTGCAGTCATTCAATTCAACATGGTGTTCTTCAAAAAGGGAGTAAATTGGCTTTCAAGAGCAGGCAAGGCGCATGTGATGCCACAAATGCTGGATGCGTACATAGGAATGCTTTAAAGATTTAACTAATGTTACATTAACTGGTATCTGTATACAAAGCAGGCACCGAGGGATAGACAATAGCACCACCTGTATTTTTGGTTAACCTATCTGTGATCTTAAAGCCGTTTGACAAGTGATTATGGTATACCCTTTCAGTAAAGGGAGGAATTTGGTAAGTATTAGACGCGTTGGCCGATGACGATGAAGAAATAAGAACTTAAAGAGAATAAGAAAAAGAGTAGTACTTACATTGCATTACAGCAACAGAAATAAATGTAGGTATAATAAACCTGGTGTACAAAAGCTAATAAAATAAGATTAATTAAAAAGTAATGATATTCAATGTTATTTAACTATTCATCATATAAATATTTTGGAACAATTATTACCAAAACACAACTGATACGACTTTATGTAGAATCCTTTGAAAATATGGATGCTCATTAATTTAAATTTCACTTCTACAAATTGTAACTCAATCGGAACTTTCCAGTTATTTATAATTAAGCACAAAATACGATAAGGAATTTATTAATTGTGGTCGAAGTTTGGTCGATTGCCAATATTTTATATTGGAGCCAAGCCAGTGTTCGGGGTAACAATCATTGCTTTCGTCATTATTGTACGGTGTAGAATTATGGAAGAGGAGAAATAATTTTTGTAGCCCTTCTTCTGATACGTAGTCAATGTTTAGTAGTGATGAGATGTACTATGTACACAATCTGATAAATTTTGTTTTATACCTATATTTTATGGGCCGACGTTTGACCACTATCTCGCCTGGTGGTAAGCGATTATGCGATCTACGATGGAGTACGTCGTTCCATAAGCAACCTATACACTTGGGCACACCCACCCTTCAGGAAATACAGACTCTGGCAAAGAATTCCACTCCTTAGCAGTACGCACAAGGAATTTATTTAATTTTTAGATTTTAATCTTTGACTATAATCTATCAGCAACTAGTAGCTGATTACAATTTTCTTGCATGGATGACATGATAGGCTACTCGTTTTGGTTATTGCTTTCTGAAAATATAATAACAAATACAATAACAGCCTGACGTTATTGTAACACAAGTATGGGATATTATTATTGAAAATCTTTTAATAAATCGGAATAGTCTCTTCAGCTATCGTCCGTATACATCATCAGCCAAAGGCTTGTGATTGAACGTCAGCTCTAAAAGGACTTACCAAAATAAACGGCATTCGTATTCCCGAATTGAATTCACCCAGGTACTTGACGTACCCCTGAACCACGTCTTTACATCCGAAATGCATTTCAAAAATTCTTTTCAGACCTACGGCTACGTCGCCATAAATAAATCTTGAGTTCTTTAAATTTCTTTTTCCCTCTTATGCCGTCTCAATGAGTCTCGGAATACTTGGGAAAGCATAAATCAATATTTTGCTGTAAGTGTTCAAGTCGGGATAAATGCAAAGGGTTTTAATACCCGCAGGGAAAGGTTAAGATGCACATAACATAGAAGATATCATTCGCTTTTCTTCTTTTTTGTTATGAGTCCTGTGCAAAATAATAAGCTTCTATTGCCATAATTATACGTATTTAAGTCAAAGTAGTCAATTCCAGGCTTCGTGATGTTACTGTGAAATTATCGAAAAATCGAGACCATCCCAGTAACATTTTGCTCGACCTGCAAATCAAATCCGAATCTAATTACAATACGCCAGTCCTAGAATACTAGGACGAGCATTAATATTTTGCTATAAATATTGAAGTTTTTATAAATAGAATAGTAATTCTATGTGTGAGTGTACAGGCTGGTTGCTAGTTCTATACTGGTGCAAGCAAACGTTTTTGATTTAGTTACGTCGGCGACTGTCGGCGTTACTGGTTTACCAGTTCAATGAATTTAGGTCTCAAGTTGTTTTTGTTTTCTTTTACGTATTTATGTTTTTATAAGCTGTCGTAGTATATCTAAACCAGTATTATAAGCCAATATATTCACGAAATTTGATCATTAGAGCGTACACCATAAACTAATATAGACATGATTACTGAATCTATTATTATGTAATGATTTTGTTCTAATAAAAAACAGACTGGTTAGTTCACCATTAAATAGCTCTGAGTACAGCTGTATAACTCTGTCACCTGGTATAGTATTTTTTATGGATAGTGTTTCAACAAACAAAATAATAATAACTTGTATAATACTGAAACTATCCTATTGCATAATAGTAACCTAGGCAGACAAGTCCCCGTAATATTTTAATTAAAAGGATTATAAACATGTTCACAAGTAGCACTTCTTAACTCAACACAAACACGAGAAATATTGTGGAGAATTCACTTACGTGTAAAATTAACTACATAATTACTAAATAACATTACTAAGATAAAACAAAGAGTAGGAATTTCAAAACCACAACAATACTGCACCACATGGCTCCAAATAGTGCTAACGCACTTACATTAATTAATGTTGGAAGTTTCGAGAAAATTCTAAGAATTTCGTGCGAGAGAAATTGGCGCGGAGTGGCTTACGATATACTTTGATTAATATAGAACAAGCTACATACACTACTGTTTGTAAATTGTTCAGTTCAAATAGCTTTATTTGTAGAATCAAGTTGTGACACATAATACGTTTTAAAGCTAAATAACATCATGTTTATAAGAGAACAGGATTTGGTTTTATGAAAACTCGTTCATTATTTGTTTGACAGATTTAAAACACGAACTTATAAATTAAAAACATGTTCCTTTTTTAACTAATAATGAAGTATAAACTTTATCCTAAGGTGGGAAATTGTCAGTAACCCTTCGTCTGGGGATGACGAAAGCGTCTGTCACACGTGAATACGAGGGTATGGGAGTCACATTCTTCCGCAGCCCCCGAACTTGTGGAGGTCTGCTCTCAAGATGCACAGAGGAGAGAGTTGGTTGATCTCCTCCGTGCTACGTCTCGGAGGCGCGCGTGGACACAACGCCTGCCACCGTGTTGGGTCCTTTAAAACGGGGTGAAGGGGACTTCCCCAAGTCCGCAAGTGCGCCTACTGTGGGAGGATAATGAAGTATAAACTAAGCCAAATGGCATTTAAGCGCATGTCGGGCAAGAAAATCTAAAACACGCATGTCCTTGAGGTACCTAAATACATTATCTACTACAATTACTATTCCCATACATTAAGTTTCCTATTCTCTGAAAAGACAAGTGCTTAACGCCTTTTAGCTTTTAGCGCTGGTCAGTCCAGTTAAACTGCGTCATAACAATCAAACTGCTACCCATTTCAAGAAGACTTTCAACTAAAGCTGCCTAGTTAAAACCGTGTACTATAAAGCAGGTATCTAGATCTAGCCTTACAGTTGTGCTGCAAAGCCGATAATCTCGTAAGAGTTGAACGTACTTCTGTAAATATTAGCTGGGTTTTCGAGATAAAAATGTGAATTGCTTGTTTAAAAATATTCTACCTTTTTCTCTCTTATTTGCACTAGGTTCTGGTATATTTTGGCTTAATTGTGAAGGTGTAGCAGATATTTGTGTTGGAATAGGAATTTCTTGATTATTTTTAAGCCTTTGTGTGTCCTGCAAGTAGACTTTTCTACATTCCAAAAAGAACATTATTTGATTTCGTTTACAGAGTTAAGTATAACTTTCTTGTATTCTATACTTTATGATAACTTTTTTTCTCAGAGAAGTCAGTTACGAAATCTCAGCCTCATCGTTTACTCGAAAAATTGACGTGTAAAAGTGCTGCCTTGCAGCCTATTTGCAGAAATAAATTCATTTGTTTCACTTATTTCATTACGATTAGACGAACAAAACAAGTACAAGTACTTTCTGAATCTAACTTAACTACTCGTTCATTAGAAATAGTAAACAAACGATTCGTCTTTAACTTCAGGAAACAGTAAATTGCTATAGCATTTCCACACGTCAAGCCAATCTCAAAGACAATGATAGTACAATGACAGTAGCCGTATTCAAGCCAATACGTTCGTAACCTCTCCTATCACCGTAACTGTGTGTAAACAGACTTGAATTGTTTGTCTCCAATTGGGCGAATACCTCGATGTACGAATGGATAGCCGGTCAATTGTTTAGCACAGGCATGCATAGTGAACTGGTCCAAATGGTTTAACCGTTTGCGGAAACCATCTTTATCTACACAGTACAAGGTTTAATCTTCTAAAAAATATTCACAACGTCTAGGAAGTATTTTTCCAAGACATTGCTTTCATCATGATACTTGTTTACATAAAGTATCAAAAATATCAGAACCCGATTTTTCCTGGTAACAAAAACCCTTTGATTGTTTATATTGCAAAAAATCTTTCTAAGTTGATCTCTATTTTGTCCGCGCAAACACAATAGCCATTTCCATCATATACACATGGAATTCCGTCGAGATTTATACACCCACTGGAATGTTATACATTGGCGTTTGTGTGTCCAAATCCTTGCCGTGTTTACAAAACCATCGTTTACAGTCGTGTACCGCTTTAATCTTTGGTTCATTCGCGAATCCGCTTTTTGTGATGTCGGTAGTATGGGCTGGTATGATATCGTGAGCTTCCGAAATGGGTTTTGTTTGTGATCGACGCGTCTGTGGCATGTGACGTCTATATAGGGTGTTGACAGAAACCTAGTTCTTGTATAAGTTGCAATGTAAGGCTTGTGTATCGTATTGTGTGCCTAGTTCCCGAATACAATGAGCTTTATTGACGTTTTCGAGAATTGATTGATATTTCAAATTGTTGGTTTCAATAGTGCTGTCGAGATTGACGTGTTCCGATTGCCATTTGAATAGTTTGCGATTGATAGTTAGTGTTTCTACTTCAATTTGAATTGCCTTTGTCTGTGTTGATGACAGTCGTTTGTATGTTGGTTGTTTGAGAACTGAATGAACTAGGCCAAGACTGAGTTAGTAATTTATAGTAGAGGAATATTAAAGACTTTGAACAGGTATTCTCAAATATATCACCCATGTAATAATTTAGTATAAGCCACTCATAACTCATAGGCCCAAAAAATAAAATAGTGTCTGCACGAAATATTTCACAATAACAAACCTCTATAGGCCAACAGTTTTTCCTTGTGCAACAAAAATATAAAGAAGATACGACACGATTTGGAGATGACATATTAATAAAGACGGATGGCGCCAGACAAATGGTTGCCATGTAGAAGCACATTCAGTAAATACCAAACTTATATCCGTGTGATCGATGATAGAGATTGTGTCGATAGGATGTGATTAATCAAACGATGGCTAATCGATAACGCTATGTTGTTCTCACGAGTGTCTATTCTTATAGAAACATTATCCATGACGTTAAGAAGCTAAATTAATATTGGCTTGAGTGATCTATCTAATAGATTCTTCTTTTCACTTTATCAAACAATTAAGGATTTCTAAAGCTAAGTTTTTTTTTCTAACTTGTTTAAAGAGGTGTCCAAATTGAGTAATAAAATAAAAGTAAAAAGTCCTTTGAGCGTTCTAAACCAATTTCTCAGTAATTACTGCAAATAAGTTTCAGAATAATGTCATTAAAAGAAAATAATTCACAAAAGATAAAAAGGTAGACTAGAACAAAAATTTTCGTAGTCGTAAATATTTAATAGTTTCAACTTATAGCCTTTTAAAACCAAAATTTTCGGCCATTAGCACACCTACAAACTTTCTAATTTTCATCCCATCAAATTTAACGAAAGCAATAATGTAACAAAGGCTCATCTCGTTCTGAGGCTTAATTACCAAACTTGTTTCAACCCAACAATTTTTTCCATCGCCTCAAATTAAAATTTCTTTACAAAGGCCAAAGAACAAAACCGGCAAGACCGCTAAACAAGCAAAAAAGGAAATACAAGGAAAAGTGAGGAAAATGGAAAATTTATTCATCGTCAGCACTTAGATTGGTGTCGCAAAGAAAATGGTGCTACAAGCCATTGAGCAAAACGTGGAATTAAAACTTAATGGGATGTGTTAAGATGGAGATGGAAAAATAGGAAAGTTTCATTAAAAGGAATCGGGCTATTTGTTTTGTTAACGTTAACAAAACACTTTCTATAAGGTTCCACTTACAGTCCATCTCTATTGATGTCAAATTGAATGTACTGTTCAGTTTGATTGTATTTAGAAATAGAAAAAAAATATTTGTGCTTACCAGTACTAAATTGTCTTACGAAATGCAGTACCTATTACAAAGAAAGTAATTTTAAGAATAAAGTGGAGTGAAATTTAAATAAAACATTAATACAATTCAACCCTTAGAGTACCAACTTCTGTCACCAGTTACTGACGCTAATGAAGGTTTGACTTTTACCATTTTAAACTTGGCAGTTAAACTATTAGATAGTGACAAACTATAATTTAGTAGCGACAGCGTATACTTCTAATTAAAAAAGATGAGATAGAATAACCTATATAGAATTGAACGTTTTGTGTGAGTGAACGTAACAGAAAACGAAGCAACACAAATTATCAAAAACATCTACATCGTACATCGTAGGCCGCATCATCGGTTAGGACCAGGTGAGGCAAAAACCAAACATCGGCGCATCAAACATAAAAAAACACATAAGATTATTACAAACATATATAACAAAAACCATCGAATGAATCGTAAAAGCTAAAGTAAATGTACACACGAATAGTTTATTCCATACTGGGCGAAAGTTAGGAAAGATATCCAACAAACTTTCTTTCATGTAACTAGTGTTCGGAACTGTGATACAATGTTACGTTGCAGAACATTTTTATCTTTCGATGTCAGTGTTGAAATCATAACTGTCCAAGTGGGAGTTGGAATAACCATGGAGGGTTTATTATCTTTTGTTTTATTTTTTAGATGTCAAATCCGTGGTGTAAGTATAGTATTATTTGTAAAAAGAATATCAATTTTACTGTAATTATAATATTGTCCTCTATTGAATGTGAAGACTGCGGAAGACTTAACGGGTTGCTAGGGCTCCGGCTCGAAGGGCAGGAATAGGAATGGGGTGGTTTTTAGTCAGTAAAAGTCTGACACTTGCTCCCGCCTTACCCAGGCGGTTGATGATTTTCATCCCTTAAAAAAATGAATGTAAAGAAAAATAGATTATTCTCGAGAAAAAAAAATCTATTTCCAAAAAGATTTTAATACAAGTTGATCATAATACACACACATTCAATATTACTTAAGAATTTTAGGGAAATGTAATTGTATAACAAAGCTTAATTTTGCATAATTATTTTCATATTGAACTCCAAAGACATCGTCTCTCAATTGTTTCACAGTAAAACTACAAATTACATTAAAAACATTCAAGAAATTCTAATACAAAATAGATATAAACTTCAACAACAGAAATTGATGTAAAATTGAGTTATGAAATTTTATCCAAACTTACATTATCCATTCCAAAATGTAATCCAAGAGAAACTGATCATAAACTAGTAAAATCAACATCAATTTATTTTGTAGTATTATTTGAAACAACAATAGTTTGATGGAAACTTTCTTAGCAACTAATCGAAGTTTTGATGTGATCAAATCTATGAATAATATGATATCGAGCCTTTTGTTTCTAAAAGAGGAAGGCGCAGAAGTGATAGAAGATGCGTGGTATACGAAATAGACGGCATAAGCTGTGCCTTTAGCCAAACGCCACTTTAGCGCTTGTCTACAGAGAAAGTAGAAAACTAAATGTATGGGGATGACACTTACAAGTATCAAAATTTACGTCAATTCCATATAATTTGGTTTTCTATTCTACCTCTATATGTAGACAAGCGTTAAATGGCATTTGGCTACAGCTTCTGGATACTTAAATGTATAGAATAATTTGGTCCTATGGGTACACGATCACGCCACACGACCAGAACCAGACCCGAGCGTACTACACACGGCGCATTGCGTTCTGCCTCAAAGAGCCATCGTCTGATTGGACCCGATAGGGCTGATGCCGACACGGAGCCGCGGAGAAGATAAAAGGTTGCCGGGACACCGGATCGAAGTGCAGCAGTAGGAACAGGGTGGTTTTTAGTCAGTAAGAGTCTGAAAATGGGTAATATAGAAACTATGTAGGTTGATAGCATTATATTCATGATCAATTGGATTAATAACTTAAATCTGACTTAGTTCATTATAATATTTACTTTACATTCCGGCTTATAGGAGTGATACCGGTTTTGAGAGAGTAAAGCGACCGTAAATATACATTAAATATTTAATATAATATATATAAAAGAAAATAGAAGTACATCATCAACTGCAGCATTTTTAAATTTTTAACCGACTTCAAAAATGAGGTTTTAATTTTGACCTGTTTATGATGTTTGAGCTCGATTATATCGCAATTGGCTTTTTTATGGAATAAGAGGCAAACGAGCAGACGAATCACCTGATGGTAAGCGATCAGCGCCGCCCATAGACACCCGCAACACCAGAGGAGTCACAGGTGCGTTGCCTGCCTTTTAAAAAAGAATACGCTCTTTTCTTGAAGGTTTGGCTGAACCGATGTTGGTGTGGTTTCCAAAAAGTCACACTTAGAAAAATATTTTAGTATAATTATTCATTTACCATTCCATATACCATTCATAAATGTCGGTTTTCGGTCTTTTGAACGTAATACATAAAAGTCATATCTATCACTAAAATTATATGTTCAATACTCTTTCAACCGTATTCGGGATCTATACCAACGGGACCATCTCTAATTAAATTTATATTTTTCATAAAAGTTAAAACTGATTATCAATTCAGTTACAAGAGGACACGAACAACTCTGAATCCATCGAGCCGTTGCATTAGATGGGACAAATGGCATAATGAATATTTATCAGTACAAGTAACATTTTTTATTCCAAAGCCTCGGTTCCGATAGCGAACTCGGAATGCAAAAATAATAGAAATTATCAGCAATTTAGATTACTGTTAAGGTTTTTTGCGAATGGCGGGACGCATAATAATTAAGTTGTCTTTTGTTGCTTGAAGCTAAGGAGAGGGAAATTCTTTTAGATTTGTATTTCATTTCCCTTAAACTTCATGCTTCTTGAATAGCATTGGAGCTAGTCCATTACAAAAAAACAGAAAAAACCTACACATTAACTATTTTGATACTCTCGACAAACAACTCAATAACCTATGCCTTAATTATCAGCATGTTATTATCATGGGCGATTTTAATACTTGCCTCCTCAAACAAGATTCACGTGCACATAAACTCGAATCACTATTGTCATCTTTTAACCTGCATCTACTTCCCCTTTCAGCTACTCACTATCCCCCAACTCGTCTCCTTCCTTGCTCGATCTTATGATTGTGTCGTCCCCTGGACATGTAGATGACCACGGTCAACTGACTGCTCCTTTCTCCTACCATGACCTTATTTATGTATCTTATCGCATTCGTACTCCTAAACCTAAACCTCGTTACTTGAACCCACGTAGTTACGGACGGCTGGATCTGGGGGCGTTACGGCACGATGTCAACCTGACTGACTGGAGTTCTGTGGTTGATGCTGATGATGTCGATGTGAAAGTTAACCTGTTTAACGCGATAATTGTCGACTTGTTTGATAGACATGCACCTTTGCGACGCATGAGGGTTAGGCACGATCCGGTACCTTGGATCACTTCTGACATTACAGAGGCTATGGCTCGTAGAGACAGGGCCAAGCGGAGGTGGAAACGTAGGTCTACAGATGAAAATCTTTCCTCTTATAAAAATCTTCGTAATCGCTGCAGTCGTCTGTGTAGGGATGCTAGGAGGCGTTACTTCGATGACAACCTGGCTAACCACAACGCTGCTGATGCCTGGAAGTTCTTGCGATCTGTGGGCATCGGCAAATTTCCTGTCAATGTCAGTAAGGATGTTGATCTTATCTCCTTGAATCATCATTTCTCCCACTCCCCTATTTCACTTGACAACCTTACAAAAACTAAAACTCTTCTCAACCTTTCCTCTCTACCGCTTCCCTCTTGTTCTCCTTTTGTGCTCTGTAGTGTGTCCGAGGAGGAAGTAAAAAAATCCATGCTTGCCATTAACTCCTCTGCAGTGGGTAGTGACGATTTATGCTCCCGTATGTTTATCCCCATTCTTGACCTCCTTCTTCCTATTCTCACTCACATTTTCAACTTTTCTTTATTCTCTTGCTCTTTTCCTTCTGCTTGGAAAACTGCCCACGTTATTCCGTTACAAAAAACAAATAACCCTTCTACCCTTTCACATTACAGACCTATTTCCATACTGCCTTTTCTCTCCAAGGTCATGGAACATATTGTTCATAAGCAGTTGACTTCCTTCCTGACGTCAAACTGCCTCATTTCTCCCTTTCAATCGGGATTTCGCCCTGGTCACAGCACGGTCACAGCTTTACTCAAAGTGACCGATGACATTCGCTGGGCTATGGACAACCAATCTCTCACTGTTCTTGTGTTGTTGGACTTCAGTTCTGCCTTTAACTCCGTGGACTTTGACATCCTGCTAGGGGTCCTGAAGGCCAACAATTTCTCTTCTTCCTCTCTGGCCTGGTTTGAGTCTTATCTTCGGGGTCGCCGTCAGAGGGTCCGCCTTGAAGAAACTTTTTCTGATTGGTGTGACCTTGCTGCTGGGGTACCCCAGGGTGGCGTCCTTTCTCCTGTTCTTTTCTCCATCTTTATTAATACCGTTGCCAGGGTCATTTCATCCAATTTCCATCTATATGCGGATGATTTGCAGCTATATCGCCACTTTGGCTTGTCCGAGGCCCATTCTGCTATCGATGCCATGAATCGTGACTTGGATGGCGTTGCCGAGTGGGCTAGGTCTTTTGGCCTGCAAATCAATCCTCTCAAGTCTCAGGCCATGATCATCGGTAGCAGATATTATCGAAACGCTCTCGACGTGTCTAGCCTTGGTCCGTTACGTTTGAATGGCACACACATTCCATTCACTGATACTGCAAAAAACTTGGGGGTGCATATCGACTCGAACCTGTCGTGGGCCTTTCAGGTGAACGAGGTTAGTCGGAAAGTTCATTTCTCCATCCACTCGCTGAGGCGCCTCCAGACCCTGCTTCCGATGACGACTAAGATTCACCTCGTCCAGGCGCTGATCTTGCCTCTCATTGAGTATGCAGATGCTTGCTATTTGGACGCCACAGAGAAGCTATTAAATAAACTTGAGCGTTTACAAAATGTATGTATCCGTTTCGTCTTTGGTCTTAGGAAGTTCGATGATATTTCTGAATTTCGTAAAAGGCTCAAGTGGCTCCCAATCCGTCTTCGCAGGAACACTCGCATATTGTGTCTCCTCTATAACATCCTGTTCAACCCAGCCTATCCTACTTATCTCCGAGACCGTTTCTCCTTGGTGCGTCCTCCTGAAGTCCTTACTCGTTCTCATCTTAAATCCTATCTTAAAATTGTGCCCGATAATACCAACTTCTACTACTACTCCTTCTCCGTTCATGCAGTGAGACTATGGAACTCACTCCCGCCGAACATTCGGGACGCCAAGTCAATCTCTATCTTTAAGAAACAAGTGAGAGAACATTATCTTTCCTCCTGTAATATAGATCTGTTTGTTTATATATATGTATATATATACCTCTATATATGTAGGTATATTTATATAAAGGTTTTTTTTTTCTTTTTATATAATAGCATTGTATTGGTTTGTTTTATTGTTTATTATTGTTATTTCTATCGGTTTCTTCGGTATTATTACTTTTTTTTTAAATTGATATTTTTCTTGTTTGTGTAATTATATCTTTTCCTGCCACTGGCCCACAGGAAGAGATTCCAGTTGGAATATGTGGGGCCTATGTACTCTGTTTTTATATATGTGTTGTCATCTGTGTTGAATGTGTGTACATAAATAAATAAATAAATAAATAAATAAAATAAATATAAGGGATATTGGACCAGTTTTAACAAAACTCGTTTGAAACCCGTTCGTTAACGTGTCGATTTAAATACAATATAACATCACGCCTTTTATCCCCGAAGGTACGCAAAGGTGCACAATACTGCACTTAATATCACTGAATAATTACACCGACTTTTCACTATTTATGTTATGAGTCCCTTGTAATATGAGATGAGCCTATTTCCACAATTTCAGACTTCGTGCTGCTACTGAGATTTAAACAAAAAACCAATAATACTTTGCCCGACCCAGAAATCGAACCGTATCGGGTACTTTGCCCGGCAGTCGCACTTGCGACCAATCGGCCAACGAGGCAGTCTATTCAAATACAGGTCACAAAATTCGTACTATTATTATTCAGAATTTAAAATTTAACATGAAATAGGTACATCAACATTTCTTTTACTAACTTTTTTATGAAGTCGATAAAATTAATAGGAAAAACTTGAAAGATTACTTAACATTATCATCCAACCAGTGAATTAACGTTAAACTCACTTATGATTCAATATAAGCTAAATATATTCAGAAGTCAGATACAATTACAAACTTTTTGAAGTATAAAATTTGCGTAGGTTTGTAGCCACACTAGCCATAGCACAAGCTACAAGGATTTAGACCATCGGTTAACAGAAACCAAGAAGCAGACAGCTCTGAAAAGAGCTATATTATTCAACGTTTTTGACCACCTCTGTTAACACAGACAGCTCTGAGAAGAGCTATTTTATTTCACGTTTTTGATATGCTCTGTTAACACAGAAAGCTCTGAAAAGAGCTATTTTACTGAACGTTTTTGATCCTCTGTCTACAAGAGACGAAGTAACTCGCCGACGCCGCTGCCAGTATCACGCGCCGACCAACGCGCGTAGGTATCGCAGCGCGGCACGGCGCACGGCGTTTGCATCTTCACGGCTCGACGGTCGCAGGGGGAAAGGACAGAGGCACGCGTTACGCAATATTTATAGCGGCGCGAAACTCAGCGCGCGGCGCTGCGGAGGCGCGTCCTCTTTGCACGGACCTCACACTCATCGACTATCTCGCTCTTTTATCGGCTATCCTTTTCTTTCCATTGTTCACGATGTAAACAAAGTTCTGTCCTAAATAGTGTAACGCTATTGGCTATAATTTAGGCGATGTTATTGGTGTACAAATATCTAAATTTTATTTATTTTTAATTTAATAGTTTTAATTGGTTAATGTACAGAATTAGTTGTAAGTAGCACTAGTACCAATTTTTGTATAAAAACAACCACCTCCGGCTAATAAAGACATTCGTTCTACGACAACAAGTTGTTTCACTAATAACAACCGATCTCCAAAGTGGTGACCCCGAGCAAGAACAGCAAGAAGAACAAATCCCTGCTGGAAGAACGAATCCCTGCTGGAAGAAAATTAATTATTATCCAACATCAAGATGGCAAATCCCTGCCCGACGGAAGACCTAACCCACACCGTAGCGAAGACGGAAACAGCTGGCATATCCCTCACAATGCGCATTCCACCATTCTGGCGTGACCGACCACGTCTATGGTTCATTAGCTTCGAAGCAGCTACCAACGACATGAAGAAGGGACAGGCTCAGCTCGCCCAGATGGTCATCGCACAGCTCGAACGTCAAGACATCGAGCAAATCATGGACCTCCTATACAACCCGCCGGAGACGAATCAATACGACGCAATCAAGGAACGTCTCATATCTGCCTATGAAGAGTCCGACAGCCGACAGTTCCAGAAACTACTGTCCGAGATGGAACTCGGCGATCAGAAGCCTACGCAGCTACTCCGCCGCATGCGTAACCTAGCCAGAGACAAGGTCCCTGACTCCACGTTACGACTCATGTGGACCAACCACTTACCATCACACATCAGATCCGTCCTGGCCGTCAGCGAATCATTTAGCACAAAAACTGAGCTGGAAGAACTCGCTCTCCTCGCTGACAAAATGATGGAGCAGTCCGCGTCAACTACAGAAGTCTCAGCAATACAACCATCACCAGCACAGTCCACGTCATCATCACACACCGATACACAATACCTTATCAACGAGATAAGAAAATTATCATTGGAGATCGCCGAATTAAAGTCAAGACCAGCATACAACCCCGACTACCGCCGCCGCCATTACCCATCTCAGCAACGCACACGCAGCACGTCACGTTCACGGAATCGTGATTCATCATCACCTTCACCATTCTGCTACTACCATCGGCGCTTCAAAGAACAAGCTCGACGCTGCACACCTCCCTGCTCATTCAAAGCAATGACCTCGGGAAACTAAACCGAACGTTGGCGGAGGCGGCTACCGGCGTTCAAGAGAAATCACACCGCCTACACATCACCGATAGAAACACAAACTTATCTTTCTTAGTCGACACCGGAGCCGACATATCAGTGCTACCGAGAAGAAAAGGAGAAGTTGGAACACCGCTACCATTCAAACTGTACGCTGCGAACAACACAACTATAGCTACGTATGGCGAGAGAACACTAACTCTCGACTTCAACTTACGACGTCCGTACAAGTGGACATTTATAGTAGCTGATGTTTCAAGGCCAATCCTCGGAGCAGACTTCCTCAAACATCACCAACTCATCGTCGACTTAAAAAACGGAAGATTAATCGACGGCGTCACGAGCCTAAAAGTCAACGCCCCGGTGCGAGTGTCAGACGTACCTACCGTACGCAGTATCAATTTGTCACAATCATACCACGACATATTAGCACAATATCCCGGCATAACAAGACTAACATCAATGAAATTAAACTCTAACATCAACGTGCAACATTACATCGAAACCCGTGGACCACCAGTTCATTGCCGAGCTCGACCAATCCCACCTCATCGATTCGAAACAGTGAAGAAAGAATTCGAAAATATGATTGAGCAAGGACTATGCAGACCTAGCAAGAGTCCTTGGTCATCACCTCTACACATCGTGCCTAAGAAAAATGGCGATATTAGAGTATGTGGTGACTATCGCCGACTCAACTCGATCACTATACCAGATCGATACCCAGTGCCACGCATCAAAGATTTCACTCACCACCTATCGGGGAAAACTATATTCTCCACGGTTGACCTCAACCGCGCTTATCAACAACTCAGTGTGCGAGAAGAAGACGTCGAGAAGACTGCTATCATCACGCCAATGGGACTATTTGAATTCCCACGTATGTGCCCCGGTTTGAAAAACGCGGGACAAACGTTTCAACGCTACATACATGAAGTACTACGAGGATTAGACTTTGTTTTCCCATTTATCGACGACTTACTACTTGCATCTGAAAACGAAACTCAACATCGAGAACATCTCCACACCGTATTAAAACGCTTAGAAGACAACGGCATTACCATCAACCCCGCTAAATGCAACCTAGGCAAACCTGAAGTACAGTTCCTAGGTTACACCGTATCAGCTGATGGAATCAAGCCGCCGCAACACAAAATCGAAGCAATCACTAATTACCCGAAACCAACGAACATCGAAGAACTAAGAAGATTCCTCGGCATGATCAACTTCTATCGTGATCACGTACCGAACGCCGCATCGAAGCAAGCACCACTAAATGCCTACCTACACAACGTCAAGAAGCGCGATAAGACTCCGATCACGTGGACCGAAGAGGCGACGCAAGCATTCGAGCAATGTAAAGCTAGCATCATAAACGCAGCTCTACTCGCTCATCCATCTCATCACGCAACACTCGCCTTATTCTGCGACGCATCAGATAATTCTGCCGGTGCCGTACTACAACAATACCTACATAATACGTGGCAACCGCTCGGATACTTTTCCAAGAAATTCAACGACGCGCAGAAGAAATACTCCACTTTCGATCGAGAGCTACTTGCAATGTACATGGCAGTCAAACATTTCCGGAAGATATTCGAAGGTCGCCATCTCATCATATTCACCGACCACAAGCCGCTTACATATGTGATGTCCAAGACTCAATCAAATTCCGAAACTCAGAGGCGAACAAGACAGTTACTATTCATCAGTGAATTTACCACCGACATTCGACACGTGAGCGGCAAAGACAACATTGTTGCCGACACCCTAAGCCGCATAGAATCCATCACATTCCCATCTGCAATCAACTACAACGACATAGCGAGTGCGCAAGACAAGGACAGCAACATTAAACAACTGTTATCGCAAGAAAACGTAACTTTGAAGAAAATACCTATACCTAACAGCGACATCGAACTATACTGCGAAACATCGACCTCTTATGTACGCCCGTACATACCTAAACCATATAGAAAACAAGTATTTGACAGTGTACACAACATCAGTCATCCCGGTACACGCACGACTCGCAAACTCATTACTCAAAAATATTTCTGGCCATCAATGAACGCAGACATCGGTTGCTGGACTCGAACCTGTATACTTTGCCAGAAAAGCAAGATACAACGACATACGCACTCGAACGTCGGATCTTTCCCGCCAACCGAGCGATTCCAACACCTACACATTGATATCGTCGGACCGCTACCTACAACACCTCAAGGTCACAGGTACTTAGTAACGATGATCGACCGACTAACTAGGTGGCCCGAAGCAATACCTACCGACGAAATATCAGCTGTTAGAATCGCCGATATTGTGTACCAACACTGGATCGCCCGATTTGGATGCCCGACTACCATCACAAGTGATCAAGGTCGTCAGTTCGAGAGTCAACTATTTCAAAACCTAACTAAACTAATGGGAATCAAGAAAAATCGTACTACACCATATCATCCACAAAGCAACGGCATAATTGAACGTTGGCATCGAACACTCAAGACTGCATTACGCGCCAAACTCGCGAGCGCAAGTACATGGACCGACGTACTACCTACTGTACTACTAGGACTTCGAGCCGCGCTACACTCAGACACAGGTGTGAGTGCCGCCGAACTTACCTACGGCTACAATCTACGTCTACCTGGCGAATTTTTCACTACATGTACCACCTGCACACCTGCTACTTTGGATTATACCTACGTTGACAACCTACGTAATATAATTCAACAAAACAAACCGCAAGTACCTACGAAGCATCACAGCAGCAATAAAAGCGTATTCGTGCATCAAGACCTACTCACGTGCAGCCACGTATTCATAAGAACAGATGCAGTAAAAAAACCACTTCAATCACCATACGAAGGACCCTACAGAGTGTTACAACGTACTGAGAAGGTATACACAGTACAATTACCCGAGCGTCAAGCAAATATATCAATCGACCGATTGAAGCCTGCATTTATACTCACCGAAGACATTCAAGATACTTTACCTCCAACCTCCAGTACAGTTACCTTCACATTACCTCAACCCAGCGTTACCAAGCAATTACCATTACCTTCAACCACCATTACCGAGAAAACCAGCAAGATTACCAAGAAAACACATGTACCGCAACCAACAGCGACGTCACATCCCGGCGATAAGAAAACTCGCTCGGGCCGTGTCGTCAAACTGCCGGTACGCTTCGCTTGAGGGGGAGTACTGTAGCCACACTAGCCATAGCACAAGCTACAAGGATTTAGACCATCGTTTAACAGAAACCAAGAAGCAGACAGCTCTGAAAAGAGCTATATTATTCAACGTTTTTGACCACCTCTGTTAACACAGACAGCTCTGAGAAGAGCTATTTTATTTCACGTTTTTGATATGCTCTGTTAACACAGAAAGCTCTGAAAAGAGCTATTTTACTGAACGTTTTTGATCCTCTGTCTACAAGAGACGAAGTAACTCGCCGACGCCGCTGCCAGTATCACGCGCCGACCAACGCGCGTAGGTATCGCAGCGCGGCACGGCGCACGGCGTTTGCATCTTCACGGCTCGACGGTCGCAGGGGGAAAGGACAGAGGCACGCGTTACGCAATATTTATAGCGGCGCGAAACTCAGCGCGCGGCGCTGCGGAGGCGCGTCCTCTTTGCACGGACCTCACACTCATCGACTATCTCGCTCTTTTATCGGCTATCCTTTTCTTTCCATTGTTCACGATGTAAACAAAGTTCTGTCCTAAATAGTGTAACGCTATTGGCTATAATTTAGGCGATGTTATTGGTGTACAAATATCTAAATTTTATTTATTTTTAATTTAATAGTTTTAATTGGTTAATGTACAGAATTAGTTGTAAGTAGCACTAGTACCAATTTTTGTATAAAAACAACCACCTCCGGCTAATAAAGACATTCGTTCTACGACAACAAGTTGTTTCACTAATAACAACCGATCTCCAAAGGTTTAATAGCGACATTCCTTTTGCGTTCAACAAAGCGAATAAAAATTACTTCAGTACCTCGTTATACTATGCCAAAGAAAACAGTTCTGTGAAGTTTCGAAGCAATCTAAGTACATAATTATGGTAACTTCTTTATGTTACTTCAAGTTTTTACAATTTTTGTTGCCTTTAATAGTTGAAAAGTATTCCCTTGAAGCGTGGGTTTAAATGAAACGCGAGGAAATGTATATACTGAAAGGCTACCTAACATCTGTCTTATCTACACGACATGACCTTTGCACGACGCTCTTCTATTCGCACATATTCACTTGTAGCCAATCCTAGCTCTTCAAATCGAAATTCGAACCGATTCTCGAGGGTAAGATATACATTTGTATGCTAAAAAGGTAATACAGACAAAACAGTGGCCGTTTCATAGTGTATGCTAAAAAATACAATAGTTTTGTGTTACTTTTTACGCTTTTCAAAGGTTACACCGTGTGGAATTTTGTTTTTATATGCAATGGTTTTTGTATGGAATAGGAATAAAATAGATTTTATTGTAAACGTTTTTAGGAGTTGGTTATTTTTATTTTTTATATTTGTATGCTGATTGGAAAGAAAAGAGAGAATGCTATATTGTTGGTTTAAATTCAGTAAAGTGAAAGAAGGTAAGTTTCGTACGTCAAATGCATTGTTGCTTGTTGTTCCCATTGTATACCTACTCTTCTCTGCATCACCCTAAGGTCAGACTGGTAGATAGTGCCCACGGTATTAATTCCACCCTGTGTACGATTGTGCATGAAGTATAAAAGAAAAGAATGAACGCGGATGCTGTTCTCTAGCTTTTTCATGTTTCCTTTTTTATGGGACAAGCCCGCCACTATCTCCCGAAACTGCTGCAACTTCTGTAAGCTAGGATCTACAGTAGATACAATTATGAAAACATTGTAACACTGAAGTCCAATGCGTCCTAGGGCCATAAACAATTATCTTAGACCCCGCAACGATGGGCTCGCTGCCATCGCAGCGGTAAGTCCCCTCTTTGAGGAGTGGCTTGAGAGACGCTACGGCGTCCTCACCTACCGCCTGACGCAGGTCCTCACCGGACATGGAAGTTTCGGGAGGTACCTGTGCCTGATGGGGCGGGAGGAAACGCCCGGGTGTCATCACTGCGAGGACCGCCCTGAGGACACGGTGGAACACACGGTGGGAGAATGCCCTTCGTGGGCTGAGCACCGCCGTGTCCTCAGGGAAGTGATCGGCGATTGCGACCTCTCGCGTCCGGGCCTAGTGCAGGCCATGATGCGGAGCGAGGGGGACTGGGATGCCGTCTCCTCCTTTTGCGAAGCAGTCATGCTAGCTAAGGAGGAGGCGGGACGCGTGAGGCAGCGAAGCGCTGCCTCCTCGCAACCCAGCCATCGCGAAGGACACACCGGGCGTCGGGGATCGCGAGACGATCTCCGGCCACCGTAAGCGCGGACCTGCGGACGGCGAGCATGGGTGGCTCCCCGTCCGACCAGAAACAGACCCGAGCGTACGGCGCGTCGCGTTTCGCGCGCGCCTCAAAGAGCCATCAGACCACCACAGATGGGGCCCAATACGGCCGATGCCGATTCGGAGTCGCGGAGAACCTAACGGGTAACCGGGGCTCCGGCTCGACGTGCAGGAGAAGGAACGGGGTGGTTTTTAGTCAGTAAGAGTAAAACCCCGCAACGAAATTAATCAGAAGATATTAGAAGAGAAGAAAAAGGCTTTAGTTTCCACTTCCCTCGATGAATTTAAAGCAGAAGACAGTATGACTTAAGCCTAAAGGTACAAAAGAGACTAAATAACTGGGAGAAGCCTAGTTTTCAAGCACCACGAAATTAAAACTATGTGTGAGTTGTTATACATGCTTCCAATAATAGGTATGGCAAAAACGCCAAAACGCACTGAAATTAGTTCTAGACCAAGGCTTGTATTTGAACACTCGATGAAACAATTAAATTATCTATGTCTTCTGCCTTGTTTAACGTATTTTGATCATTATATTAATGTAATGTTAATAACCATAAGAACCTTCTCTTGACTTCACTAATGCCTCAGTAACTACGCTCACTAGACATGTTTTGATACAAAAATCCAATTGTCGGTTAATAAATTCTGTACTTACAATAATTTACTGTTAAATACATTTTACTGTATACGATCTCACTAACGTATCATACAGAATTTTACAGGAAGGGATGTTATTTTTTAATTTTAGTAATTTTAATGTTGAACCTGATAAAATACAGAACTGACAATGACTGTAAGATATTAATAACTTTAAACCTAGAAAAAGGTGTGGTAAATCTTTTTTATATTGTTTTTTTTTTAATTCTTTAATGTACTTAAAAGAAACAGTCTGTCTGTTTTATTTCCATTTCAACCATTTGTAAGGATAACTATGGCAGAACATAGATAAAAACAAAATGCGTTTATTTTATTATACGCCATTCATAATTGTACCACTCAATATTTATATTTTGCCAAAAAAAACTACACAGCACATTTCAAACATAGTTTATGATAAACAGTTTGACACATAACATAACATAACATCACGCCTTTTATCCCCGAAGGGGTAGGCAGAGGTGCACACAGAAGTAACACCCACTTTTCACTATTTATGTTATTAGTCCCATGTAATAGGGGGTGAGCCTATTGCCATATACCGGGTACAATTCCAGACTCCGTGCTACTACTTTGAGATTTTTAAAAACCCCGTAATACTTTGCCCGACCCGGGAATCGAACCCGAGACCCCTTGCCCGGCAGTCGCACTTGCGACAGTTTGACACATCATTCATCAAAACCTATTCAGGGACAAATCCCATGTGAAATAAAGTTGTTATAGGCGAATAGATTGAAATATTATTTACTGTTCATTCCCTTGTGTACTTATGTTCGAGTTCGATACATTACGAGTACATAAGATCAAGGTTCTTGGGGAAGTACTCTTGCAAATAAGGCAAAGCTTTTAGATGTTCCGTTTTTCTGTACAGTTTGCATTGCCATTTCATCCCATCTTAAATGACGTAAACAAATATACTTCTTCGAAAAACTAGATAGAGACTTGTATTTATATAGCATACCCATTTTATGCCAGTCATGTGTTTGAAATTGACTTTAATTCTAAAATCATCAGACATCAAATATCCTAAAATCATAAATGTTGGTTTAACTAAGGATAAAACAAAAATATTGAAAATTCGCCACTTATTCACTTAGGTTTGGCAAGCTACAACAATTAAGATTTTCTGAATATTTCTATTCCCACTCATCGATCAAGGGAAGACCAACAAAGGAGTTCCATACTTTTACTGTTGCCAAAAAATACACAGATAGCCCAGAGCAACAACAAAAACGACAATTTAAAATAAGTAAGGGTCAAAGGAGACCCACTTAAAATTACCATTTATTTCACTTAACCGCTGATTGCCAATGAACACCAAATAAAAATAGACCATAATAAGGCAAACGACAGGCACTTATTATCTGCTATGATGGGCATCCTAACGACAAGGAAGATAACACAAATAACAGTAATTGGCATTTTAGCGGAGGTCATCAGAACAGCAATACAAAAACTCCACATAGGAATTAATGTAGCGAGACCGAGAAAAAAATGGCGGTCCATAATACGAAGTGAAAGGACAAAAAAAACGGTAATTAGGGTTCAGTTGGCAATCAAAAGTGAATCCCTTCAGGACGGAAGGCGAGATCGACGGCAATTTGCAACGTGGTCCTTGGAGACGCATTAGACGAAATGTGTTGTTGACCCATTTCGCTACATCTGGGATCCTTAATCTGTGTCGTGTTTTCTTTCCTTGACGTGGACGGAGTTGGTGATATAATGGCGCGGTCGGTCTATTATTATGATGTCGAACGAGAACTTGTTTCGACAATGTGATGTTAGGAAAAAGGATCGGCCGTTGGCCCTTTGATCAGACATTTTTTGCCGTTTTGTCAAAGACTGAAATGGTTTTCATAAAATTACTTATGAAAGTAATTTATCGTTTTTCTGTTCTTTGAAGTAGGTATAAATATTGTGTGTAGTGTTGTCAATACATCTAACATTTGATTACAATAATAGTCATACTTCATGTACGGAACAAGTATTGTAATATATCCAGATGAGAAACAAAAAAAAACTTAAGAAACATTCCAAAGTTTATCTTTTATTTTAAAGATATTTAGTCCTTAATAAGTTAAAGTATTTTTACTCCAGAATTTTATTGGGCAACAAAACCTCAGCTGAGATAAAAACCAACTTAACGTTACTTTACTCTCAATTTCATCTAAGCCTAAAGACAGAACCAGAATACCTGTGATATAGGAAAGTAAAAGAGAAATTATTTCGCAAATGTATCCAATATTGGTAAATTATTATTCTTGTCAGGCTAGCGTCCATTAGTTCTTAGATAAATATATTTTTGTTCACCCCGAAGCTTTTATATGTCAGTCTAGATCCCCATTCGTAACTGTAGTTCGCTTTGTGTTTGTTCCCCTCGATTTATCTCGTCAGGTTTGAGATATTTTATCTGAATGTTGGCTGGGAGCCTGTCTGAGGAGAATGGTGCCAGGTTGGCCTTATTTATGGGTTTGTTGGTAAGGGGTGCAAATTAAAATTGTTTTAGGAACGGTGTTGTTGGTTTGATAAGGAAGTTAACAGCTGTACTAGTCTTTGGTATACTGTGACTTTTTGGTATAGTAAGTTTGTGCATAATAAAATGATAATGGTATTGTAAAAAAATAAATATGAGTTATAACTGGTTATTGAGATCTATGACGGTGATAAATGTACTAATGTTCTGCCATATCTAAAAATTCATTTAACAGCAAGCTGTTAAATGAATTTTTATGGTGCATTCAAGAATGCACCGATATGAGACACAATAGAAAATAGATTGTCTCTTATAATTAACATAACATTCCTTGATTTAGCTACTTATTATTTGACTTGTAACTTGAAATTTTCATGCCATATACAAATGCCAAACATGTCTTAAGTGCACCCCTATCTTGTTCATCCTATATACATGCACTTGAGTGTGTGTGTGTGTGTGTGTGTATGCGTATATATATATACACATGTTTTTGGATATACATGATTCGATTTTATTTAAAATGTTCGTCTACGTTAGAAGGTTAAAGGTGCTTTTTAAAATGTTACTGTATATTTATGTATTCATGAATATTTTCAATTCTTTGTATACTCATAAAACTTATGATTCAATTGGTTTCTAAACATGAAATGTTTTCCATTTTCTCTTCAAACGCTATTCTAATCTCGAGTTTATCAGGCCGTCACATTTTATCATGGCGGCAAAATCTCAACAGCGCTTCACGCGGTGCTTATAAATATTTATTTTGAAAAACAGTTATTTCTGTTTCTTTGTTCACTGCCAAGAAATCTACTTTATCATCGCTTCCCTTTGTTTCGAGAAGAAATCTTTTTAAACGATCATTTTACTAGACACTGACCTTTGGAGCTAAACGAGGCGCTTAATTCATCTCTATTTCGACCAAATTGGAATTTTGTAATTTTGTCGAATCCAAAAATATAATTTTGTATCTTTGAAGGTTGTTTAGAACAAAGGACTAAGATGAAAACGATGTTTCGATTAAAGTCAATTGAAAAGAGTTGAATTCGTTGAAGATTAATGAAAAACAATTTTCCTGCACCAGCTATAAGATACTTTCGCAAAAAATGGGAAACAAATTGTCATTACATCTGCTTAAAGGATTATCAATTTCAAAGGAGGTATGTGTGTTCTATTATTTAATCTTTAAAAAATACTATTATACTCTTGAACTTAAATGATGAATCATGATCATTATCATTAATAAACTCAAAACTTCTTCTCTGCAGTCACTTTTCCTACCAACTGTACAACGAACCAAAATAAAAGTAAAATTTGGTCAGATATTTAGGACTAAAATATGCCTAAAGAAATGTTTGCTGAAAGAATCTTCAACAACTTTTCAACCACTCGTAATACAATTTAATATTTATGACGAGAAAGGGTTAAAACTTCAAAAGTTAGTAGACCATAATTATTATAGAGGTAATATATAATGTTATGCCGTCGTGGCCCGGACGGTAAGATCACGTCTCACCTCGTCAAGACCTCGTCACACGCATGAGGGCACCCCTCATGCGTGTTCGAAACCTACAAACGGCAAGTACCAATGTGACTTTTTTCGAGCTATATGTCCTCTCTCAGACTATACCTCTATAGACACCACTGGCCAACGATGAAGGAGAACATCGTGAGGAAACCTGGGCTTATAATTTCTAATTACAAGTTTGAAATCACCAACCCACAATAAGCAAGGGTGGTGATTAAAGCTCAAACCATCTCCGTGTAAGAAGAGGCTTTGCTCAGCAGTAAGAACTAATAGGCGGTTGATATATGTATGTATTCTTATTATTATACATGCTTATTAACATACCTTTGTCTACAACTGTTTTAGTCACTAGACAAGACCCTAAATCCTACAACCAACTACATATTAATGAAAAATAGATCTACAAAGAGAAAACTTATAGTCCAATATCAAACATACATCTAATCTAATGTTTAAAACATCGTAAGAAGCCAAAAGAAAGACAAGACGAAATATTTGTCTCAATACAAAACAAACGGAGTTGAGCAAAGAAGCCAATCGATGTACTTAGTAACAAAACATAAAATCTTAGGGCATCAAAAAGTGTTTGCTTGTCACAAAATCTGATATGATATCGGCAACAAACGATGGTAATATATTGCTATGAAATTCCTTCGATGTATTATTTTTACGTGTGACTGCTCATAGACGTGAGACGCACACAAATAATGGTTGATACCTACAAGAAAATGTTTTTATTAAAGACAAATCAAATCAAATCATTGTCTATCGATGTTTCAAATCTTGAAACATCGATAGACAATTTATTACTGAGATTATCATTGTACTTGAGTAGCTTTTGTTTTGTTGGATTCCTTTCTTTTTAGGTGAGGTTTCTTTCAAGTTACATTGACATGACAACTGCTGATGTGGATAGGAAGTATTTCGCTATTTTCATTTAAATAAACATTGTCCTACGCAAGGATTTTCTTCTGTGTCGTAGGTGCGTTTGAAAACACACAAGTTCACATACACAATGACACCCGAATTCGAATCAACAATTTGTATATCACACAAAGAGTTGCTCCGTGCGGGAATCGAACTCGCTACGAATTAAATAACTTAATTATAATATTTTACACATTACGTTCGTGCTAATGACACGTTTTCATGCATTGGGGCGTGAATGCAAGGGCGTGTGACATCGATTGTAGAAAAACATGCAATAATATTAATTTAGTAGATAATAGTGTTACATACACTAAATCACTTTTGTTCGTGTTTATTTTTTAGTCCTTGACATGATTTTGTTTAAATTTATTAGTATTAAATTTTCCTGCTGTGTAGCAATTAGAATAATTCTAGTATTACATCATATTATAGAACATCCATAGCCGCTACTGACAGAGCCTCTTCACCGGTGACCGCTTTGGTGTTTGCACCACGCTTGCTCAATGCATCTGACTAATGGTTGGTGCCTGGCTGCTGTAGCAATGTCACGAATCAATTCTCAGTGATTACACTCATGTGATCCACAAAGTCACATCGAATCTGAGCTCACTATGTCTGTGAACTCATATATTGTAACCTCTTCTCGACACAGGAGAAGGTCTGTGTAGGCAACGTTTAAAATCACCAACGCTATAGCATCGAATGCGGTTTGGCGATTTCAAACTTATAATCAGAAATTATAAGCCCAGGTTTTCTCACAATGTTTTCCTTCACTGTTTGTCAGTGATGTCTAAATAATGTACATACTATATAGCTCGGATAAAGTCACAATGGTACTTGCTGTTCGGAGGTTACGAGCCCGCACCCTCATGCATGAAAAGCGGGCGACTTACTCCTCCGAGCTACCACGACATCATCACAATTGGGATGATGACAGGGTATGAAAATTAAAAATCTAATTAGTCCGTCAGTTAGGTAATAAAAAAATATTAGACACGTATTTTTTATTTTGTTGTATAATAAAACAGTACTTAGATAAAACGAATCAAAGTTTAAGGAGTGGGGCTAAAACGTCATCTTTACGTATAAAATGTACATAGAAGTGACGTCACGCGACATTTCAAATCAATATATCGTCAAAAGTATACGTTTCTGTAAGAAAAAAAAATACGTGTGTAATGTTACAAAATTATAGGTATACCAGACGGACATTAAAATAAAAATTAGTCATCTACTCTATTCTAGTATACAACATTCGTATCAGTAAATGTATGTGTATTCAAAATTGTTTTATAATAAGCTCTATAATAAACTATAGTTTAGCAGTAAGTAATCTTGACAACGATTTCGTAGATTTTGACATACAGAGAAGTTAAAACATTGAGTTTTCATATATTCAATCGTCACTAGTTTATTTTTTTAAACGTTGCCCTACACTAGGATTTTCTCCTGTATCGTGGGTGCGTTTACAAACATACAAGTTCACATACACATGACACCCAGACCCGGAACAACAATCTGTGGATCACACAAAGAGTTGTTCCGTGCGGGAATCGAAACCGCGTCATGTTGCGTGGCAGTCGTTACCCGCAGCCACTGCGCCAATCGTGCAAATAAGTTACATATTTTGTTTCTATTTTGTATTTCTATTGCATTAAGATTTTGGGGTCGTTTTATTAACGTTTATCGTGTGTAAATTGAGATGTACCGTAAAAATATTTCACGTTTAGTAAAATTACTTGAACCCTATATGGAGGCTATAGCGGTATATTTTATCATAGTAATAAACACAGTCGTTAAAATTTATGACTGGCACTATGCCAGTAAAGTGTCTTAGTTATAGCAATAAAACAAAATTCTCTTTTACACGTACAGAAAATATATTTTTATCTGAACCTATGTTTATCAAACGCCTTAGATAGTTCAAAGATGTTGCTTTGGTCCTTTGATTCGAAATACTACATTATTAGTCAAATTATGATATGAAAGCTGTCTTGTTGGCAGGCTGGTCGCGAATGCGACTGACAGATAAGGGATTTCGGATTCGATTCCCGGTCGTGCAAAGTAATACTGGGTTTTTTCAAAAAATCTTAGTAGTAGTACGGAGAATTGTATCTGATATATGGTAATAGGCTCACTCCCTATTAAATGGTACTCATAACATGAATTGTAAACATTGTACAGTGGCAGTAAGTGCCGTAATGTACACAAATGCCTACCCCTTCGGGGATAAAATGCGTAATGTTATATATGTATGTAATGATAAGAAAAGTTTTCTGCGCCAAATGACCTTTTTGGACTGGCGTAACAGTATCAAAATATGAGATTTAAAACACAATAGTTAATACCGTAAAATCTGGAAAATATATATCAGTACAGATAACAATATCGTGTGTAAATTCAATGAAAACTCGTCCGTCGTGTCGTGTTCTACGCAAACTTTATTTTCTTAGCTGTTGCGACTTAAACTTTGTTATTCTAAAATTAGTCTGTTTTGATGTGTTTTCTTTATTATGTCAAAATCTGTCTGAAAATAGGATTTAAGATACGACACAATTTTTCTGTCTTTTTTATTTCTTTTCAACTTGATGTCCCCTATTCTGGTCTTCGAAAGGGGAAATTGAACATCATTATTCACGTTTAGAGGGACCTAAAATCCCTTGTTTGGTAGTCCCTTTTGTTGCTTGCTGACAACTGTTTATAATGTTTTTATAATAACTATCGTGAGACACACTAAATTAACTAAGAATCGTGGGTTACTCACGTATACTGCTAAGCTAGTAGGCTGCGCGACATCGCCGCCACCGCGCACGCTGCTCATGAGAAAAAACCCCTCTGTGGTTCGAAACTAGTAGAACTTTTCTCAGTATGAGTAACCCACGATTTTTTAGTTAACTGTTTATCATATTTTTATTTATTTATACTTGCAATTAAAATTGCCATGTACAATATATAAAATTAATGAATAAAAACGGTACGCGGTTGCAAGCACAGCCGCAGAACATGTGGTCATGTGCGTCCATCCGTAGGGTAGGGTACAATTTTTGGGAGAAAAACGTGTGAATATAAAACATGATGACGATTCAAATTGTGTTCTCAATGCTTTCAAAAAAACTACTCCTCTTAAGCATACAATAGCAACAACGAATAGAAGAGCATAAAACTCACACAGAAGATTATGTACGTGTGTTTGTTTACAGAACGCGAAAACGAAACATATACAATTTCAATAGACTATGAATACATACACAACAGGGAACAACAGGTCATGTCTGAAGCACAATACGGTCAGACGACGGTGTCGTATGATCTTGTGGATTACCGGCGATGTGGCGACCACCGGTAACGTCCGTGGTTGCGGTTTTACGCCAGTTGAGTGTGGACAAACTTTATTGTATTTGAAGATGTGGTAAAAAAATAAGATAGAAGAACTGGTTAAGAAATACAGTAGCAAGTTTGAATTATTTTTACGATAATCGTGTGTTTTTCTAAAAACGTGCATGGAAAAGAATCTAATGTGCTTGTTAGTTTTCATAGATGAAGGCAGATAGTATAAAGTATCTTGCCTAATACACAAACAAATACGTACGAAACAAAAATATATTCCATCCATTCTTAATGAATTTATTTGGTCGACGTTCTTAATTAAAAATACCCGACGTGGTTCCAAATATTCGTCGGCTACGTGATAAAATTTTAGATACGTCCGTCCATCGAAAAAAAAAACTAAAATACGAATCCGCCATGATATTTTAGTACGTTTCGGCAACTCCCTACAATAGCTCGTCACTTCGCCTGACAGGTCCTGTATACCGTTCACAGCACATCCAGCCGGACAGACTGCGATATTGATTTAAAGAATATTTTTGTACCTCTAGGATTATGGAATGCCACCATTTTGTTTGCAGATTATTGTTGGACGTATTTGTATATCTGCGATGGGGGATCAATTTTTTATGTCGAATGAATTGATATTTCCGGGAAACAATGTTTGTGTTTGGATTCTAAAATAAATTATTGTCAATTGAGTTTGTTTTGCGAAGTGTTTTGATATAGCGTTGTGGATTAACGAAGCGGATGTTAGGTGTGTTTTTATTGTAAAACGTGTCATGATGTTTTTTTATTGATTAATGCGATATAGATAAATACGTGTGAAATTCTCACGTAGTAAACTGTTTGTAAATGGTTTGCGTATGTGTGGTGTTGTTATAGATTATGGCAACATGTTTTTATACATTTTATGGCCACCAAGTAGTGTTTAAAATTATACGTATAATTATATTATAGTAAGACTCTACGTCTTAGGTATTAGTTTTCTAAAATGAACAAAATTTGAAATTAATTTTTTAAGTCTGCTTATTCGGTTCTATAAAATATCATAGACCTAACCAAACCTGTCTGACGTATAATACCAAACATCCCTTACGCAGACAAAACCAACAAATTATTCCCTAAAGCACCAATAGAATTGCCAATACTTAATTCCTTCGAGTGTATTATCATCTGAGACCACATCTATTGAAAGGAGCTTCTCGATATCTCTCGCCACGCCTCGTCCCATGCAAATCTAGTTCGGCTTGCTTGCTGAAGGGATAAAGTCATTCGACTTTGAAGTCTGTGGTATGGGAAGTTAAATATAAAGTATTATGTGAATAGTTGGAAGGTTTCTTTGAAATCGGAAGCAAACGAAAGGGCTCGTCGAAAGCTGGTTCGTTGTCGGCCCGTATTGGCAATTGAGGAAAACGAGTCAAAGTGATTGATTCTATTGAACAGATTGAATTTCAACATTCAACATAGCTTGTAAACATCTATTTGGTGAATGTAGTTGTGTTTGCATGGCGATTTTATGTTTAAAATAAGCAATAATACTTTTTTATCTGGCTTCACGAGCAGATGTATCACCTGATGGTAAGCGACCATAAAACTGCCCATGGACTGGACACCTGCAAGACTAGAGTCGCACTGTCAGAATTAATTAAAAGTTAAATTAAACAAGCTGCTTCCATAGCAAATAGTATAATAAGTTTCATGTAATTCAATGGTGAGACCATTAATCATAATCATCGTTGTCATTTCAGCCAAAAATTGTACCCTGCTGAACATAGACCAATCCAAACTGCTTTTGACTCCACGATTGGCGCGGTGACTTAAGAACTGGCTGCTGGGTCCGACTCCCACACAGGGCAACTCTTTATGTTTTATATTTTATGGTAAGCAATCAGCGCCGCCCATGGACACCCGAAACACCAAGACGTTACAAGTACGTTACCGGCCTTTTGGAAATTGGGAATTTGAGGATTGTGGAGGATTCGGGCATTCAGGAGACTAAGAAGGGGGGTAATTGGGCCTCCGGTAGCCTCACTCACACGATGAAACATAACGTAAGCGTTGTTTCAAGCGTTGTTTATGAGGCCGTGGTATCACTCCGGTCGAGCCAACCCATTCGTACCGAAGCATGGCTGTCCCACACTTAAATTGTGATTCACAAATTGTATTTCAGGTCTGGTTGTCATGTGTACGTAAACTTGTATGTTTGTAAACGCACCTACAACATAACAGGAATACTAGTGGGGGAAAACGTTTTTTGTTAGTTTTAAAAACTATTGATATCATTATACCATCAATGATCAAAAACCCAATAATATTTTGTCCGATCTGTGAACAGCGACAGTTGCACTTGCGACCATTTAATCAACGAAGCAGTCTCAAAAACATCAAAATACCAACAATTAACCTGAAACGAAAATAAGCACTCAAATATTCTATTATTACTTACTTAAATAGCACAAACTTAGATATTCCATTACAAAACGTTCGAGGCGTAGTAAGCTAAGAGCTAATAACCAAGTTCGTAATGACGTGGCCTCTGATCCTTATTATTTACACTTCCCCTTATGTTTGGAGATTGCTTCGTTATTGTCATAATTATACACCTGACGTTTTAATTGACTTTGTTATAAATAGCTTTGAGTTTAGTATCGATACGTATTCACGTAAGATTCTACTAATTATAGTAGAATATATACATATATACTGAGGTTTAGACAATGAAGAGCTCGGGTTAATGAGAATATTTTTTGTTATAGAACAGTTAGAGATTAGCTCAATGTTTCCAGTGTTGTAATATTACTGTCATTCTAACATAACATCACGCCTTTTATCCCCGAAGGGGTAGGCAGAAGTGCACATTATGCCACTGTACAATGTAACACCCAGTTTTCACTATTTATGTCATGAGTCCCATGTAATAGGGGGTGAGCCTATTGCCATATACCGGGCACAATTCCAGACTCCGTGCTACTACTGAGAATTTGTACTGTCATTCTCTCTAGGAATATTGGCAATGATTGAACAAAGATATAGTTTAAATTATAATTATCATTTCACCATTTTGGATTAAACATTAACACTGGTATAATGATGTGTAATATGATTGTCCTATAAAAATATTAAAATTAATATCCCGTCAAAAATGTCATTATCTAACCAACTGAGGCGTGGCTCGAAGGATTTTCCGGGTTCTGACTACCCGCTATCTTCTGATTCAATAATGCAGAAATGATTTGTGGGCCCACGAAACGAGCACCAAGAATTTTGCCAATGCGAATATTTTGTTCAACGCAAACGTGTCATATAAGTCATGGGTTTGACTCCGAATACGTATTTCATATTCAATTTTATACATTAAAATGATTTCCTGGAAAGTCCCTGGTTGGGCGCCACTATTTACTGAACTCAATACTGAAATTTGTACGTCCACTAGGCGTGTAATTACAATTTTCGCTTACCTTAAATATGAGTATTGGTTTTTTATAATATATTTTTCCTGGAAAGAAACCTTTTAGTGACAGTGAAATTGTATTGTTTCAAAAAATGTAATTTATTCGATAATGTTTTCATTTCATTATTATTATCATCATCGTTATTATTATCATGGTACATTTTCATAGTTTACTCTTATTTAACTAACCAATTGAATTCTTTTAATATCAGATAAGTTGCTCAAAAATAATATTATTCATTATTTTTAAACATTACTTTAGTCCCACGTTGGGCGTCAATAAAAACTGAGTGCTACTGTTAACTGGCATTTCGCCCAGAATTTTATTTTCTTTAATTAAAATGTAAAACATAACACTCCACTGAGCTTTGTAAGCCTGAGTTAAGTTTGTGATGAAAATGAATCACCAAGTCCCTTACATTAAAGTGACAGAATCATTTTTCAATTTAATAAAACGTGTCACAGCCAGTCACTTCAATGAAAATCGTTTAATTATTCTGGTTCATGTCAGTTTACATTACTTGTTAATCTTTTTGGCTACAAAATTCCGCAGGGAGTATACCTGAGCGGGCAATAACCTAAGCTTATATTTGCTCCAGCGTCTTTGGCGAAAAATTCCCAACATTCACCACGTGACAATCTACCCGCAAATCCATCATTCTTAAACCACTCTCAGTAAAATTAAAAAGAAAGTCACGAAAAGGAAGGTGACAGGCGAAAAGTACCGTCAAACGCACCTGTGAAGAAAAAAATATATTAAATGGCGGGTAATCCTTCGGTAAGCCTCTTAAACTGTCACCGTAACGAGTCGGCCGGCGATTATGAGATATGGCACAGATGCGCCGCCTGTGTATATTTGAAGCGCTGTTTGCCTGTTTCGTTAATACGAAATGTTGTGTGTATCAATCCTTTTAGGTTAGGATAGGGGCTGTAATGTGCTTACACGTGTGATGTGATGTTAATATTTTGGTCTGCGTCAGCTTTTTTTTCATTCATGCATATATTATATATAAAGGTGTTTTAAATATGGAGCCTTTTTGCAGAATAATTATACTCGCACATACTATTATGTAGATCTTAATTTTATTTTGTAAGTATCAACCATTTTGTTTAGTTGCTTATGGCAAACTGTGTTGCAGCATGAACCAAGGGATTACATATTTTTTTTGGGAAAGAAGAACCAAGTTGGCATAAAAAGGTGAAACAGAAAAGTATGGTAAAATTGTAGTAATGTTCATACAATCACAAACATTAAAATGACCTTGAAATACAGAAGAAAGGCAAAATCATTTATATAAAATCTAAATAACCTAATGTCCACGCCTTTCAAGCGTCCGGACCATTATTTACAAATTCGCAACTGTTAATCATTCTTCAAGCCAGTACGGAATATCTGGAGCAACAAGACTTATTCAGATATCCCACCTCTCAGACGGCTTTTAAGTCATCCCTAGGTGGGGTTAAACATACCCCAATTAATTTTAAGGGCAAGGTAGGCGCGAGGCGGTATGAGGTACGTTTGGCATTAATTATTCGAAGTAAGCCCCAAGATGTCTGGGCGCAACTATTATGGGCCCATTTCAAAGCTGTCAGATAGCATCAAGGTGATTTATGGTAGAGTATCTCTTAGATAAGTTTGTGTTTGAATAAGTAATTGCTGGGCGATGATGTTTTTGGCCGCATTTTGACGTAACCTATTTTTAATGCTAACTTGCTATAATAATGGCATCTATTTTTTCATCTCTCTTTCATCATTATATGGGAATACTTTTATTTAATTTTCATTCTAGATGGTAAACCTACCTCTATTATAGTTAAATATCAATTGATGTCACATTACGAAACAATGAGCACAGTTCCTTATGAATTACGAAAATCGTATAAATTTATAATTATAACGTATTTAATATTGATTGACAAATTTTCCTACATTAATTTCCACTTCAAAAGCCTAAATCCTGTAATTACGGACGTATCCTTCAACAATTTTACCACAATACATCGAAAATTAACACCTGAATTCTATCTTAAACCAAGGTCTGACGAAATCGACCCAGGCACACAATTGCCCGGCGCTCCCATTCAAACGAAGGTTCTAGAAGGAACCTCTCTACAATGGAGTCTAAATTTTCTATTGAAAATTATACGCTGTTGGACTGCCTTCGAATAAGTTAATTAAAATTGTAATAAGAAATGATGTTGAAGAATTTTGCTACAGTGAGCTATATTACATTTCTTTTGTCACTCGATTCTCTTGACCGTTGTCATGGTAACCGATAAGCACTTTACTTTTTCTTTTTAATTGGTATTGATAGGAAATTTTCTGATTTTATTACGAAGCTTAGGTTTTGTTTACTAAATTTGAAGTTGAGTTTTAGGTATGGATTTATTTTGATCCGCTTGTTTCGTTATACAATAGAATTTCTACTGTTTATCCTGTCCCTGAATCATCACTTTGAACCACGCATCAAAACCAGAACCTTTACTTTAACTTGAGGTTAACAAACTTACTACTTACTCATAATAATAATGACTACATTTAATGTTTTTATAACGATCAATGCAATAACTACGTTATATGATAATACATTAAGTTCATTTCCAAATAAGCAAACATTAAGATTAAAATAAAATTAGAGTGGTATAATCTATTTTATTCAGATACTAAGTTGTTGAAAGAATCCATTACTCGTTCGCTACCCTTCAGTTGATTCTGAACAATTGCTCCAGTAAAGAAGAAAATGCACCCTGTATTTTATTTCTAGTAAAGTAAATACCTTCTTTTATAACTCAACCAAGAATGGAACTTAAGTACCGTTTTAATAACTGCTCTTCAAAGATTGCTAGCTTTTAGGTATGTTTTAGTATAATAATTAATGAAAGTTCATGTTTAGTTTTTTCCAAAATATGCGGTGTTGATATAACCTGCAAGCTGTGTGGAGTTCTTATTATTATCATTTAAAATGTACATTTTAGAATATACACAAAATGATTTGTATTACTAAGAGAAATGCAGAGATATCATTATTATTACCAACAACGCCTATGAGTCCAATACTGAATGACGGGACCCTCTAACATGAGAGGCTTGGCCAAAATTTATTCACTTGACATACGAGTAATTAAAATTTAAAAAACAGTTTAAATTCTTTTTAATTCACTTTCGCTTATTACTTTTTGTTGTTTATCGTAATGACTTAACCAGGATTCACTGTATAATATGTCAATAAAGATACTGAATTCATTTATTTGGCCACCTATTAACAATTGACACCATACTACGGTACCGTATGGTTGATATGCATTTGGCTTTAGGATAATGATATCGCCTTGCGGATATGTGCCAAGGAACTTCACACCTCATTATCAAGTTGATAAGACCTTTAATCGTTCCATAGCAGATCACACTTATTTTAGATGTAGTTTTCACTATCACAGGCTGGTGATATTGATGGAAAACACACAAATTATTGACTTAACAGTTAAAATCAAAAGGTTGTTAACTTGTCTACTTATTTTCTTAAAAGTACATATTATTTAGTATCAAAAATAGAATTCGTCAATGTACAAAACGTAAAATATAACTAACATGATTACTTTGTTTCTAGACAACTAATCTTGTCTCCGGTAAATTGGAAAGTCTAGAAAAGTTACGACACACGAGCTTCGGACTCGAGTACGACTTACGATTGGTTACCCGATTGCTTTGCAGACTGGAAGTAATGGTCCAACGTTGATATATAATTGTTAGACAATATAAATGACGACAGTACAACTGTAGAAGAATTTTCGAAATGCAAGAGGCGAGAGCTGCTGAAAAATGAAATGTTGGAACTGTATTAAAGGTGAGATTGTAGCGAGTGGTTGTTGTTTGTTATGGATTTTACTACCGATAGTCTGTTGAAGACGTATATTCTAATATGGCTTAAATATGGTTTCCTAAAGTATTTCATCATAGCGTCCGATCAATGAAGACATAGTAAAGTAAGGTATTTTTTTTAATATTACATATTAATTATCCACGGGCTCATGGTCCGTGCTATTGACATGCAATTTTATTTTATTAGTAGCACTAGCTTCTGCCCGCGACTTTGTACGCGCAATCCCGTTTCTCCCATTCCCGTAGGAATTTCAGGACATTTTTCTGCCATAGGAACCTTCTCCTGACGATAACAAACACAACAAAAAAAATCAGCTAAATCGGTCTAGCCGTTCTCAAGTTATGGCGTGACAACGGGAAACCGGTTTCATTTATATATACATTATATATAGATTATTTTGTTCATGAAATATTAATCTATTTTCGTCTTTATTTTTTTTCGTCTTTCATTTATTTTTTTTTGCACGATAAAATGTGTTATAACAAAATTTTATGATCATATAATAATAATAATAATAATATATGCTTTATTGTACACCACACAATTGTAATACAGGACAATATTTCCTAAAACAAAATAGTGTACAATGGGCGGTCTTATCGCACAAGGCGATTTCTTACAGACAACCTTTGGATGGAGCAGCAACAGGAGTCTGAAATGGGTCGTCAAGTGTACATTAATTAATATCTGTATAAAATACTATACATACATTTATACAAGAATACTAAAAAATAAATAATATATATAAAAAACAATATGATACATATATTACAAAATGGTGTGTGTGTTGTAGGTGTCTGGTTAAGATAGGAAATAAAATTATAAAGAGAGGTAATGCTCTTTAAGAAGTTTTTTAAATTGCGATATAGTTTGAGCTCGCCTCACTGTTACCGGTAAAGCATTCCACAACCGAGCTGCTTGTACTGTAAAGGATTTGTCGAAAAAGGAAGTGGAATGCAAACAAATATTTAATTTCAGACTTTCCGATGATCTCAAAAACTTCGAATGTGTGTCGCCAAGGTACGTAAAACGATGTTTTAGATAAATAGATGTGGCGATGTGGGATTAAAGAGTATATTGTACAAAACTGAAAGAATATGAGTATTCCGGCGAAGACGAATAGGCAGCCATTTGAGCTTGTTGCGGAACTCGGATACGTGGTTATATTTGCGCAAACCAAATACAAACCTGATAGAAAGATTTTGAAGTCGCTCAAGCTTGTCTAATTATTCTTGGGTGAGATCAAGATAGCTGGCATCATATTAAAGTAGATAAGAATTAGTTAACTGACAATGGTATTTACGTCAAAGCAAACTACTACATACATGTGGTGGTGTGTGGTGGATCTAAATTCGTTCTAAATGAAGCCGTAACAAAAACAAAACAATAATAAAACCGCTGTACTTTTCAAAGTTTTCGCCGATACGCCAGTGAACCAATCAGTTTTCAACACAAACGTGTTTCAGAATTGTTTCAAGTATGTTTCTCTGGCAAACAATACCAGCTTTTCCTATATCCAATCGCGAATTTGTTATTTTTTTTAAAAAAAACCTTCACCGCTCTGTTCAAATGTTTTGTTTTTTTTCTTTTCTGTTTCTATGGAAAGATTATTTATGGAAAGAAAAATTATTGGAAAGAACGTGAGCTCCTTTGGTATTTACGAAGGTTTCTCATTTGTTTGGTGTTACTGATTTGGAGCTAAAGCAGTATATAGCAAGTTCCAAAACATATTAAAATGTAGGCGTTAATAATGATACATCTATATAAAACTCCTACACTAAACATTTTTTTTTTTTTTTTTTTTTTTTTTTATAATTTATGGATCTGCGCAATCAGTCGTCAGACTATAATCAGATGTGGTGAAGTGAGATGTGGCTTTTGAGTACAACAGGCCAACGCCTGTTGTCACTTATATTATAAGGTGTCGCTTTAACCTTTTCACAATTTTAGCCTTGTCAAGTAATTCCATGACCAGTGGATTGGGGTGGTGGGCGAGACGCTCACGATGTTGTTTTTTATAGAGGTCTATTTCTGACGCTACAGTTGGTATGTTCAGGTACTCGTGAATTTCATCATTTTTCGTAAACCACGGAGCATTTGCAATGTTTTTCAAAATAATGTTTTGGACCCTTTGTATGCATGTTATATTAGATTTGCTGGCTACTCCCCACAACTGAATACCATATGTCCATATAGGTTTCAGTACGGAGTTATAGATTAAAATTTTGTTGTCAATGCTGAGCGCAGAATTTCTACCCATCATCCAATTTAAACTTCTAAATTTGTGGTTGATTTGGTCTCTTTTTGCCTTTATGTGACTTTTCCATGTTAATCGTCTATCAAGGTGGAAACCCAGGTATTTAACACATTCCGTTTGAGGTAATATGTTGTTCTTCAGGCACACCGGGGGACAGTCTCCTTTTCGCAGTGTGAAGGTTATGTGGGTCGATTTCTGGGCACTAGCTTCGATACGCCATTTGCTAAGCCAATCCGAGGTGTAATTGAGAAGTCTTTGAAGTTTTTCACTCGCTATTGTGGCATGACTGTCCACTGCTAGAAAGGCTATGTCATCAGCATAGGTAGCAACAGTGACATCATCTGTAGTTGGTAGGTCTGACGTAAACAGGCTGTATAATACCGGACCCAGTACCGAGCCCTGAGGCACCCCAGCTTCAATCGGGAACAATGATGATCGTGCCTCTCCTACTTTAACTCTAAATAATCTATCCGTGAGATAGGACACCAGAATATGAAAAACAGAATGTGGCAGCTTATCCTTGATTTTAAAGAGCAGTTCCTTGTGCCAAACGCGATCAAAGGCTTGTTGAACGTCCAAGAATGCAGCAGAGCAATACTGTTTATTTTCGAAGCATTGTCTGATTGTGTGGTACACTCGATGTACCTGTTCTATGGCGGAATGTGCCTTACGGAACCCAAACTGGTAGCAAGGTATAGTAGCATGTTCATCCATTATATCGTTGAGTCGTTTCACGAATATCCTTTCCCATAGTTTAGAAATGACTGGAGTAAGACTTATTGGTCGATAAGACGAGCATTCGTGTGGTGGTTTACCCTCCTTATGGATCATCACTATTTCTGACACCTTCCATAGATTTGGGAAATAGGACTTTCTAAAGATGGCGTTAAACAAGCAAGCCAGGAAGGTGATACATTTTCTTGGCAGCTTCTTAAGAATTTGCGGAGTGACTAAATCAAAACCTGGCGCTTTTTTAGGACTAAGGAATTTAATTTCTTTTGCTATTTCTCTGGGTGACGTTGGTTTCATGGGTAGACACAATTGGATATCCTGTTGCAGTATGATGTTCAAGTTACCACTTTCGTCACTGCCTTCGTTCGGTTTGAACACTTGGGCCAGATGCATGGCAAACGCCTGAGATTTGTCTTGGTCAGTTCGTGCCCAGGACAACTGCCATCTTATGGGATAAGATGGTTGTTGGGGTCTGTTTATATGCTTGCAGGCTTTCCACAAAGAGTGCTGTCCAAGTTCTGATGGAGAAAGTAATTCAAGTGTACTTTTTATATTCTCATTCCTGCATTTCCTAAGGCACAACCTTAAATCTTTAATTGCTTTATTGAGCAATCTTTTGTCAGAGCAGTGACGCGACTGCTGCCAATTTCTGCGGAGACGCCGTTTTTCCGCTATTTTATTTTGGATTTCCATAGACTGGGTTGATGTAGGGTTCAGTACTAAATTTGTCGAAGGGGTATTTTCCCATGCTGCTACCTGAATAAGGTTTGTAATATATTTGCATGCTGTTTCTATATCTTCTTGTGATTTGAGTGGGATTCGAAGGTTGATGTGACTATCAATATATGAACGAAAACCATCCCAGTCCGTTTTCTCGTTATGGAGGAATATAGGTCTTTCACGTACTGCAACGGTAGAATGCACCGTTAGGATAATTGGAGTGTGGTCCGACGTTCCATCTAGGCTGGCTTCAATGTCAGTGAAAACATGACTTAGACCCTGGATGACAAAGAAGTCCAACAGATCTGGTAATTTATTTGGATTAGTCGGCCAGTAAGTAGGCTTCCCAGTAGATAGCGGATAGTACTTGTAATGATCAATACACTTTTTTAATTGTCTGCCCCTGGTAACAGTGAGTCTAGAGCCCCAGAATGTGTGTTTGGCATTCCAGTCACCACCGGCTATGAATCTATTGCCTAGAGTTTTGAAATATTCTGCGAACATATTGTCAGTGATAATATGCTTAGGTGGACAATAGATCGCTGAAAGAACAATGGACCCTGTTCGATCTTCAAGTCTGATACTAGTGGCCTGTAAATGGCTACTTGAGTAAGGTTCCAGTAGGCAATGTTTCAGTTTACATTTTATTACTAGAGCTGACCCAGCGTGAGCGCCGCCATCTGGATGAGGAGTGTGGTAGATTTGATATCCTTTCAGATGGAAAGAACTCCTGTTTGTGCAATGCGATTCAGATATCAAAACCACATCCAGTTTGTTGTAGGTAATAAAAGCTTCAAGTTCGTTTATGTTGGGTGATAGACCATTAATGTTCCAGGCTGCAACCCTAAGCGATGCCATTTTATTTTGCAAGTTTAGGAATGATTGTGGTAAGGAGATTCAGCAACGTGCTGATTTGTTGTAAGAGCAGATCAATCTTCTCAGTTTGTTTGATTAGTATCAGTTCAACTGTACTAGTTTGTTGACTGTGATTGTTATCACTAGAGGAATTTGGTTGTTGGCCTTTAGTACTTTTCGTTACTTCTGCGTATGAGATATTAGCTGATGTCTTTGTTGAGTTATTTATCAATCCTGGAGTGTCTGTGTTTTCTGTAACTGGATTGGTATTGAGGTTAGGACCAATATTTCGTTGCACATTTTGACTCCTTCGCTTAGTTTTTCTAGCTAAAATTTCTTTATAGACATGACAGCCTTTATAGTTGGCAGGATGGTCGCTGTCACACAGAGCACACTTTGCGGGGGTATTTCTGTCTGTTTTTGGGCAATCTGACGTTCTGTGTCCCTTTCCACATTTGACACAACGATATGGCCTCATGCAATTGTTCTTTGAGTGACCGTACTGCTGACATCGTTGGCACTGAACTATTGCTTTTGCTTTACGAGGGTCTTCAATTTTGACTCTCTGATGGAAAATATACTGGATGTCTTTGACACATTTGTTGTTAGCGCTGGGTTCCAGATTTACGAAAAATGTATTAGTAGCTTTTTTGTCAGCACCGAAACGGGCATTTATTATTTCTCCACGGACCTTATTTCCCGTCTTTTCTACTTCTTCCACAATAGCATTATGGGGTGTGGTGTGGTGTAGGTTTTTTATGACAACACGGTATGGTCTGGATTCTTTTCTTGTAAATGTGTGCCCTATTAACCCTTTTCGCCTGATTAAGTCAATTACTTTTTTATAGCAATCTGCTGTATTTACCATCAGACGTAAGAGATTTTTATTAACGATCTTGAATTTGAATTCATTGGGGGGGATTACCAATTCGACTAATTTACTGAGCTCATTTACGTCTTCAATACCGTATAGGATTATGGGTGGCGGTTTATTTGGACGATTACTGCTAGGGAGTGAATCGCTAGAGTCCAGTGGTAGACTAGTAAACTGATTTTCTACTTGTGTGGGTACAGGTGATGGTGGAGAGTCCTCGCGTACTTTGCGCTTTTTGTTTGTTGGCACTCGTTGCCATTCAGGTGGCACATTTTCCTGCTCCATCGGTTTTTTAGGCGTTACAAGGACTGTTGTCAGAGATTTGGTAGTATCCACTTGGTCTGACTCTGTGCTTCCGCTAAAGGAAGCGGATCTCGATCGGTGTTCAAGTATTCCCTTATGAAATACTTGTTGAATATATGTTTTTGTATTTTTGTTTGTTTTAATTGGATCACTCATTTGATTCCCACGAGTATGGACGATTGGTTGGTCGCTCACAGGGTGACGCCTGTTCCTGTGAGAAGGCTATATACAATGATGTTCGCCAGGTGCATCAAGGTTGGCGCTAGAGACTGAAGCCCTCAGCCATTCATCCTCTTGGCGCGGTCTCCACCGTAGGATTAGGGTAATTGTTTATTGAGGTTATTCTTCCTCTCAACCCGGGCGATTAAGCCAAGGTTCCCGGTCTCTTTCGAGATAACGGGTTGTGGTGGTCATTTCCTACCATACCAGCAAGCAGCAGAGATTTTAGAGCTGCTGAATCAGGTTCGTTAACCGCCGCCCGATACTCGGCGTTGCGATATACTACACTAAACATGAATACATTTTAAGAGGCGAAATTGAGTATGGGTAATTTTTATTGACATCCGAAACAGGGTACCCTGCACGGATGAAGGACCCTTGTCTTTCAACAAAACATATTTAGGTCATCGATTGATTTAAATATATCGCTACAAAGTTGCAAAAAAACGGTTGCAGAGTAACATAGACGTAGCACTTACTACGCCGTAGCCATATGTGCTACGCCGTAACACAACGTGTACTGCAAATTAGATGTGAGATGCATCAACACTTTTTTAACGATCTTATCACTCTTTCAATTATTAATTTATCATTTTTTTTTGCATGAAATTCAAATGCATAAATCGACCTCAGACTTATTGCAATATTTTCGCAGACTATTAGACTTCATTTGAAACTTAAATCTGACGCCACTTTAACGTTGGCGCTTTAGTAAATGATGAACGGACATGCCTCGGTCCGCTACAATTTATCGCGAAGCAGCTCAAGTACTTAAATACCTCGTTTCGCGGCAGCCTTCGGGAAAGTGTTCTCGCCTTGAAACTCTTAGTATCTAGTTTCTGCGGTGCTGTTATTCATACCACTTTGTTTTTGCACCAGGAAATTCTTAGCTAAAATGTTACCCTATATAAAATGGTTTCCATCGGTATATTTAGGTTGAACAATATGTACTGTATTTTAGATTTCAAGTTTCCTAAATTATTGAAATGTTTTCTTTGTTACTGTGAACGTGTGCTTCAAAACATAAACTTTATTAGTAATTTATATAACTAACGGACCCGACAGACGTTATCCTGCATATAATATAATAATGATAGGTTTAGATAAATAACCTAGATATGCAGCGCCATCTGCCAGGCTGATTTGTGAATCTAAACCATCCAGGGAGCCACTCAAACGCATACAGAAAAATTCACTTAAATCGGTCAAGCCGTTTAGGAGGAGTTCAATGACATACACACATACAGCAGAATTATATGTACAAGCACGTTTATTCGCCACTAATATCCGCAATAATCTGATAGATACCGCTTTCTGCGGTAAAACCACTATCGTACCCTCCTAACGTTAACCTATTTAAATTTATTCGGGTATTATAAAGCATGTTCTATTAATAGAGCCGTTAAAGATGCTTTCATATTATAAATATAGGTATAGAGAGTCAATCTTAAACTTTAGATCGTTGAGTAAGAGAGCAGTTGTAGGTAGCCTAAAGTATCGTAAACAAAAGATCACGAACTAACTATAAAGAGGACTAACATACGGCGTTTTGTCGCTGGATTTATTAAAACGTTGAATATATTTTCGTTGGCCCTTCTCAGAAACCTTTCACGTTCCAGATGTGACCCGCGCCTTTAAGCCGGTATATTTCACTGGGGGTGAGATCCACCCTTATATTTTTAGTGAAACCAACCCCCATTAGATCGGCCTTTGCTATAACGCGGAATGGTTTTTGACATTTTTATAAGTATTATTTCTTTTTCGGACCGAAGTTTTTTTTAGAGATACTGATGCGTGATTCGGGAATGGTTGAAACGGACGCTTTTAAGGCTTTTAGGGTGTTCAATGAATGGGATCAATATGGGACATGTTGAATGAATGTTGCTATTGATTGTACTTGCGAGCTCTGTTTTGTAGAAGATGTTTTGGCTTTCTGGGTGCTTTCTTAGTTTCTTGTAGTGATTCGTTTAGTATCGAGTAAGTTGACAGATGGCAGCTTCTTTTCAAGTTATGAGTTTCTTTTATAAATATCATTAAAATTACTTATAGATAAGAGTCGTAAATATATAGTAATATAGTACCAATGTGACTTTCTCCGAGTTATCTGTACTTTCTAAGATTATTTAAATACCCCTGACAAACAGTGAAGGAAAACATCGCGAGGAACCTGGAATTATAATTTCTAATTATAAGTTTGAAATCACCAACCCGCATTGAGTGAGTAAGCCTGGTGATTCATGCTCAACCCTTCTCCGTGTGAGAAGAGTTTTGCTCAGTAGTGGCCACTTATAGGCAGTTGATGTGATGATGTAATAGATATGAGTCTGTTTTGATACTTGTATGTTAATTGAGCCACGAAACTATTCTAGATCACTCATCATCTACAGCTCGTCTACGACTGAAATTAATGCTAATCAAATGCTAAAGAACCAATGCTAATTTAAAATCTGTGAATTCATATTCTATAACGTTTTTTTTATTTTTTTATTTACATGGTTCGTACATTTATTTTTCATACATTACAAGTATTTGATGACCAAATAGCGTTACTATCTTAATCCTCAAATGTCAACTTCAAAAGCAACTCGCTTCTAATTCTTTCGCAAATTCAACTACAACACAGTTCATCTCCGAAACCACAGAAATAGAAAACAACCAATACATTTTGCTTCCACAAAGTATTTTCATTATACACAAACCACATGATATACCTCTAGGTATACGTTACTTAGTACTTTGTAACATTAAAATCCATTAGCAGTTTCTTACAGTGCCCTCGGGAAGTGTTGTGGTTGTGTATTCATTATGAGAATGTACTGAGACTTAGTTTTCTTATTAATATTATAGACGTTGCGGAGAATCATATTGTATGGGTATTATAGAGGTAATAATATGGTGCTGGTTTAGATACTGTATTTTTATAATAAAATAGTTTATTTTTTTGCTTGCCTCATTGGCCAAGTGGTTGCAAGTGCGACTGCAAGAGGTCTCGGGTTCCTTTCCTGGGTCGGGCAAAGTATTACTGGGTTTTCTTTAAATCTCAGCTATAGCACGGAGTTTGGAAAATGTGCCCGACATATGGCGATAGGGTAACCCTCTGTTACATGGGACTTATAACATAAAAAGTGAAAAGTGGATGTTACATTTTGCAGTGGAATTAAGTGTCGTAATGTGCATCTCTGCCTACCCCGTGGGGGATATAAGGCGTGGTGTTATACCTTATTTTTGTTAGATAGGTTTAAAGAGACGCGCTAGACTTCAGTGTTCCGGCGTTTTATGATTGTATCTTCTGTATATCCTAGGTTACAGGAGGTGCAGCAGTTTGGAGTAGTTCTGGCGGGCTTGGACCAATTAAAAAAACAAGATACATGAGACAATGATAGCATAGCGCTGTCAATACATTTTAACAAATAACAGAACCAACAACACGTACATATTTGATGATAGCACAGCCGTGACGTCAAGTCATAAGTATTTGCCAGATTAGGCAAAGATATGTGTAGGTTAAAAAAATAGGGTAAATTACTAGATTACTAGGTAGAGGCTGATCATTTTAACTCGTCGAGTACCGGTTTTGTAGACACAATTATAGAACAATAGGTTGCGGTCAACGGTGACCGCTTGGTGTTTGACAGTTTAATGTTCGTCTGTTTTGTGACGGAAACCTAGCGTGATGATTCGATCGTCTTCTGTGTACGATTTATACTAAAAAATGACGTTATTTTAGCTACGTAGCTAGCTCCTATTGATTTGTTTTATCTAAGTATTGTTTTCTTACACGACAAAATACAAAATACATGTCTAATGTTTTTTTTTATTATCTAACTTATGGATAAATTAGATTTTAAATTTTATACCCTGTCATCATCTCTATTGATGATCATTAGTTTTTCAAAAGTACATAATAAAACAAAATCAGAACAAATAAACACATTCGCTGAAATAAGAAAACTAGTAATAATGCTAAATAAAATAGTTTCAATATAAAATATTAAGTCATGTAGAACTAGGGATAGACTATTTACCATTTGCCGTCCAAGGTCGGCGTCGGCTTTGTTAGTTTAGAAGATTATTACTTGAACTTGGGTATGTTGCGCAAGTTTGCTTCATGTTATGCATCAAGGTTAAACTTAATTTTAATTTTGTTTAGAAACTATAGATATCCCTATCATTCATTCTATTGTAATCGGTTCATGGCTTTCCATCGAAGACGAAATAAAGGTATTCTTAGTACAACGAACAAAGCACATTTTTTACTTCGTCCGCATTCATCGACCCTTTTATATTCATCATAGCTATCTCTCAGAGTCAGAGTACATGCATATATTTTTTAACCGGTTTATTGGAACGAAAGTCATCAAAATCCAAAAAATATATAAATATATAAGCAACCGATTCTGTTATTTATCGCGCATGTTGCTCATTATTATGAGTCCTTAGCGTGGCTTGAAACCTATCGAGTAAATTCAACAAATAAATACTTGAGTAAGTCCTACATCTTAAAGTCAAAGTCAAAGCATTTATTTCAATTTACCTTAATTAGGCACTTTTGAAACGTCTGCCTGTCAATGAAGCTAGGCGCTCGTTCCAAAGTGTGTTCTACATCTTAATCGATTTCATACATTTCTAGGTAGTTTTGATATAAAGATCCATAACATATCATAACATCACGCCTTTTCATCCCCGAAGGGGTAGGTAGAGGTGCACATTTCGGCACTTAATGCCACTGTTCAATGTAACACCCACTTTTCACTATTTATGTCATGAGTCCTATTTATGGCAGTCGCACTTGTGACCACTCGGCCAACGAGGCAGTCAAAAAGTCGATATAAAGATCTATTCAACCAATTCATTCATTGCCGTTTCTATTCAAATTATACACGAAACATTTACAATAAACCGGTTCTGCGTAATAAATCAATTCTATGGGATTTATTTATGACCATTAGATAAAAAAGTATGGAGAAACTGCCATACTTTTTCGACGATATGTAAATAAGTGTGTGATAAAATTGGGAACAAAGGAATATGGGATCAGATGTGCGAAACTTGGTAAAACCTTTGTGAAATAAATTCATAACATCACGCCTTTTGTTCCCTTGAGGAATATATCCAGGTGTATCCATAGTATTGTGGCCGATTGTGATATAAGTAAAGTTGGGTAAAATATTATTGGGATTTTCAATATCCAAATTCACGAAAACAGTGACGATGACGATGATTATCATGGCTGAGTCATCTTGGGTCGTTTGTACATATAATGACTGTTAAATTTTACTGTTTATTGAATTTTATAACTGCCACGTTTGTCGAGTAGTCGCGAATGCAACTATAAGGGGTCTCGGGTTCGATTTCCAGGTCATATAGTTTAGAAACATACCTATTCGGGCTGATGGTAATAGGTTCATTCACTATACGTTATTTATAACAAAACTGGTGAAAAATTGATAATTTATGATATGTCATTCACATATCGATTGTTTGAAACGGATCTATTTAAAAGATCTATTTGACTGCACGGTTGGCGCGGTGGCTGGGCAACTGGCTGCCGCGCAACGTGTCGCGGGTTCGATTCCCGCACGGAACAATTCTTTGTGTGATCCATAGATTGTTATTCCGGGTCTGGGTGTCATGTGCATGTGAACTTGTATGTTTGTAAACGCACCCACGACACAGGAGAAAATCCTAGTGTGGGGCAACGTTTTTTAAAAAAAGAAAAAAAAAAAAAAAAAAAAAAGTAAAAAAAAGAGAATGTAATCAAGTCCATTTCATTTACCATGTAGACATGTAGGTATTACAGCAAAATATCAAAAATATCTTGAGCTATCTCATTAAGATTATCAGTTATTTTACATCCTATTCTAGATTTTAAAGACGGTCATACAATATCCGCTCGTCAAGTATGACTGAAGGATATAGGTCGTTGCGTTCCCCGTTGAAGGGAGGTTAATAACCTGTCTAGGGATTGTAATATGAAATGTTAGGATTATTCTACCAACATGGTCTTTTTTTAAAGCTGGTGTAGACTGCTTCGTTGGCCGAGTCGTCGCAAGTGCGACTGCCGGGCTCTCTGTTTCAATCTCGGGTGGGGCAAAGTATTACAGGATTTTTCAAAAAAATCTCATTAGTAGCATGGAGTCTGAATTTGTGCCCGGTATATGGCAATAGGCTCACCCCCTATTACATGGGACTCATAACATAAATAGTGAATAGTGGGTGTTATATTGTACAGTGGCATTAAGTGCCGTAATGTGCACCTCTGCTTACTCCTTCGGGCATAAAAGGCGTGATGTTATGTATGACATTAACTCACAGTTTAATTAAAGTTCAATATTTTATAATCAATACAAAACCTATCATAATTTAATTTCGCTAAACAATCAACCGGTCGTCAACGAATCGGATAAATTGTTTCCATCCAATCGACATCGTCACCGGACCGACACAATCGGCCAATTGTTTCCCCATAATTGGGTCTCAGCGGAATTGGAAATTAGAGTTTTACAATTATCACTTTCTTATAAATTGTGATTGCTTTTGTAAGTTTCCACTAGTTAAATCTCTGATTTAGATGGGAACTTATTTCTCATTAGCTGAATTGTAATTATATTACTTATTTTGTAGGTAGGTAGGTACTAAATTGTTATTTCATTTTTTAGTTTCGTATTATTATTGCAATTTGGTTCGGTTCCCGCACGGAATAGCTCTTTGTGTGATCCACAGATTGTTGTTCCAGGTCTGAGTGTCATGTGTATGTAAACCTGTATTGATGTAAACGCACCCACGACACAGGACATCCTAGTGTGCAGCAACGTTTTTTTTTTTAAATATTTTTATGCAACCAATTGGAATCACACTAATATTTTAAATGTGATAGTTTATTTGTTTGTAGTGTAAGGTTTGGTTGTTTGTTCGTCAAACACACTGAAACTACTCAATGGATGATATTTGGTATACAAGCAGGGAATGGGCTGATTTAGGTAATAGGATACTTTTTATTTCGATTAAATGCTCCCATGGGATAAAACAGGAATCATATTCTACGATAACAAAGTCGCAGGCTAGTATTCTAATATTAGGTAAAAATTAAAAGACTGCTTTACTAAAAAGACAGTAACGACTGCTACTACACACTATAGTTATACTCATAGTCCACCTTATGTACATTTTGTGCATGAAGCTTAAATAAAATAAATATATTAACTCGAATGTTTTCTAACCTACCCACGTGAATTGACTACTATACCTCTAGTATAAATGTCTCAAAACTAAATAAATATTTGTTTTCTTACATGATTAACATATACCTTGGCTTTTTTTTTAAGGGGGGAAAATCATCGAATGACTGCTCTCGTCTGGGTGAGGCGGGAGGGAGTGTCAGACTCTTACTGACTAAAAACCACCCCGTTCCTTCTCCTGCACGTCGAGTCGGAGCCCCGGTTACCCGTTAGGTTCTCCGCGACTCCGAATCGGCATCGGCCGTATTGGGCCCCATCTGTGGTGGTCTGATGGCTCTTTGAGGCGCGCGCGGAACGCGACGCGCCGTACGCTCGGGTCTGTTTCTGGTCGGACGGGGACGCGCTTACGGTGGCCGGAAATCGTCCCGCGATCCCCGACGCCCGGTGTGTCCTTCGCGATGGCTGGGTTGCGAGGAGGAGGAGGAGGACTGCTTTGCAAAAGGAGGAGACGGCATCCCAGTCCCCCTCGCTCCGCATCATGGCCTGCACTAGGCCCGGACGCGAGAGGTCGCCATCGCCGATCACTTCCCTGAGGGCACGGCGGTGCTCAGCCCACGCAGGGCATTCTCCCACTGTGTGTTCCACCGTGTCCTCAGGGCGGTCCTCGCAGTGATGACACCCGGCCGTTTCCTCCCGGCCCATCAGACACAGGTACCTCCCGAAACTTCCATGTCCGGTGAGGACCTGCGTCAGGCGGTAGGTGAGGACGCCGTAGCGTCTCTCAAGCCACTCCTCAAAGAGGGGACTTACCGCTGCAATGGCAGCGAGCCCAGCCCCCGGTTGCGACAGTCGTTGCTGCCATTCCGCCATGAGATCGCGCCGGAGCTCATCCCGCCACGCACTTATCTGGCGCGACAGCGGAGTTTCGCCCCGGCGACGTGCCTCCGCGCGCATGTTATACACGCGCGCGAGCACCTTCGCCTCCAGATCTCACGGCGGTAATCCGGCAGCTTCTTTGTTAAGAGTTGAAGACGGCGCGCGCGTTAGCGCACGCCGACACACAATACTCGACGACCCCGAAGCGCACGCGATCTTTTTATGGAAACGCGAAACGCACTGGGGCGAGCATACCTTGGCTTACCAAGTCAAATTCAATATTACTAAGAATGTTCAAAACCTGTTCTAGTAGCTGAAGACTTATTTCTATGTTCATACCTAGAAATTAGTCTTCAGCCACTAGAACGACAAAGTAGCCAGCCGTTAATTAGCTAGCGACTAATTATAATTTTCCTTTACGGAATCAATTTACAGGACCAATCAAAATATAATTTATTTTCCATTATCTTTATGAATACTTAGAATGGCTGAAGTTGTAATGTTAATCGATATTGTCCTGAAACTTTAACTGAAAGTGAATTTCAGCTTAACTACGTAAAACTTTGATCAAACTATCGGTATTTAATCATCTGAAAATATTTAGGTTCGGTCGTTGTCTAAGATAAGGATTATAATATAAAATTTATTAAACTTATCCTAATCGAATTCTGGTTGAATTTAATTAAAAACTCGGTTACCCTGGTATTTTCTGAATGCTGAGTAAAAATTATTACTACAAATCCGACAACAGTATCAAATAATTACTAAATATTTTCTATATTATTATCAAAGAGGCTATCAATCAAAATTGTCAACAATGAAGTATTCATACACAACATTATAATGTCACGCCTTTTTTCCCCGAAGGCAGAGGTGCACACTACGGCACTCAATGCCACTGTACAATGTAACACTCATTTTTCACTATTTATGTTAAGAGTCCCATATAATAAGAGGTGAGCATAGGCCAATTATACCGGGCATACGGCGGAACTCCGTGCTACTATTGAGATTTTTTTAAACCCAGTGTACATTTCTTGACCCGCGAACTGAAACCGATACCTACATCTTGCTCAGCAATCGCACTTGCGACCACTTCGCCAACGAAGTTTGCAGCAGTGTTGTGACCTCTCCCTTAGAAGCTGTAGAATGATCTAAATCTTTCACTTTTTTTTTCCTGCGAACTGAACTGCGAGCTGCGAAATGAAAACTAGTTTCCCAAAAATTTCTATAACCACAAACATTATCACGTAAATAATATCTGATCATTTAAACAACTTCAATAACACCACAGAACATGAATTTCCACCCAATTTACCCTCGAACATAGGGCGACAAGTTCAAACAACTTATTAACGACGAGTTGACGGACCGTTTATCAGACTTGTCAAATGTAGTTCCGAATGTCTTTTGTTTCTCGATTGAAGTCCCGTGTTCAACTTCAGGCTAATCTCTCCCTTTGAAATAGTTCTTTGAACTTTGTAGATTTGATTGTTCTATTTTAATAATATAGTTTGGGCTGAAATACGCGTGTTAATTTCCTTTGCGACATGACCCTTAGATGAAATGTAATTACTGTTTTCTTGCTTTAATATTGTGCCCTTGATTTGACATATAGTATTACTGACGTCAGTTTTTTTATGATATAACATTAAGTACTTTAACTTGTTTGTCTTAGACATTAGCTAACACCTTCCTCTTGAACTATTCTTACTATTAAATAGTCTCATCAAAATCTGTTGACTAATTTTGAAGACACAGACACATAGATGGCGGAAAATGACTTTGTTTTATACTATGTAGTTATCATCATATGTTCATATGTGTCAGAAGCAAAGAATACACATACATAGAGGTAAAATCATGGCTTTTAGAGGGAAGGGGTAGGCAGGAGTGCACATTACGGGACTTAATGCCACTGTACAATGTAACACCCACATTCCACTGTTTATGTTATGAGTCCCACGTAATAGGGGATGAGCCTATTGCCATTAAGAATATGCATTATTGCCAGAATTAAGAATATGCATTATTTCCTTTAATTTTAAACCATACTCATTCACATATAAGGGCAATTTTATTACCCCATGATCATAAATATTTATAAAACGAAACCAATATCGGACACTACCGTGTTACATAAACAAAGCCTTTATTACATTAAAATCATTTATGAACGCCCAAACCCATTACCATTATCCGTTGCTAAAATCATTTTATTAAGGCAATTAAATGTTGAAATATGCAAACGAGTACCATACACTTATATCTTCCCCTGTATCACGTTTCATTTCGAGCCGAGGGTCAAATAAAAGTTACACAAATCCTGTATAAAATTCATTATAGCGGAATTGAAAGAGATTAGATTTCCAATAAAAAGGATTATCTTTAATTGTGTATGGATTTTCATTTCGGAATTTAATTTGGTAAACGTTTCGAGGCTGCATTCAACATAACCTCACAGTTATGTTTGTTTTGTTAATTCGAACTGTGTAAGGGATTGTTCAATTGCAAAGAATTTTGTTAGCTGTGAAAGTGAATGTTTACATGTAGATATTGACACCACTCTTAGTCTTCCCCTTAGTGATATGAGCCGATTACGAAGCATTGATAGAAAGAGACCTATAAGGCTCTGTGACAAACCTGCATCTGAACTGATAACCGTGGACACTTTAGCAAACTTGTTTTAATAAGTCTAACCGTGGATTATAAACAAGATAAACCTGTCTAACTGTTAAAACTAGATATTGACTTTGGTTGTAGCATTGTAAGAAGGATCAAAGATCTTAAAGTGTGACAAAACCATGTCGGTCGAACTTAATAAAGTAGTAAAGAAACTGCATAGTGTAAAGCGTTCAGCTGAGACTAAGTTGATTACACTTATAGAGTGTACTTGCACTTGTATTTCTGCGACAAATTCCATGAAAAAGAAGACTTCACTAGAATGTTAAAGAATTTGGTCTAATAAGGTCTGGTGAAGTATTTTTTTCTATAAGCATTACTTTTTATAATTATAAAAAATATTGTGCTTTTACCCCCGGCTTTACGTTGAATCACGTTCTGCACTACCAATTATGTGTATGAACAACAAATTCAATAAAATTGATTCGGGTCGAGGAAAGTGTGCCATCGCTGACCACCACAGAGTCGAGCAGCCAGTAGCAGCGCGCTAGTCTACACGCCGCGGTGGTTCGCGGAATGCTGCTCATGAATATGAGCCTCTTCTATGGCTTGAAACTTATCGAGCTCCTATTCAAACAGTTACGTGAGTAAGCCAAAAATATAATAATTAATTTAGTATGTCTCACGAAACTTTTAATACAAATGATTGATTTCTAGTAGTAAACAAAAGTCAACTAACTTACTATGATTTTAAAAAATGGATATCCAAATGCCCAATTTAAAAACGGAGGCTAAATTACTTTCCCCTTCCCAAATCTCAAATGAATCTCCAAATCCCTGAATCCCCAAAAGACTGGTAACGCACTTGTAACGCCTCTGGTGTTCCAGGTGTCCATGAGCGACGCCGATTGCTTTCTGGCTTATGTCATAAACAAAAAAAATCGAAATATAAACTCCAAAGTCACAAAAAAGGTTTGTATTTGTACCCTAAAATTAGCAAATTTCAAGTTGTCACATTCTTACGTATATTTAAAGGTATTGGAAGGTGACCGCGAAGGTGTGAGCACGTGTCTCGTACGTGACGGTCGCAGTGGGTATGTGAGGTCGTTTGCTGGAACTTATATGTGAACCGGTGACTCCCATGTTAAATTGAAAACTGGATAGTAAGGGGTAAATGGATAGATATTTAATTTAAATTTTGAAAAGACAATAAAATACATGAGCAATAGGATAGAATGAAATATTACAATCCTTATCCTTACTATATAATATTATAAATCGGAAAGTGAGTTTGTTTGTTTGTTCCGCTTTCACGCCGTCACTACTAAACCGATTGCTTTGATTTTTTGCAGACGTACAGTTATAAGTCTGGATTAAATAATAGAGTACTTTTTATACCGGAAAAAAATGATATTCTAGAGGGAAATCGAAATTATTGGTGTAGACGGCGCTGTGTGTTTGGTATACAGGCAAGGGATGGGCTGACTTAGGTGATAGCATACTTTTATCCCGATTAAATGCTCCCATGGGATACAACAAGAATCATATTCTACGCAGACGATGACGCAGGCAACAACTAGTGTGCTATATAGGTAGATTTGAATTTACGAAACAGAATCTAATCTTACACTTTAGAGGTAAACAAGAAAATATTATTAATAATATTAGTGTGATTAATGCCAGATTAACTAAATTTTCTGATTGAAAGGTTCCAGTAATAAATAGTCGACGCAGATAAATTCGCGTCCATTCCAGATAAAAAAATTCTTATATTATTCCCTTCAAACTAATATTGTAACTAAGAAAAGTTATATAGAACTATAGTGACCTAAATAAAACCGACCGAGATAAAGTTTCTGTAGCGATAGATAGACATTTTCGTTATTCTCAAAAAAGATAGACAAGTTGGAAGTGAATATCTGAAATAAGGACGAGTCGTAGGTAAGTTGAATCAAATTTAGTATCTAAGTATTACAAAAATTCTGACGTTAAACATACTTTTTATTATACTAAGTGGTTGGAAGAGGTGCACAGGGATTGGGGAAAGGTAATTGGCCTCTGATAATCTCACTCATACGAAGAAATACAACGCAAGCGCTGCTTCGTCGGTTTTCTGTAAGGCCGTGGTATCACTCCACTCGAGCCGGCCCATTAGTGCCGAAGCATAGTTCTCTCACACTTAAAAATCTTAAGTTTTAACCCTGACATCAAATCCTCGTATATCCAGTATATAACTAAGATCAGTCAAACAGAACAGTCAGTAGACTAAAAAGAAATCAGATTAATTTCTCAAACGAAATACAATTTCCATATTATTATAAAAATGAGATAACAATATCTTTAACTAAGATCCCCATCGAGAATCATAGTGACCTCGTGAATTAAAAGTTGTGAAGCATGTTATTGCGAACAGATCAACAGGAAAACGTTTGTTTATTAGTTCAGGGAGAAGGAAAGATAGTTCAGGGTGTGGGAGTCGTTTGATAGCATTGTGTATGTAGAAAGTATAGGTATTCATATTGTATTCAGTGGTCGCAATTTTTATTGGACGAACAAAGTGTCCGAATGTTTTAATAAAATCAACATAAGATCGTTCCGATTTTGTTCACATTACATGAACCTACTGCATTTTCATGGGGTATATTATATTCAAAACAAGTAATAATTTTTCTTAAGCACTGGATATTATTTTGACTCATCTTATTTTTCCGAAGGTACGACCTAGGTAGGACCTAGTATAAATGTGTAAAAAGTTGATACTTTACCAAGGCTGTAGACCGATTGTATGGTGCATTTTTTTTCTAGTGTGTTATTTAGGTTGTGTATATGCTAGAAGTCGCCACGTATATAATTTTGAAACATCGTAACATAAGATTCTCGTTAATAGTCATAATAAGCCCAATATAATAGTACTATCCAATACTTTTACGTAGACATTTCTTTAGCAACAAAAATCGTAGTAAAGACTAAATGAAGTTGTTTCCCAAGTAAATCAATTTGCAGTGATCCAATAGTAGAAATGTGTACTCCCGCAGAATTAGGGACATAGATATCTGAGCTACAAGACTCGGCACTCCGGCGGCCATTGCTTACAACTTGTAAAGGACTATCTATATTAGTCCAGGCTGTATAGAGACGGTATTGCTTGTCCGTTTGTTGTGTGAAGGAATGCAATCTTAGTAAAGGAATTCTGTTCTATAATGGACGATGATTTTGAAAATGAATTTCAACAATAATCTAGATGATTTTATTTTTATCGTTGACTTATTGAATTAAAAGTCACTAAACAGTTTCACTAGAGGTATTGATCATGATTCCTAAGTAGTTAGGTTAAATTCCTAGGTCGAAAAACTCCTTTTATGATTGAGTTGACTCTGCATACTAAAAATGTCTATTGTAGTGTCTCTGGTAGGCAAAAAATGGGTCGATGTATCTCATTTGTTACGATTTTTTGAGATTTGAGACTGTCATGATTACATATTGAAATGCGCATTACTTTATTCAGTCTATAAAACAATACTATTCAATAAATATCAAGACAGTTTTAACACGCTTCTCAGCAGCTAATCAGAGCTAGCATAGGAAACACGTCAATGCTTCGTACCTACTGAACTGAAAACAATGATAAACTCCTTCCCTAGCTAGAATACAAATGCTAGCAACAAGCGATTTTCTTCCATACCCATTTTGATTTATGATTTAAATTCGTTTGTGTAAAATACGGCTTATGTTGTAGGAGTTATGTTATGTTGAGGATTTAAGCGTGAAATTGATCCATACTAGCTGTAAGCGGTTATTAGTAATTTCAGTGGAATATGGTTTTCATTTTTTATTATTATATTAATTTTTTTAACTATTTATGTTATAAGTCCCATGTAATGGGGGTGAGCCTATTGCCATATACCGAGCACAATTACAAACTCCGTGCTAATACTGAGAATTCATAAAAACTCAGTAATATTTTCCACGTCTCAGGAATCTAACCCGAACATACGATACTACATAGTAATACGAATAAATTAAGCAATGTTTAGTTTAACACACACAAACACACACACACATAGACGTTCGCAGGCACATTCTGATATAAAAGACAGAGCATTTTTAAGAGAATATTATTATGTTCTGCGAATATCAGTGGTACAGGGAAACCCACTCGCTGCAGTCCATTGCTCACTACTTGTAATATGTTTGAAATGAGCTTTTAGTGGGAAGATTTCAGTATTGTGGTAGGTGTAATATAATTATGTACACCTACCTACTATAGTTTTTCTTGGAAAGAGGAGAGGATAGGTCTAAATGCCCGCCTCTCATGCATGAGGGTGCACGTTCGAAACCTACCAACAGCAAGTACCAATGTGACTTTTTCCGAGTTATATATATTTTCTAAGATTATTTAAACACCACTGACAAACGATGAAGAAAAACTTTATGAGGAAACCTGGATTTATAATTTCTAATTTAAGTTTGAAATCGCCAACCCGGTTTTTTGGTTAATGCTCAAACCTTCTCCGTGTGAGAAGAGGCTTTTGGTCAGCAGTGGGCACTTAAACTGTCAAACACCGCGAGGACACTGGTGACCGCAACCTATTGTTCTTTAATTGTGTCTATAATGACGGTACTCAAAGGGTTAAGCTGATGATGATGAGATGTTTAGTAATAAATCAGTTTTGTGACCTTATTTGCTACAATAAAGTACAAGGATTTGAGTTCCAAGTACAATTTCTAACCAACGTCGAATTCAATTCACTTATAATGATACGTTAAAATTGTTTACTGTACCTACTTTTATACAATTAACCACACCTATTTTTACCATAGATATAATAGCAAAAAGGTTTGTACTTAAAATAATAAAAAAAAACACAAAAACAATAGCTAAACGTTCTCCTTTCAAAACGCTGTCAGATATGAAACTGCAACTAATATTTTTCACACTACCCGCAATGAACCAAGCATTTTAATATTTACCCGTCAGAATTTAGTTTTTGCAAAAGCCTGTGGAAATACTTAGGTTATTTTTATGTCTATTTTGTTTAGCGGCTTTCGGCGTTGGTGTTGCCCGCATGTGAACTCAGTTCGGTTTATGTTTGTAGATTTCCTGACTTTTCTAGAATCGAAACTTATTCTCTGTTTTGTGTCTATGTCACATTTTGCTTGCTTTTGTTTTTGGCTTTTGTTTTGTTAAAGAAAATTCAACAATAGGGTAGATGACTATTTTTTATTTTATTGTCCGTCTGGTAGATTAGTTAAAAACATTAGACATGTATTCTTTATTTTCTACGAACAGTTTCGTATATATAATTATTCATTTGAAATATCGCATGACGATTTATATTCTAAAATAACGTAGTTACCTCCCACTCCTAAACTTTGATTTATTTTGTTTGAGTATTGTTTTCTTAGACGACAAAATAAAAAAATACGTGTCTAATATCTTTTTACAACCTAACTGACGGACTAATTAGATTTTTCATACCCTGTCATTATCCCTATTGTCGAATTTTTGAAACAATTCCTTAGGTAAAATTTATCTGGCGTTCGAAAAATCAACCCTAAGTCTAATAACAAACAATATTTACAATATCAAAAATAAGAACCATAAAACACTTCGACAAACAATCAGAAAACAAAAGCATGAAAACATAAAACTTCCAACTTATTATGATCACAAGCTGCACATTAATAAAAAAATCGACTATAAACTACACATTTTATGGTGCAAATTTAAATAAACCGTGAACTAATAAAAGAACTACACTAAAACATTCGTTTGAATATATTATGGGGAGGTTTTATTAAAAACTAACACGTTTTACGATTCCTTTGTGAGGATTTGGCAGTGACAATAAAATGTAAGAGTTTATTTCGTATGTTTATCTGTCTAGATTTTTCGGGTCAAATAAATTGTTACGAACGTAGATTCATTTCTTAAATGAAAGTTCTTTTTTGTGAAGGGATTTGAGAGTAAAGCGTGGGTCGATCGTTTCGCAAGCTAAATAACCGTCTATCGATGTGAGGTCTCCTCGTGTGAGGATCCAAGGTCAAATTTATTCGTAGACGAAAAAAATTGACAAAAACTGAATATCTAGCAATATGATGCTAGCAGTTTCTTGAATTACTATTAAAATTCAAATAAGTGTGTAAAACATTAATCAATTCATAGAAGAACGAAATGTAGCATTACTGGACACCGAAGAGAACCGTAATAAAATTGAGTTAAAATTAAAAAAGCTATCCAATTACGTGTAGGTAACAAAAAAAGAAAGGAAAAGGAATTAACAGACCAATAATACGAAGAAATGAACCTTAATTCGTCTACGATAATCTTGATCTTCGATTTAATCCGTAGTCAGTTAATCAGAGAGCCCAACTTGAGTTACCTTTACAAAGAAAGAAGACAGAAAGAAAAAGCATTTATTTGACAGTAACTACGCACACAGATACAAAGATAGTTAAAAAATGTAGATACTTATATGAAACAAAGACATTACTGTTATGTGGGTATATACCTTTCATTCAAGAAGGGACAGGCAATGATGAAAATAATGGCACATATATACAATGGATAGACAGAAATAAACACATTGGCACATGAAATACAATGTCCAATAAGTTTTCACCGTTTATGTTATGAATTGTGAAATGTGATATGTAATACGAGGTGTGCCTTTTACCCTTAATCGGGCACAATATGAAATTGTGTGATATTACTGTTTTTTTCCAAAGAACAGATTTAATCTCAATATTATAAATTTGCCCGACCCGAAAATTAAACTCAAGGTCTGGTAGGTGCAGTCGCACTGTGACAACTTGATATCGGGTCCTAATTATTATTAAACTGTCAAATACCAAGCGGTCACCGGTGACCGCAACCTATTGTTCTATAATTGTGTCTGCAAAACCGGTACTCGACGAGTTAAATCATTATTATTCTGTTGTAAAAGTAAACTACAACCCCACCCAGATGTCGTGGAGAACCTAACGGGTTACCGGGGCTCCGGCTCGATGTGCAGCAGAAGTAAGGGGGTGGTTTTTAGTCAGTAAGAGTCTGACACTCTCTCCCGCCTCACCCAGGCGGGAGCAGTCATACGATGATTTTCCCCCCTTAAAATAAACCCTAACCAGATCCATGATTATTATTTTTTAAAGTTACAAAGTTCGAACAACAAAGATATTCAAAATTGCATTTTACAAAATCGTTTCGTACGGAATATTTTATTTGTTATTTGTTTTCTCGTTTCAAATTGTTCGTTCAGGGTGCGGATTGGAACGAGGGAATTTTAAAAATTTCACAGATCCAATTTTAATTTTTATCAGCGTTTTAATAAAATTCTTTGTCTATTCACGTTCAGTTTTCTATTTAAACTGTCAAATACCAAGCGGTCACCGGTGACCGCAACCTATTGTTCTATAATTGTGTCTGCAAAACCGGTACTCGACGAGTTAAATTAAAAATAGAACTATATTCGAGGCAATCATCCGCAGGCTTTCATTATTATTATTATCTTTGGAATTGTTTATTAAACGTTTGAATTCATTGATTACTTTTTAATAAAATTGATAATTTTGCTACTAAAAAATAGCAGTTACAACATTTGATTTATTCAAATCACTTTCCGAAGGCAACAGAATTACATTTTGTATCTTCAACGGACAATGACTCAATCCTATAAAAATAATACACAAACCCATGAATATTTAATACAAAAATAAACATTGCTATCATTACAACCGCAAGAAGAAGATCTTCGTATAATTTATCCCATAGGCCCTTCATCCACTTTCAAAACAAAACACTGTGCATAAAGGATGTCACCTAAATCCTTAAAAATATGAAGGATTTGGACCGTGGCTCGCAAACGAGGAGACTGCAGAGTGGGTTCGCCGACAGAATATTAATAAAGAGGCCAGAACTTATTAATATTGATGATGTTGCTAGAACATGACAGATTATGTGTTCTTTTGAGTTCTCAATCAGTGAACATGGGTATTTGTTTGTTTGGAAAGTTTTTATAGTGAATGTAATGAATAATATATTGTTTCCTCCTCTTATCGAAGGTGTCCTAAAAGCCAGCTGTGGAACTACTACCAAAGATTCGACAGAAGACAGTAAGCGCTCTCTGATAAACAATTACCAACTTTCAAGCCAAGAGTGTAAATTAACATTTTACCGTTTAAACGTAAGGTTTACTGACGTAAACCTTGTTATGCTAAGATTGCTAATGTTAACTTTGATGTTAAATAATGCACGTAAAAAGAATCTTAAACTTTAGTGAGATATACTAAATTAATTATTATGTTTTCAGCTTACACACGTACCTGTTTGACGATGAACTCGACTAGTTTCAAGTCATGTTAAAGGCTCATATTCATATTTCTCGCGTTCCTCGTCAAACAGTTACGTGTGTAAGCCGAAAACATAATAATGAATGTATAAAGAATTTTTCATTTTTGTCTGCCTGCAAATCAACATCAAATTTATGACAGATTTTCATTTCATTTTTACTTTTTTTGCATTAACACCAACTAATTGATACTCTTTATTATCCATTCCCTCTTTTGGCTTGTTCCCAACTAGGTTGTGGTTTGTAAAGCCTTAACCAAATTTGGTTTAGAGCAGCTTAAACATTTTATCCACCGCTAGCACTAACCAAGGAAAAAATTAATTTCATTTGACTTTCTATCAGGTCTTATTGGCCTTACAATACAGTACATAATGGCTTTGAAAATATAGTTAAAACCGAACAAGAATTATATTGACAGAATTTGAATTAAGAACATTAGAAACGATTTTTATCACTGTTCAATTTAATCCATAATCTCAGGGACACCCCGTAAAGATGAAAATCAATCTAATACTTTACTCTCTCCAAACAGAAGAAAAATAAGCGATGCCAACTAAAATAAAATCATTATCAATAGGGTCGAGACCAGCTTGAATACAAGCAATCAATGAATACGACGTACATTAATGTCAGTGCTGAGTACATTCGCATTTAGCGTAGAATCGGTGCCAAATACTTTTTTCGTGACCCGACGTTCTAATTGCTAGACCGAGAAGATTTATGCACTCAATCGACAATTGTGTTTAGAATTTTGTACAGAATTTCGCAATGTTTTTGTTGTTTAATTCAGAGTGTTTCGGTCCATCGAAGCGAGTTTTCGTCCTTCGCTCTCTTTATTTACGTTGCTAACAATACTCACCAATCATGCTTCGAATTTTGTTTGTCGAGGTATTTGAACAATTTCTTTTGTTTTTCTCGGTTTTGACTTAGATTTGTATTTGCTGTGTTATAATACGATTATTTGTTTGGTTCTCTTTGTGATTCAAACTTTTATATATTATTAAAATGTTAAGTCTCCTTCTACAGTAGTAGATATCTAGTGTGATTCCTAAAATGAGTACAGAAAAATATTTCACTAGTACTTCTAAAATACAAAATATTCGCTTACTCACTTAATAGATAACTGGCACTACAAAACGTCCTCATCAATAACGCTATTAACCAGTGAACATTGAATGACGCAACTTATGATAATTCAACTTTAAAGTAGTACAAAAAGTAAAAGCAAAATATACTTAATAATACTGAGGAAGGAACAAAGTAAACCGTTCCCAATAGAGTATACAAGCGAAACGACGAAGCTACTAATTTGGTAGGAAATGAGGAGCACGCGTGCAGACTCAATACGATTAAGTCTACCGAACCGTCTTAGGAAAATTTTGTTCCCATCTTACAGTACACACTCACATCATGCTACACAAAACTAGTATAAACTGAGCGTCGTACATATGGAAAGATGATACAAAGCAAGGTTATAATATACTGGTTTTGTACAGTTTGGTATGGTGTGTGTCCTTGTATTGAATAATGTGGCAACAACAAATTTATTGGTAGTACTTTTAAGTGAGAACTAAGCGTTTGTATACTTTGTCTTACATGGTAATAAAGAAAGAAAGAAAGAAAGAAAGAAAGAAAGAAAAAACATTTATTTAGCACCAGGCACGATGCAGCATAAATAAAAAAAAAAAGGACAATCAAGGTGTGACAGTGGAAGTAATAAAAAGATAAGAGTTGAAAAATTGAAACAGAAGAATTAGAAAAGAGACGCTGACAACATGCCTATGCTAAAAGGGTCACCCACTCAGTGTAAGCCAGGCATACAGGTTACCCAGCACTGATTTTCAGTGGGCACCCATGCAGTGACGCACGGATGGTAGCAACGTTGAATGGTTAGACAAAGACAACAAGAAAATATATATACACATATATAATAATGCATCTGTAATAGGATTCTAGAGGTAGAGGTAGATTTGATGTTTAATTGGAATTTTGGTAGTGAAAACGTAATGGGGGCGGAATTTTGTGGGATTCTTCAGTCGAGTTCCTCGTCAAATTATTACGTGAGAGGTATAATATTTTATTTTTAATTTTGTCTTAATATTGCAAAGTTTATTTCTCCATAGATTGTACGCAACTAATATCGACCAATAAAATACAATGAAACAAATCTTTTGTTACCTAATTCCGTATGCGCGTATCGCACAGACTTTTATACTTTTTCCCTTGCGGAATAAATAAATTACGTGCGAAGAAAACTTTGTTCCTTCCTACCTCCTGCAAATGTGTTTCAACCTTCTAATGTTGATAGAAAAACAATATTCACTTTGACGTGTGAATTTAAATTTTCGTCACAATAAGTAATAACATTTGTGTGAAAATATAAACATGTTGTTATTTGTGTTTCGTTTTTCGTTTTTCCCTAAGGGATGGGTTTTCGTTCGTGTATAACGTGACGTCATTTATACTTCTGAGGGGTGAGTGAAGATGTGTTTGTATATTCTACGTGTGAATTTTTATTTCCTATCGATTATAATTCGTATTCACACTAGAATACACTAGAAAATAAACCACGAGAAAAGTAGTGTCAAACATATTAATTTTATATTTAGAGTACAAAACTTGACCGCCTCGTTGGCCGAGTGGTCGCAAGTGCGACTGCCGGGCAAGGGGTCTTGGCTTCGATTCCCGAGGCGGACAAAGTATTACCGTGTTTTAAAAAAAAAACTCAGTAGTAGCACAGTGTCTGAAATTGTGTCCGGTATATGGCAATAGGCTCACCGCCTATTGCATGGGACTCATAACATGAATAGTGAAAAGTGAGTGTTACAGTGTATAATGGAATAATGTACACCTCTGCCTACCCCTTCGGGGAGAAAAGGCGTGATGTTATGTCACGGAAAGGGTAAGTCAGGTAAAAAAGGCTCTGTTATATATCTTATCTGTTAGTCCTGACTATGCTTGCTAGAGTTGTAAGTGAGGTGAACAATTTATTGTATTTCATGTCACCACACAGTTACTTCTAACTACAACTTCTATCTAGAAACCATCCAGTTCAGTACATGTACTTTTGCGTAGTGGCCATAAAATAATCATCAAATCGTTTCCAATATTACACGAAATGTCATTAAAAAACTCAATCATAAGAAAAGTAAACATACAAGGTAATATATATTTAATTAGATAATCTAATATCCTATCAAAGGTTTCATACAAAAATGTGCGAAAGAGGATCTCGAACATGGCATAATTTAAAAACCTTTTTATGGGTCTAAAGTCAATGGAACGCTGATGAGAATCACTTTAGTTTTGCGTTTTGTTAGCGAAAATTAGATTTGGGATTTAGGTGTACCTACGAATGGAATCGAGAATTACGTTTGGGTAGGCAATCATATCGTAATTCTCGTAGTCCAATTATAACAGTGATTTGTGAACGTTTAATTGGTGTAACATTCTGAAAAATGTAATGAAAATTATATTATGTGGCAGTACCTAGTTGAGATGGAAAACTTTTATTCAATTTTTGTATGTTAAGTAATCAACATCAACATCAATCGACTGCCTCGTTGGCCGAGTGGTCGCAAGTGCGACTGCCGAGCAAGGGGTCTCGGGTTCGATTCCCGGGTCGGGCAAAGTATTACTGGGTTTTAAAAAAAACTCAGTAGTAGCACGGAGTCTGGAATTGTGCCCGGTATATGGCAATAGGCTCACCCCCTATTACATGGGACTCGTAACATAAATAGTGAAAAGTGGGTGTTTCATTGTACAGTGGCATAATGTGTACCTCTGCCTACCCCTTCGAGATAAAAGGCGTGATGTTATGTTATGTAAGTAATCAACATTAGCACGATTTCGACTGCACGGTTGGTGCGGTAATTTGGCAACTGGCTACCGCGCAACGTGTCACGGATGCGATTCCCGGACGGAATAACTCTTTATGATGTGATCCACAAATTGTTCCCGGTCTGGGTGTCATGTGTATGTGAACTTGTACGTTTGTAAACGCACCTACGATACAGAACAAAATCCTAATGTAAGCCAACATTTAAAAAGAAAAATCATCATTAAGTCTAATAATTAAAGTTAAAGTTTTATTAATTAAGCTGCATTGGAATAAACTGTTAGATGTCATATCGTAAGGTGTAATAATAAATAAATCATTCATTATCAACAAATCGTGACAGCTCACTGACTGACTATAAACCCATTCTATGGGTCTCTGCAATATGTAAGCATAAGCATTTAAAAACACTACTATTAGGTTTTCTGTTTTAGTTCAATTTTAAATGGTCATATTTTGACGTCATAATTAACAGAACATCGACTTAAAATCTTCACGCTTTCATAATATTTAATTACAAACATAAAAGGACGTTCTGAAGTACCTATCCCAAGATTGATGAAAAATTGTTATTGCCAAGAGGTGCTATTCAAATTTTCATTATTTTTTTATGAAGGCGAAGCGAAAATTTGGTTTAATAATACCGTTTGTTTTTCCTAAAGAAATTAGCTAAGGAGTAGAATTATGATCATCCATACTTAGCTTATTGTTAGACTCTAGGAAATGAACCACGCGAAAAGTAGTGTCGAACATTTCAATTTTATATTTAGACTACAAAACTTGAATGCCTCTTTGCCCATGTGGTCGCAAGTGTGACTGCCGGGCAAGGGGTCTCGGGTTTGATTCGAGGGTCGGGCAAAGTACTACTGGGTTTTAAAAAAAATCTCAAAGTAGCATAGGAGTCTGCATTTGTGCCCGATATATGGCAGGAGGCTCACCCCCTATTACATGGGACTCATAACATAAATAGTGAAAAGTGGGTGTTACATTGTATAGTGGCATAATGTATACCTCTGCCTACCGTTTCGGGGAGAAAAGGCGTGATTTTAAATTACTACAAAACTTTTCAGTTGAAAATTTCTATGTTTTCAGTTCTAAAGTTACTATTGAGGCCTACGGGAAACCACAAAACCGCAATAGTAAAGAGATATTTTACCAGCAGCAGAGATCTCAAAAAACCTTTTCGAAAAATCCATTGTTCGAAAAATGGTCCTTTATTCCGAAAAATGCTGAAAGCAATTTTCGTTGGGACTAGTGCTAGTCTCGAATGGGTTTAAATTACTTTGAAATCGTTTTGGATTGTGTTTCCTATATGCTTTTCTGAGGTGTCTTTCCAGAACAATTTTCTATAATATCTAAAGCTTGTTCACAGAACTAACATAATTAACAGACAGTACACACGATTGCACATCAAGGTATAAGGCACCAGTTTATCATGGCCTGGCTTTGCATAATCTGTCCATATATTCGACATTCAGTTTATAGTGGTTTGGATAACATGATGGGTAGTCTTAATATACAGTAACAATGTTTAAACAGTAATAACTAACCGCACGTATGAACATTTGATGCTACAACCTGTATACGTTTATACAGTGTATGTAAGTACATAATCATATCAAATAGAGTCAGTAGTCTATATGTATAGGACTGATGCCGATTCGGAGTCGCGGAGAACCTAACGGGTTAACGGAGCTACGGCTCGAAGTGCAGAAGAAGCAACGGGGTGGCTTTTAGTCAGTAAGAGTCTGACACTTCCTTCCGCTTCAACCAGGCGGGAGAACTCATTCGATGATTTTCCCCCCTTAAAAAAAGGCTATATATATAGAAATGAAACGCCATAACTTGAGAACGGCTAGACCGATTTTTTTTTGTTGTTTTATTGTCAGATGAAGGTTTTTATGACAGGAAAAATTCCTAAAAATCCTACGGGATTGGAGAAAACGGGATTGCGCGTACGAAGTCGTGGGCAGAAGCTAGTACTCAATATTTATGTGTCTAATGACGTTTAGATATTACGTATATGTGATTTCGCCTTACTAATATCCTACTCCAAATAATATGATAAATGCGAAAGTATGTATAGGTGTGAGACTGCCTCGTTGGCCGAGTGGTCGCAAGTGCGACTGCCGGGCACGGGGTCTCGGGTTCGATTCCCGGGTCGGGCAAAGTATTACTGGGTTTTAAAAACATTCTCAGTAGTAGCACGGAGTCTGGAAATGTGCCCGGTATATGGCAATAGGCTCACCCCCTATTACATGGGACTCATAACATAAATAGTGAAAAGTGGGTGTTACTTCTGTGTACACCTCTGCCTACCCCTTCGGGGATAAAAGGCGTGATGTTATGTTATGTATAGGTGTGTGTGTATATTTATTACTCTTTCACGCAAAAAGATAAAGAGAAATTTGAGACTGGGATAGATTATGGTCTAGAATAACTACATAGGCTACTTTTAATCTCACAGACACATAGATATTCATAAAACGATCTGGTAATATATAGCTAAACACATTTGATACATACAGCTTTAAACTGTCAGCTTGGTGTGATGTGTTTTGTGTCTTTAGGGCAAAATCATAAGGATTTAATAAAGATCTTTAATTACACATCCCTCCTAAGCTTAAAAGAACTCTGAATTAAGAAATCATTGTTTAATTGCTTATATATTTGAAACAAAAATACATACTGATTTGTGACTGTATTGAGTAACTACAGCTTTAGAAAGAGGTATTTAAATTAATATACAGTTTGTTAAAATATAGTACCGATTAAAGAATTAACTCATTTGCTGTACAAAAATATACCCTATCTTTCAAATTACTCAAACGTGTCAACTATCATTCTCGTATTACTAAACAATATACCTTATAAAACCAAAGGAAATATAATAAAAGAACGTTATTCAAAGCAAACAATTTAAAAGAAAGAATAAAATGTAAAGGACTAATTAAAAACGGAATTCCTATTTCATGAGAAAAAAACGCCTCAAAGACCACTTGAAAATATCCTAAGTTTCGTTTCAATACAGGATACCCGATACTCTGTTGACCCAAATAGGATATTGTTGAGAGAAAAGTCTCGCATAAATTCTATTTTCTCCCACATTTTATTCACCAAATAATGGTAATTTATTCGTATTTTTATTTAAAGGTCCGTATTTATGAGATTATGCGTAAAGAAATTCTTCGCTCAGTTTTTCCGCAATTCCCAAACGTTGAATTCTGGCTAATGAAGATGTAACATGATAAAAGTTATGAATATCAGAATTCAGGAACCGTGAAATTTAATTGTGAGGAATATTACGTTGATTATTTTCTGTACCATCAAAGAAACTGTATAATGAATACTTGTACATATTCATATCTAGAGGTACAATATTTCATATCTGAGGAAAATATTTTGTTTTCTTAAAAAGTATTCATGCAGTACCATAACCGCTACCCTTTCCACGTGCGAATAAAATGTGCTCCACAAAAAGCTTCGTAAATATTCTCCTGAAATTACACCGCACTGTTATGAAAAGACTTTTGATATGCAGCTGAACGTTTCAAACAATACGTACCTTTCTAAAACCATGTCGGAGTCTCACACATCCATTCAGTTGCGATCATCTCACACGAGACATCGTCACATCTATGAAAAGGCAAAAACACTTTTTAAACCTAACTTCACTTAACTAACACGATCTAATAATTACTTATTTTAGTTCACAGAACAAAATTTACAACAGCAAGGAACTTTGTCTTTACAATATTGTTTTAAAACAAACACGGTCACGGGTGCAGAATTAATTTTCGCGCCGCAAGACGTCCGCGCGTGAGCCCGGTCGCGAGGCGACTGACAATATTACCAAATATGAACCTAATTTTCCCTAGATCTGTGCGTGTAGGTGGGGAGCAGTTTGTGTGCAACCTTTTGTGTAAGTTCGCCTTGTTAAAAAGAGATGGCGCTGGCGTTAGAATAAGGGAATATTTTATAAGGTTGGCGGTTTAATATTTTAACATTATCTGCGATTATTATGGTTATCTTTTGATGCGGGATTTAACAAGTAAATAAATAATTTGTTAAGCATTACGTGCCTTTGTTGTAATTTGTTTCAATTAGTATTGAAACGGATTTTAATAAGAAACACTGTCTACTCGATTCTTCTAAATCAAGAATCTGTTATTTAGCTACTAAATCTTATTTTTTTGTATTTCGAATCACAATGCCTTAAAAAGATGGACATAAAACTAAATGTTACAGTAAACAGTCATATACTACAAAACTAAGAGGTTTTATTTGATTTTCTTTGCAAAACATGATTTTAATGAGACCCGAGGTGGGTCTGAAATAATAAAATGAACGATATAAACTAACATTACTGGATATTTTCTCAAAATATATCCTTCTTAGAGCCGCTGATATTATTGCCATTTTATGGCTGGTGCAAAACATAAGCTGATCTGCGGATGAAAGGACCATTTCAGTGTTTAGTGATGGTGTGAGGACCAATTCATAGGCTTTTTGATGATATTATTTCGAGAGTGTTGTAATATTATTTTGTTAAAGTGACCATTGCTCCATCGTAGACTGTGTCGTCACTTACCACCAGGCTATATAGAGGTCAAACGTCGGCCCATCAAATATAAAAAAAAGATTAGTTTTATTATTAGAGGGGACTTGGGGGCTGTTTTCATATGTTTTTATGGAACTGAGACATAAGAGCAGACATATTACTATATAGGTAAGAGATTAGTGCCAAATTTTCAATATTAGAGGAGAAAAATTCCGATTTAGACTTTTGAAAGGAACATAAGCTGTGGGCTTTTGTTTACTATGATAACAATGCTCTTGGATAGTAATTAGGTCTTTGCATACCACATACTACGCCAGTATCCTATGTAGATAGATATAGTTCATTTAACTACATTTATCATTCCATTTACGAATACTCGTCGGTAAGGGTGCTTTTCTGTCGTAATATTTCTTTAACTGCACCTAATAGCAATGATTATTTATTATTACTCGTATTCTAAAAGTTACATACCAAAATCAGATGTTAAAACTGAATTCATGATACATACTAAACTTAGGTACTACAGCAATTTTAATAAGCCTCTTTGAAAACTAAGCGAAAATTCATAACGGTGACATAATGTAAGAAACTAAGCAGCTTCACTTCATCAAAACTAAAACTATTCCTTAGTAAATACCATCTTACGACGCACAAGGGAAATTATGAAATGATTCATTCTCAGAGCTGGAGACCGCACAGAGTTACGGGCGCTGAGTGCTATTGTAGCACAGTTCACGTAGCACACTCCATGTCGTAGCAATGATAGTTACGAGACTACTACGCCGTAGCAACCGCGTAGCGGGTCTACGAGTGCTGAGAAAGATCTACGCGGTTTGTTATGCGACTGTTATCATTTTTTTATTTGTATGAGCGAGGTTTTTTTGTTTAGTGTTTTAAGGTTTTTGTATTACTGAAGTGTATTTATTTCTTGTTGCTCTTTGGTTTATTATTTCGTATCTTGTTTAATATAATATTTCTTCGTCACTGGTATTTGACAAAACACTTTCATATAAACCGAGTAATGCTACCTTGTATCAAGACAACACCCAATTTAGGTTGCTAAACTAGTTTTGTTTATAACTATGTAAGTTTTTAAACATTTACAAATGATGAAATCAGACATTATATCCAAAAATATATTAATACGCCATCAAAATCTATTTTTTTTCTACCCAGACCACAGCCAAACGCTAAAATCTTATAAACCAAAACAGTGAACATTAGAATTCCGTAAGAGTGGGATATTTTTTGCGCTATGGACACGATTTAGTATGGTTTTTATTTGTTTACAAGAAATATATACGGGTTCTGTGGCATTAAATATCTACGTTCCTTTTTATTTCTTACTTTTCTATTTTTTCTAACGTTTTTCGTTTACCTTAATATTTTAAGGCTGTCGGCTTGTAGCGAGAAAGAAACCGAATCATATGTTTTTATTATGTACTGGCTAAGTAATGGCACATGTGGAACTGATTATTATTCAATATTTCTTCGTAAATTTCATGGATTCAAGATACTATTTGTTATTTTGAAAAGTGTAGGCTTTGTCTTTCGAATTATAGTTCCAATTTATGTGTGCATAAGGTAGTGTATTGGGTATTTGTCTATTGTGCGTTAATTTTTTTATATTTTATTGATTATACCTAGAGTTGAAAACTAGCAAACTTAATACTTATTGTTTGAGGGTTTGTAGCAATTGCTTTGTATTCCATTCAAATTCTTTATTCTTGATATTTGTTTGGACGCTAATAATTATGTTTCTATATTTTTATAATAACTATCACGAGACATACTAAATTAACTAAAATCGTGCGAAATACATAAATATAATAAACACAAATCAAATAAATATAATAAATAAAAAATTAAATTAATGAGTTGCGCACGCTGCTCATGAGGAATAACCCCTCTGTGGTTTGAAACTAGTAGAGCTATACTTATCTTATATCTATACTTATTATATCAGCAATATTAAGTATCACACATATAGTAATAGTCATGTTTTCGACTGTAGGCTAATATTTATGCTTTAAGCTGTTGGAAATTTACATACATAGACCCAAATTAAAATATAGCTTTCTCATACTTCACAAATAGTCACAAAATCTGGAAATGCTTCGACAGTCTCGTAACGTGTCAATTTTACAACTGTTTCAAAATATATTTTTCAAAAGCATTGATCGGAGCTCATATAAAAATCCCACGTGTTCAAATGGGAAGTTTTCAACAATTTTATCTGTTTTATAAATTCAAGATGGCGGCCCGTGTTGAGGAAACCAATTTATCTCAACAACTTTGTGAGAACGTGCATTTTGTTGGATTTTTTCACTTCGATTTGTTTTTTTGTATTTTGTATCGAGGAGTGAAGGAATTGGATTTGTTTGTGAGGTTTATGACCTTTTGATAGGGGTCTTTGCATATTTCGTATGAATATTTTTTTACTTTCAAAATCATTTCTACTATGTACAGTTGTACAGCATTGTCTTCATGTTTTTTTTATTTTTTTTTTATTACGCGATGGAAATCCTCAAGGACTTCCCACGCCTTGGGGACGACGGGGGGTATGCCGGACTCTTACCATCTAAAACCACCGTGGTACTTGTGGCCGTGACCCGAGACGCCCTTGCAGATTCACCTAACAGCAGGCCAGGCCTCGACTTACCACTAAATTGTGGCAGGTCCCACCACGTAGCAACCCTCAAAAGCTCAAAAGCTGCGATTTCTTTCCTCGAGTGGCGCCCATACAGCGGACGACTGACTCCCCTAATCAGTCGCCCGCAATTGTCTTCATATAATAGATTCTGGTTTAACCTTACACTGTTTCAGATGGCGAAGCCTGTAATTGTCTTAATATAACATGATACACTATATTTTATCAACATTAATGCTAATTAAAGACAACCTTAACTCAATAAAAGATACCAACATTTTTCTTTGTTAATAAAAAAAATAAGTTTTAAATCCACATTGGGCAACTATTAGATGGATGAAAATAGTTCAACTCAAATTTACTAAACAATAACGTATTAGCGTTTATTGATTACATTCATCCTATCCTAAGTATTACTATCAACTAACTTAAGCATAAACACGATACATTCACTGCACTTTGTAAGGTCTTCCAATAATCTGGAGCTCTCCAAGTTTTCAGCGACATAAATCAAAGTTTAACAATAAGATAGAAAGTCTTCCTCTGGGACAAAGCCTCCTAGACCGGGATCCTGAACAAAACCTTAGATTGTGACTTAAACTGTAGGATAAAGCGGCTTAAACTGATATTTAAATGGATATTATTTTATTATTGTACGTTAATTCTACGAATGAGGCCACAGGGCATGGAAAATATAATAATTATACCTCTATATCTAGTTTTGTTCTTTAAGAATTCTTGTTGCAACATTGTCCCATAAAAATCGAAACCCAATTTCTATTAACATTCCATTTTTTGCTGTTTTATACCGAATCAATAAATATTTTGCATCCCCTACAGTCTGTTGATAAAATGCAGTTAAGTAAATAGTTATGTATATTTTATTACAATAACATAACATTTCCCAACTTGCACCAACACAAACTATTCTAAGGTTTTGCACTTACTACATTTACGAACGCTCCCTACCGGCATACACATAAGGTTTCACTTAACTGCGCGAACAAAGTTTGTTCCTCAAATATTCTACTGACGGAGGTGTAAGTGGGAACAGATGGAATGACTTTAAGTCGGAAATATCTTTGTTGAAATAAAAGCGACAGGCTAACATATTTCCATGTTGGAATTTCAAAGGATTTAAAATATTTTAGCGAAGCCTACATCTCCCATCTTCGAGGCTTAGTGTTAGTTGAAACGCCAAAATGTTCGCCTTTGAATTTTGTGGGAAATGTTGGAAATTGTGGTTCTGGTTTCTAGGAGTTATTTTATGTTGAGAGTATTTTTAAATAACATCATTCTAAATTTTTTATTATATACTATTTCAATATGTGTATATAAGTGTATGATAAGAATATTGGTATACTAGAGGTACAGTACGCGCCTTCAATGACAAGTAAAAATATCAACGAAAAAAACATAATCGAATGTATATAAAATCTTCAAGCTTATAATGTTTACACAACTTACATTGTACATAAATTCTTGTTTGAAGTGCTAAAGTACATATTTGCCGCTTCTTTCCCTATATTTTCCCTATATTTGTAATAGATTAATGTTATGTTTTAGGAATACAACATACTTAACCTCTAGTAGGGTAAGTAGGTATGTTGTATAATGTGTATAGGATTTTTAAATTTAAATAAGTAATTGTTTTTGTTGATTTTTTATTTGTGTTGTAAAATTTCTTTTTTATTTGTATTTTGGATTATTGAGTTTAGTTTAGCCAAGAATTTGTTCATTTTTGTTTTTTTTTTTTTACTTTATGATTTTGTTATAATTGGACGTTACATAGATTTAGTTTAAGGCCTAGCTATCGCAATGGAGAAACCTGTCATGATAATTTAGGTAAGGTTTTATATAAATAAATAAATAAATATTTTTTATCCATTCCACCAATATACATACCTATATCTAGCTATATAACTTTCCACGTCGATCCCTGATCAGAATTTCATTGGAAACGATAAAATATTCCTAATTATTACAAATACTGTGAATTCGTTACCCAAAATAAATTGGAAACGAATTGTTTTTATCGTAAAACGTTGAAGCCAGAGATATACGATCCAATGTCTGGAGTCAATGGGTAATTACAGGCGGAACTCATTCGATTTTTATGGCCAACCACTTTTTTGGCACCCAAGTTTATTGTTCGAGTTATTGCCGAGTTTTTAATACGTGATATCGTGGGTGATTGGTGCGCTCGCTTTATTACAATTCAGTACATGTACCTCTAGAGTAGTGCCTAGAATAGGGCTTTAATTTTATATTTGCGATTGATAAAAATGTAGTCGTTGTATTGTTATTAGATTGGAATGTTACAACTTTAATACTTTATTTTTATTTCATCGTAGCTATTTATAAAAAAAAACAACGAAAGCCATGTTTAAAAAAACTACTCTTTTAATGAATTAATAATATATTTTTTTTATTTAGAAAACAGTGCCCCACACTAGGATTTTCTCCTGTATCGGGTGTGCGTTTACAAACATACAAGTTCACATACACATAACACCCAGACCTAGAACAACAATCTGTGGATTACACAAAGAGTTTTTCCGTGCGGGAATCGATCCCGCGACACGTTGTGAGACAGCCAGACAGCCCATCCACCGCACCAACCGTGCAGTCAATATTATGAGCGAACTTTATCGTGTTGAATATACAATGTTACCTCAATAAAGTGCTTTGCAATAAATACCTTTCAAAAAGTCACCTCTAGTATACAGACCACTTAGCCAAAATCTAAGCCTCTGGATACGAATGCTAAAAAACAAAATCCATCCATTTTCATATAATAGTAGGTAAATTGATTTATTCTACTCCCTCATGAGGCTTTCAAGCTTTGAAACCCACTTTTCGTTATAAAAAAACAAAGTGACTGAATGAATATAAAAAAGATAGACTGAAAAGTACTTTCAGACGAAATTGATCCATTACTGCTGAAGTGCAAAACGGGAGCGCGTGTGGATAAATACAAAATGGAAGGTTAATGGTCTACGGATCACATCTTAATGCAAAAGCACCAATTAACTGTATAAAAATTTTGCAGTCTAAAACCTACCTTATTTTCTCTGCCATAGAATCTTTCTCAAAATGATGGTTGAAACATCAGCCCAAAGCTGCGTGCAGTTTATCAACGAATTTTAAATTTAAACTCTATTTGGTCTTAGTTTAAGTTTGTTTTTCACTGATGGTATTTTGTAGTAGGTATTAGGGAAGTGGGGATAAGAGGCTGCAAGACGAAATGCTAAGCTCACGTTGGTTTGAATTACAGAAGGAGCGTACCCACTTCTGCTGGTTCCATATTTCCCTTACCGTTTATTTATACGAGTTATTTGATTTGTGACGTCATAAAGCGACGACGCCTTTGACAGTGATGTACTTTTAAAAGCCGAACGTGACGTCACAGGCGTCGTTCAGGCATTTATGTGTATTTCTATTTCTTTGTTTTATTAGAGTTTAGTTTTGCATGACACCTTTGATTGGCGGTTTTTCGTGTTGTTTTATCTTGAACAGTTTTAGAGACAGATGTTCCTAGATATTGGAGGTATGTTTTAGACTGCCTCGTTGGCCGAGTGGTCGCAAGTGCGGCTGCCGGGCAAGGGGTCTCGGGTTCGATTCCCGGGTCGAGCAAAGTACGAGTATTACTGGGTTTTTAAAAAATTCTCAGTAGTAGCACGGAGTCTGGAAATGTGCCCGGTATATGGCAATAGGCTCACCCCCTATTACATGGGACTCATAACATAAATAGTGAAAAGTAGGTGTTACTTCTGTGTGCACCTCTGCCTACCCCATCGGGGATAAAAGGCGTGATGTTATTTATTTATTTATTTATTTAAGACTTAGTACAATAACAAATGTACAGGCGGACTTAATGCCTTGGGCATTGTCTCACAGTCGACCTTAAGGTGGTGCAGAGATGAAAGTGGCAGGTGACTAAGCAAATGTTGAAAATAAATAACTATATATAAATACTTAAGTACTTAGATACTTATATATACAGTCATACTTAAGTACTTAGATACTTATATATACGTTATGTGTACATATATATATGTACACATACATCCAATACTTATATCATATAATAGTACTATATACATACATACACACATACATACATAAATACATACATACATACATACATACCCAGGTAAAAACTAAATAACATAATAAGAGACAACTTATGGTTGAATCGAATCTGCCATTTTTTTTTGTAAATGCTCGCGAACCTTGGTTTTGAAAGATAAGCGACTGGTGGCCATCCTAATCTCCGTGGGTAGCGCATTCCATAGAATCACTGATTGTATGAAATATGAAGAATGAAGAAAATCAGAGCGATGACTAAGACATTGAAGATGACGATTGTTGGAAGATCGAAGATATTTATGTTATGTTATGTTATGTTTTAGTTTATGTAGAAGCTTTCACATACACTATATCTATCGGACAATACGATAAAGCTTACGTTATTACAACCTTTTTTTTTAAGGGGAAAATTATCGAATGACTGCTCAGGCCTGGGTGAGGCGGGAGGGAGTGTCAGACTCTTACTGACTAAAAACCACCCCGTTCCTTCTCCTACACGTCGAGCCGGAGCCCCGGTTACCCGTTAGGTTCTCCGCGACGTTTATTATAACCTAATTATATCAATACAAACATCAGTTACAATATGCTGACAAAAAAAAACTGATCGAATGTCAAAACCAAAGCATTTATTTCAAATTAATCTTTAATAAGGTACTTTTGAAACGTCAAATTGAATTGTTAGTGAAGCTAGATCCTCGTTGCATGGTTCGTTCCTCGTTCGGTGAATTGCTATAAAGCCTAAAAAAGATTGTAAATAGAGTTAAATTCTAGACAAAAACTAATAAAATCATACACAGACAAACCCAGTCTGAATAATACTTACTGCATTGTTAGACTCAACGTATATCCCTTAACTCAAAATCTTCTTCTTGGAAGGTATTAGAAATTCCTTCAAAAGCCATAAATATAAACGGTTCTAAACATTTGGCAGCTCGCAATACGATCGGTATCGGGCTGTCAACAGAGCCTTACTGGCACTTTAAGTGCCGACGTGACTAACATATGATGCAATACACATACGTCGTGGACTAGTGTCCAAGACATCCATGTAATGGGAACTATGTTTATTCCATTTCAAAACCTATGATAAGTTTAGTTACATTGTTTTAAAATTGTGCCCGTTACTTGGGAATAAGCTATGGCCTTTATTACAAACTACTCATAATATTAGGTACTGATAAAATTGCACTGAGCGATGTTGTTTCAGAGAGACAAAGTCCTCCAAGTAAGTCACCATCATCATTATCATCAACAGCCTATAAATGCCCACTGCTAAGCAAACCCTCTTCTCACGCGGAGAAGGTTTGAGCATTAATCCCCACGCTAGCTTAATGCGGGTTGGCGATTACAGACTTACAATTAGAAATTATAACCCCAGGTTTCCTCACGACAAACATCCTTCCTTCATCGTTTGTCAGTGGTGTCCAAATAATTTTAGAAATTATATATAACTCCAAAAAGGCACACCGGTACTGTCCGTTGGTAGGTTTCGAACCCACACCCTCAAGCATGAGAAGAGGGCGTCTTAAACCTCTAGGCCATGGTCAACGTCATGTTGATACTGCTTAACCATAATATGTATTACACTTGTTACCTACACATAAATTAATAAAGATTTTGAATTAGAATTTTAAGGATAAGTCTATTAGGATAAACTGGATTCAATTCTAATCAAGAGTAAACCATAGATAAACCTCATATCATTCACAAAGTCCAGTCAAACAGTTAAATCAGTAAACTAACTTACACTCAACAAGAAAAAAAAATTAAAAAAAATACCCACAATTTCAAACTGTTATTCAAACTTCATTGTTCAACATTCTCTATAGAACGAAACCTTCAATTATCCGTGAACTGCATAATTAAAATAGTCGAGATGGCTCAAACATTTCCTATGGTAAAAATCATAAATATAAAACGGAGGACCGACCACGGCCCAAAGCGAATTAAACTTGTAATTACACTGATTGCTTTGCGGCACATTCGATGCTTTAAAAGAAAGAAATCAGGCGATGTGGCAATTATGAACGGTACAAAATGTTTACCACATTTTTATCTCATAAAGAAGAGTTATTGTGACAGACCATTTTAAAAGAGTGTGTAATAGAAGGACTATTAAATTATTATTCAGCTTTTTTTCTATGGAATCAAACTTGCACTTGAGGTTTGAGCAAAAAATCTAAAGTTCCTTGTCAACTTTTCTTTTTCAGCTCGTATGAGCTAATATTAATTTATTACTTTGTTAACGTTCATAAAAACTTGCACTGTAATATTTTCCGATTGATTGCTCTGATGCAAGTTTTTATGAACTGCTTGTTTCATAATGAGTTTAAAAAGGAGAAAGAACTCGAAAGAAGAATATTGAAATGTATCATTGAAACCATGTCATTCTTAAAGAATATACAACAAATAAAACTTTATTTATTTTTATTCTGTTCACATATATAATTATGTATAAGTGTCCCACACAATAAGTGTGGGAGAGCATGCTTCGGTACGAATGGGCCAGCTCGACCGGAGTGATACCACGGCCTCACAGAAAACCGACGTGAAGCAACGCTTGCGTTGTGTTTCGTCGTGTGAGTGAGCTTACCGGAGGCCCAATTACCCTCCCCTTCCCCAATCCCCCCCAAACCCTGAATCCCCAACGATCCTCAAATTCCTAATCCCCAAAAGGCCGGTAACGCACTTGCAACGCCTCTGGTGTTCCAGGTGTTCATGGGCGACGCCGATTGCTGACCATCAGGTGATCCGTCTGCTCGTTTACCGGCTTATGCCATAAAAAAAAATATATATTCAATCAGAGCTTATTAATTAACTATACTAAGTAAGTTACAATACAACGCCTGCTTTTGTCACCATCTCACGTAATAATATTCACTCAATCTTCTATTTCTGAGCTCATTTCATAAATGCAGATTAATTCAGCTATTCCTGTCTGCTTTTGTAACAGACATCTAATCATCTATACTTCAACTTCCACATTAAAATTTGTGGCCCAATTACTCCCATCTCTCTCCAGTATCCCCAATCCCCAAATCCTCCACAATCCTCCACAATCCTCAAATTCCCATTTCACAAAAGATGTGACACACGTTTTGTAACGTCAGATGTCTATGGGTGGCGCCGATTACTTACCATCAGGTGATCCGTTCGCTCATTTACCGGCTCATGCCATAAAAAAACATCTCGCTAGTAATAACAATACAAATCCAACAACAACAATATCTGCATTATCTATTATGTAACTGCTGCTACTATTAAATTCTGACGCAGATTGAATTATGCGATTTGAATTCGAAAATCTGTTGCGTCAGCGTAATTTGCTTACCTAATTAGATCGATTTAGCTTCGTTGGGTACACGTTTCCGAAATTTGGATCCTCGATATTTCCTGTGTTCGCTAGCTTCATTTGCGGTAGGGGTATCTACTGATGTAACTACATACTTGTAATTGCAGATACCGGTATGTTGCTTCCTCAGATATGTTGCTCATTTGGAAACGATTTCGAACTCTGTTGTTAACCGACTTGAAAAATGGAGGTTCTCAATTTGACCTGGATGTGTATTAATTGTTCGTATGTTTGTGCGCAATTATCTCGCAATTGGTTGAACCTCTTTTAATGCAGTATTCTGAAAAGTGTTTCTTATATTCTGACAAAGATTTTATCATTATGGTATATTAAGCGATTTTAAAAATAGAGGAGTTTGGAGTGGGTACGTTTAATCGTAGTTTTTAAAAGAACTATTTCATATTGTTTGGTTTGTAAAATTAAATGCGAGTTGTGAGCTTCGTTTTGTAACTTGGAAGAATAAATTACTACAATATGTTAAGACGAACGTTTTGTTTGGTAAAGTTAGATACTGTAAATTTGCGAATGTGATCGGTCGGTCGTTGGAAAGTTTTTGGTCATATTTTAACGTCGCAATCCTAGATACCACATCTTTAATGTTTAATATATCAAAATATGGACACAATTAATAATACCCTATCCACAATTTAAACGATCATTGTTTCTTAGAGTAGCCTGAGGCGGTGTTCCCCGAAGAAGTATAAAACGGGCGTGTCAAAGATAAATTGGGTTTCGAGATTTACAGAGCTTGACCGTGACGTAATTTAGATTAGCTTGCTAAGTTAAATAGCAACTTGAAATATCGACTCGAAGCAACTCCGCATTGGACAAACAACTTGGCTTTGCAGTTTGCCTCAGCAAAACTTGGTGCATTCGAGGTTTTAAAGGGAATTTGTTTTATGTAAGAACTGAATGGATTGTTGGTTGTTTGTGTTCAAGTGAATTTGGAGAATAAATACAATTTTATATGGCACTAAAGTGCTATTTAAACTTTCTAATTTTTTTGGGTGGTAGTGGAGAAGCTGTAAATGTTATGTTTTTATGGACTTGAAGATTTTAACAGTTAACCGCCGCGTAGGTCATCGGTCACCTACGTTAGCGGAGAATTTGCCTTCAGCAGTTTTCTGTCGGCAGTCAAAGGCTTAAAGATCCACAATACAAAAAACTACGTCTACTAAATCAGAAAAAAATATTATTGCACTCTATCACAAGTTTAGTATAGCAACTTTAAATCTATACAATGCTATCATCCTGCGACTTGTAGAGACTGGGTGAATTTGGCTAGGTGTGTCTGAGTCGTTTTTAAGGGGGGAAAATCATCGAATGACTGCTCCCGCCTGGGTGAGGCGGGAGAGACTGTCAGACTCTCACTGACTAATAACCACCCGTTCCTTCTCCTGCGCTTCGAGCCAGAGCGCCGGTAACCCGTTACGTTCTCCGCGACTTCGAATCGGCATCAGCCTGTTGGGCCCCCATCCGTGGTGGTCTGATGGCTCTTTGAGACGTGCGCGGAACGCGACGCGGCGTACGCTCGGGTCTGTTTCTGGTCGGACGGGGAGACACCCATGCTCGCCGTCTGCAGGCCCTGAGTCTGAGTCTACAGTTAAACCTCAAACGATTACACAAACAAAGTTTGTGATAGATATAACACAAAACCACAAAACATAATGCCTAAAAAAGATCTTCAACAACAACCAAATAAGCTATTCATAAAGCCATTTACATTCAGTACAATACAAAAGTATTTCATACAACGCAATTATAACCGATCTTTCCGAAAGTATCGTTGCTAAGAGCTCTCTAGAAGGAATTACTGTACACTCATGCTCTCAAAAAGGTCGAGGGTTTTGGACATTTGGGACTCTGGTCTTTGTTGCTAGTTGTATTATGGTTGTAATTGCGTTTCTATTTTTTCTTAATGAATGGTGATAAGTGGGATTGCATTGGGTATTGGCAACTAGTCAAATTAAATACTTTTTTCTATGAATTTTGTACGAGATTGTTTATTGTGACGTCACGTATTTTTTAGTCAAACAGCATACTTATTTCTTACAAAAATGCTAGAGAAATACTAAAATAATTTATATTTGATTAAGAAAAGAAGGGTTCTTTGGTTTGTTTAGTTTTTAGAGTTGACTTGTAGTAATGTTTGATAGACTATCTTGCGTCTCTCTCGAATCTTGGTTCGGATAAAATGTTAGATTTTTTTTTTTCATATGGAGTTTGGAACTGACTTCGGTATATGGCATTATATTACCTCATTACATTCTACTTGCGAGTATATAATATAACACTTCGGGGCTTAAAATAATAAATAAGTAATTATGTAGTTTCTAACATAACATAACACCACGCCTTTTATCCCCGAAGGGGTCGGCAGAGGTGCACATTATGCCACTGTAATGTATCACTCACTTTTCACTATTTAGTCCCATGTAATATAGTGTGAGCATATTGTCATATACCGGGCACAATTATAGACTCCGTGCTACTACTGAAATTTTTTTTCTCATACTTAACATAACATAACATCACGCCTTTTATCCCCGAAGGGGTAGGCAGAGGTGCACACAGAAGTGACACCCACTTTTCACTATTTATGTTATGAGTCCCATGTAATAGGGGGTGAGCCTATTGCCATATACCGGGTACATTTCCAGACTCCGTGCTACTACTGAGAATTTTTTTAAAAACCCAGTAATACTTTGCCCGACCCGGGAATCGAACCCGAGACCCCTTGCCCGGCAGCCGCACTTGCGACCACACGGCCAACGAGGCAGTCAATAGCTTCTATTCAAAGTATAACCAGGTTAATAAGCGTATAAACAGGAATTAGATGTTTGTTTCAAAACCATTGTTCTAGTTTACTCAACAGTAACACAGTACTAATTGCGTAACGTACGCAACCATGAACATAAACCTAATACTCATGACACACGGCCTAAAAGGTTCCATGTCCGAAAGCCAACTTTCATAACTGTCCCACAGAACCCATAAACGGTAACTGCCCAAATGGTTAGTCGTCAAAATATATTCACGACATTATTTTCTTAGAGGCATTACACAGTATATTATCGCCATATGTTGCGAACCCCTACCCACGTCCGAGCTCGCTCTAACCCTGCACTTATACGTAATATTCAGTCACAAACATTTCCATAAACAAACCCTGAAAATGAGCTGTATCTAATGCATTTAAGGTTCGATTTCAAACGTCTATCGGCATCACTCTAAATCGACAAGCCAGGGGACATTGATCTACAACGCAATATAAACTTTCACTTAACGACGGCAAGGACTAATTTAATTTGTCGCTGTCATGTCAACATTTTGTAGCTGAAGTATTACTTTAAATATTCAAATTTGAGTTTTCTGTAGTAGGTATAAGGTTGGTTTTAGTTTGGTGAAGGAGGTGGGTTAAAGAAAATCTAAATTTAGATGTAGGTCATTGCATGGAGGTTTGCCTAATTGTTGGACGTGCGTTAAGGAGCACTCCCGAGGCTTTTAGTAAAGACGTCGAGTTGTAAATATTGTAGTTAGTTGTGTATTTAATGTAAAGTTTGAAAGAGAAAAGTTTTGGGGCATGGCTGCAACAGTATCCTTGTTTGAGTAATGTCTTTGTGACGTCACGAGGGGAAGTGAAACATTTGTTTAGTAGTAAAAGTTGGGGGTTGTGAGTTTATGAGAATACTACTAAATGATTAATGTTATTGTTGGGTTTATTATGTAAATTGTGTTTATGTACCACGAGGGATTCCAAATACTTATGTAAATAGAATATGTAAAAAGATAAAACAATTATAATCTCCAAAACGAACAGAACTACTACTAACACTAAAACGAATACTCAGCGAACAAAAGCGTATCCCCAAATTACACAAACGACCAAAAAGCAATGAACGTCTATGCAAATAAAACACAACTTCGTCTCAACGTAAAAAAGTAAAAATGTTCCAACCAAAATTGAATTAACTGGGAACGACAATTGAAAATGTCCGCCTGTAAAATTAAACGAACGTGCGAATTTAAACTTAAGTTTTAATCGTTCGTGTTTTAATTTTTTTTTAATCCAAAAGGGATTATTGGTTTAAAAAGTTTGGTATGTTTGTTACGAGAGGTGAATTCGGATTGGCAATTTTGGCCATCTGTAATTTGCGTAACTTCATGCGTTTTAATTATGGCTTGAACTGAAGTGAGACGTTTTAATGGATGTTGTAGTGTAGTGAACGTAATGAACCTATTAAAACTGTCGACTCATCAATCACAAGTCTAAAAGCCGTTTATTTTTGACCTTTATAATTAATAGATATTTGAACTTTTACGGTTTTTACACAAGTCAAATTTTAGATGGAACTCTGTGTGACAAACAGTCAGAATTTTTGATCGTCACTTACAGCAACAATTGTAAACCAACATTTGATTTTCATGATTTGATACAATAAAATAGCCTTATGACGATTTCGTAATAAAAACATTAATAACTAGAAACATATATATATCATTTAATACTAGGAAACTTCAGTGTAGGTATTTGTTTAAAGTTAAGTACTCGATGCTGGAAACCATCCAGTCTCATATTACCAGTGACCAGTATCCATAATTTATCCACATTTTTTTGCAAAAATACAACACGATATTGTTCAAAATAAAATTTCTCGTTCACTTTGTCAAAGTATCGATAAGTTAAGTTTGTTTTCTTAATGCAATCCTGTAATGTAATTGGCAATTCACTTAGCGTACACTGACAAATTATTTATCGAATCTGAACAAACGTTGAATTTATAGACTTCGAACAAATATCGACATGTAAATTACGCGGGATTTCTGAGATATATTGAGTGGGTGTAATTTATTTCTTACACGAATGCTGGAGAGTTCTATATTGTACAACTTTATTTGCGTACAAAAAAACTAAGTGGGTGGTAAATTATAGAAAACAGAAACTTTTTTTCTTATATATGAACCCGGTAAACGAGCAAACGGATCACCTGATGGTACGCAATCGGCGCCGCCCATAGACCTCTTGAGGCGTTACAAGTGCCTTACCGGCCTTTTGGGGATAAGGAATTTGAAGCTTGTTGGGGATTCAGAGATAATGGAGATGGGGAGGGGGGTAATTGGACTTCGACAAAACAAAACGCAAGCGTTGCTTCACGTCGGTTTCCTGTGAGGTCGCGGTATCACTCCGGTCGAGCATATTCGTGCCGAAGCATGGCTCTCTACACTAATTGATCAGATTTTGTGAAATAGTATTAACTCGTTGAGTACCGTCATTATAGACACAATTAAAGAACAATAAGTTGCGGTCACCGGTGACCGCGCGGTGTCAGTTTTGCTTCTATTTCTTTAAGGTCAGTAGTATTTTAATACTCTCTCTCTGTCTTAAGATAAATAAGGGGCAAATAATATAATAGACATATGAATTATTATGAATTTGCAGAAGTAGTGTGCTGAGAAGTCATAATTTCGTTTTAGAAACATCATCACGTCTTTTAATCCCAAAGCGGTAGGCAGAGCTGCACATTATACCACTGTACAATATAACACTCACTTTTTACTATTTATGTTATGAGTCCCATGTAATAGGCAATCCATATACCGGGCACAATTCCAGACTCCGTGCTAATACTGAGAATTTGAAAAAAAAACCAGTAATACTTTGCCCGACCCGGGAATCTAACCCGAGACCCCCTGCCCGGCAGTCGCACTAGCGACCACTCGGCCAACGAGGCAGTAAAGTTCGTTTTGAATGTAAAATATTAATATTATCTTCATCATCTTTTAGTGTAACTTAGGCTAAATCTAGAGGTAATAAAATGCTTAGTGCTATAGCAAAAAAAATTGAAAATTTAATTATTTCATCAAACCCATTATACGTCACAAACTGCCTAGTCCATAAAATAATTAATTATACAATTTATTTTCCTAAAATCTTACATTTTGGCATGTTCATGATTAATGGGCAGTGATGTAGTGATTTCCAAGAAAAGTTTTTAACATTTTTCCAATATTACGTCCCACTTCAAAACTTGAAAGTCAGGTAGGCATTACGAAACATGTCCGAAATTATATTTTATCTGTGGCGATATTTAAAAAGTATCTCCATTTCTTGAGAAAATTTCGTTTTGAGGAAAATGCAAAAGAAATGTTTCGTTAATTTTTTCTGCAAAAATAGATTTTATGGCTGTAGTAAATTTATTTTTTATATCTGTAATTCCTTTATTTCATTGATTACTGGGTTTTTTAAAAACTCACAGTAGTAACTCGGGAACAGATAAAGTGGGTGTTACATTTTACAGTGACATAATGTGTACCTCTGCCTACTTTGGCTTGAAGTTTAAAAATAATTCCTGTATAACGTAAAAATCCAATTGGGATCGCCTTCATTGCATGAAAAAGTCCCCAACAATATGCACACCTTTGTTCACGCTTTCATTGAATAAAAACCAAAGAGTTATGTTATGTACAAAAATTTACATTCAAACGAGTGAACGAACATGACTTTTTGAACAAAAAACCGAGTTGAAAGTCCTATAAATATCCCACACTCTAAGGGTGTAAATGTCGGAAGCTATTCTTTGTCCACCATTGTTTCATGTTGCGGATTTGCAACAAAATAATGAATTGTTTTACAAAGGAAACTGGAAATTCCCATATATATAAACGACTGTTTGTTACAAGGAAAATTGTACCAGTTACATTCGTAACGGCAATCGAAAGGAAATGAAGAAAAGTTCGGGTTTGTATCGGAAATTTTTTGTTCTGTTTCAATGTTTATTTAAATAAGTGATCGTTTTTGCAATCGGTTTTTTGACTGTTTTCATACGTTTTGTGTCGAGTGTAGGTACTAGCTTATTTTTTCTTTGTTTTGTTAATTATGTTTCGTAGTTTGCTATTATGGCAATCAAGTACAAGACCTCCGTTTCGGTTTCTGGAAAAGACAAATTGTATCAACATTTCTTTATGATTTTTAAAATAAATATTTTGGCCACCTTTTCAAGCCATAAGAAGTGAAGCAGTTCACTTAAATAAATATTGTAAAATTTACTTTTCACGATTACTAAAACATTAATCAAAATTTTGCTTAAAACTTCAACCACAAGCTACATGACAATGAACTCTTAATCAGTAGCGCTAAAAACAGGGGTTGGCAACCATTGAAACGTTAATGAAGTATAAATTATTTAGTTGGTCCAGTGTCCGGTACTAATCTGTGGCGAGCTACGGGGATTAAGCCTTGTAGCGTCCCACAGTTGGATTAAACGGGTAATGTTCGAGTTCTTGTCTTCAGTATTTGAAATAATAATAATAATTTTCTTGTTGATTTTCTAGTCATTACGTATCTCATGAGTGGAAATTTGGGAGTATACGGTATTGATAGATATTAATTGTTTGTAGCGTAGTGATAGGATAGATTTATGTTAGAACAAATGTAATAGATAACTAGCGACATCTTGTGTTTGTTTTCCGAATTCATTCTTTCTTCAATCTTTATTAGCATCAGCATCGGGTCTTGTCAAGTGATAGACATGGATCTTTCCAATAGTTCTATGGTTTAAAGGCCTAAAATATCCTAAAAGCCTGATCCACAAAAAAAAATCACTTACTATGACAGCAATGACTGTACTAATAAATACCTTTTAAGAAAAGAGCGTATTTCTTTGTAAAAGCCCGGCAACACACCTGCTTCTCCTCTGATGCTGCAAGTGTCCATGGGCGGCGTTGATCGCAATCAAGTGATCCGTGGCCTTGTTTGCCTCCTACTTCATAAACAAACAAAATATAATCTTTAGACCACAATAAACGTCTTCCAAACCTTTTCATGAAAAGAAAGAAGCATTGTGTTCTGACACATCATTACTTCAGTCCTCTTCAATTATGTCTCCGGCTTTCAAGAGAAATCTTCACAAAGCAATATCCTATACTTGGGTATATTTATTACGCTGCAACACTGCACATCATAAATAAACTTGATGGCTTAAAGGAAGGGGTGATCCGTATATCTCAGTATGATTTATTATCGTAGTACAGGGATGGCGAACTTGCGTAGTGTTGTATCAACTTATCATTTTTCATGCCGAATAAATTTATATATTTCATTTCATTTCTGCCTCGTTCGCCGAGTGGTCGCAAGTGCGACTGCTGGGTAAGGGGTTTCGGGTTCGAATCCCGGATCGGGCAAACAATAACCGGGTTTAAAAAAAAATGTTAGCACGGAGTCTGGAATTGTGCCCGGTACATGGCAATAGGCTCACCCCCTTTTACATGGGACTCATAACATAAATAGTGAAAAGTGGGTGTTCATTACATTGTACAGTGGCATAATGTGCACCTCTGCCTACCTCTTCGGGGATAAAAGGCGTGATGTTATGTTATGTTGTGACTTTTGGAAAGAATTTTTATCATTATCATCTACTGGACCATGGGCCTCATTTACGAAATAGTGGTGTTTGCCGTTAACCCCACGCTTGGCAAAGGAGTCATGAAATGTTATATCAAAGTGCCATTTTTTTTTAAATAATTTTGTGCTTATCATTGTCATTCTCATCTACTGCATTATAGGCCTCTTCCGCTAAAGAAGAGTTTTCTAAAATCTCTAACGTTTTCAAACGAATTAGAGATTGTACTGTAAATGACTCTTTTATAAACTACGTTTAAAATAAAAAAAAGACTTTATCAAATCAATTATAAAATTATCTGTCTTTTACTATTAGACTACCCTTAAGATGGGCTCGCTGCCATCGCAGCGGTAAGTCCCCTCTTTGAGGAGTGGCTTGAGAGACGCTACGGCGTCCTCACCTACCGCCTGACGCAGGTCCTCACCGGACATGGGAGTTTCGGGAGGTACCTGTGTCTGATGGGGCGGGAGGAAACGTCTGGGTGTCATCACTGCGAGGACCGCCCTGAGGAACACGAACTGAGGACGGTGGAACACACTGTAGCGGAATGCCCTGCGTGGGCTGAGCACCGCCGTGCCCTCAGGGAAGTGATCGGCGATGGCGACCTCTCGCGTCCGGGCCTAGTGCAGGCCATGATGCGGAGCGAGGGGGACTGGAATGCCGTCTCCTCCTTTTGCGAAGCAGTCATGCTAGCTAAGGAGGAGGCGGGACGCGTGAGGTAGCGAAGCGCTGCCTCCTCGCAACCCAGCCATCGTGAAGGACACCCCGGGCGTCGGGTATCGCGTGACGATCTCCGGCCACCGTAAGCGCGGGCCTGCGGACGGCGAGCATGGGTGGCTCCCCGTCCGACCAGAAACAGACCCGAGAGTACGGCGCGTCGCGTTCCGCGCGCGCCTCAAAGAGCCATCAGACCACCACAGATGGGGCCCAATACGGCCGATGCCGATTCGGAGTCGCGGAGAACCTAACGGGTAACAGGGACTCCGGCACGACGTGCAGGAGAAGGAACGGGGTGGTTTTTAGTCAGTAAGAGTCTGACACTCCCTCCCGCCTCACCCAGGCGGGAGCAGTCATTCGATGATTTTCACCCCTTAAAAAAAAAAGACTACCCTTAAGAAGAATTATTATTACTAACGTACTTGAAATTGTTATTTATACAGATACTTCTTTAAATTAGATTAATCAACAGTTATATTACAAAGAATAACAATTCATGATACCTCTAAATATGCTAATTTAGTACCTATAAGTGTGGGAGAGCTATGCTTCGGCACGAGTCAGCCAGACTCGAACGAAATGATACCACAGCCTTTTAGAAAACATTTTTTTTTTATGGGACAAGCCCGCCACAGCCTCCCAAAACTCCTGGCAACTCCTGTAAGCCAGGATCTACAGTAGATACAACCATAAAAACACCGGAACATTGAAGTCCGGCGCGTCCCAGGGACATGAGTAACTGACTTGGTTCCCGCAACGAAGTGAATCAGAAGATATTAGAGGTATAAGAGGAGAAGAAGAAAAAACTAAGAAGAAATAACAAGTGATCCGTCTGCTCGTTTACCGGCCATAAAAAAAATACAAAGACATAAGGTTTCCACGGCTAGTTACATTATGTGCCTATAGTGCGCCATCCCTGCTCTAGTGTACGCTTTTTGCTCGGAAGAAGAAATTGATAGCAATTTTCTTTATTCGAGAGTCGAGTCTATTTTTGGTTGTTTGATTAAGTTGAGGTTTTGTGTTTGTTTATTTTGAAAATAGTGAATGAGGTAGGAAATGGTTCCTGGAGTGCAGATTCGTGTCTGTTGTTGTTGGCGGATGTTGACGTGTTCGTAGTGAATTTAAGTAAGTATGGGCTATTAAAATAAAAATAAATAAACTAGCAAAGTGCTTAATTGGTGTTTAGGAAAACTTTTCTGTGCAAATGAATAACATTTTAATATTGAAAAAATGATATGAAGGTGAATAAAAATATCAATGAATGTAAAAAAAAATATTCTTAACGTTTGTTTTCCAATTTTTTTTTTGCTCGGGTCGGGCAAAGTATTACTGGCTAAAAATCTCAGTAGTAGCACGGAGTCTAGAATTGTGCCCAGTATATGGCAATAGGCTCACCCTCTATTACATGGGACTTATAACATGAATAGTGAAAAGTGGGTGTTACATTGTACAATGGCATTAAGTGTCACAATGTGCATCTCTGCCTACCGAAGTTAAAAAGGCGTGATGTTATCTTATGTTATTTAACACTCACCCTAAAATTAACACGTTGCCAATTGAACAAAATGTAGCAGCTCTCCACAAAGAAACCTCACACATCAAAATTACATCGCAGTGGAAGTTATCCAAAGACATTAAGTACAGCTTTAACTAGTGTGTGCCCCCCGACTCCGTGCGGTCACGTCTGACGCTCCATCTTAGTTGTAAGGTATAATCCGCTGACAGGACATTAAATGGGGGAGTGCTTCAATAACTTTACATACCATTGGCAGGGAGTCAATGTAGTGAAACTATCGGATCTTTGTCTGTCCATATGTTAAGTATTGGCTAATCGTAGTATGATGTTACTTTGTGAACAAGTAATGATTTTCAAGTTAGGAATATTTCGGTTTTGCAAAAATATAGATTGTGCTGTCAACTGTTGCTTTATTGCCCATTTAGAGATAATATTGTCAACTATCTGCAAGCACGACGGCCGAGATTTCGGTGTCAATTCCAAGGTTATTATAATATTAAGATTTTTTAGTTTCTCGGAAGACAGGAAAAATAACTGGTGGAAAGTATACATAAAGTATGCTAAAGCTTCAGCACGCCTGCGCCTGCTCTGCCAGAGTGATACCACGGCTTCACAGAAAGAGTGAAATACCGCTTGCGTTGTGTTTCCTCGTATCAGTGAGGTTACCGGAGGCCCAGTTTTCAGTCTCCAGTCCCCAATCTCCCCAATCACTGAATACCAAACAATCCTCAAATTCCTAATCTACAGAAGTCCGGTAACGCACTTGTAACGCCTTTGTTGTTCCGGGTATCCATGGGCGACGAAAATATTGCAAAGATGATTTATCTTTCAAAAAAAAACAATTCTGTAAAAACCAACATATTAATAATAAATAGGCACATCACTAACATGTTAATCCTCTTAACACTAAACTAAAAGCAATATTCGTCATTAAAATTCAACACTTAATCGAAACACCACGTGGTCTATTCAACCACACAGCTCTTTCAAATCTCATCGCAGTGAAAATTCAACGCCTCAAAGCTAACCCTTTCTATTCAGTTTTCAAAGATTTAAGCGAGAGGTGTTACATCGGAAATCCCATTAAATTGGAATCTAGTTTTTGCGAGGCACGTACAGAGGAACGTGCTTCGAGAAATGAAAGTAAAATTTTCACCTCACATTTGCAGGTTAAGTTTAAGTTCGTAAGATAGTCAAAGAGTAAATCGAAAGTGAATACTTAAATAATATACGGTTTTAGCCTAATAATAGTATGTACCTAGTCATGCTTTTTCTTCAACTTCTTCGAATTACAAGTGAAGTTGCCAAGCGAAGAGTAATTTGGTTTCGTCTTTTCACCTTTTCTAAAAGTTTGCGATACTGGTACATAATATAGAATTTAAAGATAAAGATAAAGACATTTATTTGCGTAAAAACATGGTACCTATACAAAGATGTTATAGTTACAATATAAGAGATCATCATGTTTTTCTTAATAAATAAAGTATGCCAATTTTAACTTATAACTTATTTTAACTAACTTACCCTCGTAGTTATAAGTCATGTATTATTATTTATGGTCAAGAAATTCCTTAATGCTATAAAAATTAGATCATCATGTTTTTCTTAATAAATAAAGTATGCAAATTTTAACTTATAACTTATTTTAACTAACTTACCCTCGTAGTTATAAGTCATGTATTATTATTTATGTTCAAGAAATTCCTAAATGCTATAAAAATTATTTTCATTCAACCATACATATAATTTAATTTTAAATAGTCAGAGGTTTAGTATTTTGAATGTTATCGGCAATTTATTATATATTAAATATTTATTATATATTTGTAACTTATCCCATTTTTTTATGGTAACATGTAATGTACGATAAGATGTTCACGTGCTTCAATACTGATAATGCTGATCTGCAAACATCATTCGTGACGTCATCTAAATCAACATTGATTGATTGACAATGATTGTGACGTGATGTCACGTTGTACGTCACTTTTTTATTAAACGTGCACAAACATATATCACATTAATTTGATGTTCGGTAGAATATTCATGAATGTAAGAAATGAAAAAACAAATTCATGAAGTCTTCTATTCGAGATTTCTAGGTTTTTTTTAAGTGTTATGAGTAAAATAAGACAATGCTTTGTTTACAAATTAAAAATAAAAGTATAATCTGCAAATCGTAACGTGCGGTTTTAGATAGATATCTAGCTGAATAGCTATAAACAGAATTGAAATAAAATTAAAGTTATATAAAATACAAAATCTTATCTTAGCAAAAACTGACCGTCTGATTAACTTAAATTATATTGAAATAAAATTTCTATTTAATATTCTCCAGTACATTGAATAGAGCTAGTTGAACACATGTATTTATCTTGGCTCACTGCAGCTCCGAGAAAAAACCGGATGATAAGTGCTACGGTAAAAAAAAACTCTATAGATATCAATTTAGTTCAGGTTTTCATTTAAGTAAATGCAGATGAAATAAGGCCAAGAGAATCGATAAAATAAGAGAGTTAACAATTAATAATTATATGTGTCCGCCAGCAGATATCTTAAATTCTTAAATTCTTTTATTGGATTAGAACAAGGACGTAGAAAAAAGGCGTACATCATGTTACATAGAAATGATTAAAGCACAATAATGTCAGTGGGTTATTTATATGTGCGTGTGTAATGGGTCACCGCCACGTTACCGCAGATTGAAATACGGAGCCGCGAAAGGCCTAACGCGTTGGGCTCCGGCTCGAAGAGCAGGAGTAGCAACGGGGTGGTTTTTAGTCAAATAGAGTCTGATACTCCTTCTCGCCTAACCCAAGGCTCGAGAAGCCTTTGGATGACTTACGCCACTAAAAAAATAGACTTAAGATAATGACAGATGTCCTTCGTATCAATGTGTGAATGTTCTGCGTGTAAGTCTATAGTAGCCAGGCGCCACAGTCGTTGTTTCAAGAAACTGTGTCCACCTTTTTTTGAACGTCCTTATGTTAGAAAAAGCGAGACAAATATAGTGCTTAAAAACTTTTTGTGTGATGCAAAAAACATACATACATAACATCACGCCTTTTATCCCCGAAGGAGTAGACTGCGGTGCACATTACGGCACTTAATGCCACTGTACAATGTAACACCCTCTTTTCACTATTTATGTTATGAGTCCCATGTAATAGGGAGTGAACCTATTGTCATATACCGGGCACAATTCCAGACTTCGTGCTACCACTGAGATTTTTTTTAAACCTTGTAGTACTTTGCCCGACCCGGGAATCGAACCCGAGACCCCTTGCCCGGCAGTCGCACTTGCGACCACTCGGCCAATGAGGCAGTCAAAAACCTTCTTAAACATCTGACTATCATGAAGGTTAAACTAATGACTATCAACATCAACACTAATAACTCTCAAAACAATTTTTATTTCACTGAAGATTCAAATACTTTATCAGAGAATTTCCTCAATAGCAGCCAAGCTGAATAATAAACACCGTTCATTCTTAATCAAGTTATGAAGCCAGGAATATCTGACATAAATTTGCATATAATAAGGTTCATGTTTCCTTAGTCTTGCTTCAGTGCTGAAAAGTTCTAACTATTGTTCTTAACGCCTTAAGTATAAGGCGACTTACCGTATAATATGAGAGAAAATTGAACTAAAAATTGGGTCAAACAACAAGAAAAACTGCAGTCGAGTTTTGAATTTTTAACATGTGACATTTTGTTTTATTTATGCAGTTATTTGCAACTTTGCTACTTCGCTTGGTAGTAATATTGTGGAGTTTTTATAATGCATATTCTGACTCTCACTACATCAAGTGTTTGGACATACTCAACGTTCATACTTATACATATGAGTCTCTTAAAACCCAATGTGAATCATGGCGGCTAATGTTCAGGCTTAAACGCCTTGAAGAAATATAATGCAAATAATAGGCGTTCGCTATTGCTGCTATTATGTTTTGTATAGGCGCATATTACATTCTATAGAAATCAGTTGTCATCCTTCACTTACCCTTGGCCCACTCACCGTGTAAAATATTTTTTTTGTATTAAACGTATATTTGGAATTGACGGACTTTAATTGGCACCATTATAACCTCGGAAGATATAACAGCTAATAGCTATTAGATACAATATTGAAGGCAAACTTTTTTATTTACAAGATACACAGATCTGAAAACTCAATAAACTTTTATTTTACTTTTATTATTTTAGTTTGGAACGTGAATCAAGATTAGTTTTATCCACGTCTACAAGCGCCATCTCTAAGAAAACTCGAGAATTTTGTAATCAATGACCTCTAGCGACATTCGCTGGAAGTACTAACCAAACTTACTGTGAAACGTAGCATTTTCCTGATTTCCTTTGACTTTCCACTTCTGTTCAGAGGGTGGCGTTATTTTCAAATAACTTAATTTAGATAATTTATGATGCCTATTATTTTTATATCATAGTTTGTTTTGTATATATTTGTTGAATAGTTATTTTAAGGTTATAGGTAAGTTAAACGCTGTTTTATAAAAGTTAGGTTTTAGCGATGGGTATATCACAATAATACAGATAAGAGCAAACGCTTCACAGAAACTGAAGATTACAAAAAATCGGGGAACAGCAATGGTCACGCCATATTTATTTTGCTTGCTATTCACATAATAATGAGTTGAATTTCAATTGGTTGATCCACTACGTGATTAAACAACCTCTCAGATTTATTTATTTCGCTTCGAATGTTAACTATGGATTATTACATTTGATATAATCTATACATATAATTAAATTGTAGGAAAGTGAAAACTGTACAGAGATATCGATATCGAAGCCAATTATCACGCTATCACCTACGGGGGAGGAGCCGTGAACCACAATTTCACGCGAACGAACTAGTTCTTAAACTCTTAAATGATTAATACGTAACCGACAACCTATTACTCAATTTGACAAAATTATGTATTCAAAAATTGAATGTCTTAATATGTCGTCACCTTTTACAATGGCATTAAGTGCCGTAATGCGTGGGCATTACGCCCTGAAAGAGCCACGTCTGTCCACCCTTTCAGGCATAAAAGTTATGTAAAAACATTAATCAGCAAGTCGAACCTGATTGAATATTTATAATTCAAGTTCATAATTATTTATAAGATCGTTCCCGATTAACCAAAATCTAAAGAGAAGAACATGAAAACTATTTCTAAATCCATCGTTCCTTACATCCACGTGTCCCACACAATTTTCAAAGTGATCAATTATTACCACAACCCAAGTGATCATTAATATACAATTTAAAATGCCCAATTCTCTGGCTAGTTAGCCTTCAAAAACTGTAACTCTAGAACCCTTTGAAACTCGCCTAAAGCGGATTTTACTAATCTGTGTCAATTTGCCGAAGTCAATGAATATAAGATTAATTGGGGAACGTATCTCGACGATCGGGGGCCTCTTTTGAATAATTAATAGGGACGTCTCACTGTCCCTTTTTCGCTTATAAGTCTATCTCAGTCACAGACTTTAATTGGATAAAGAACAGGTACTCCGATCTTAATACGCCTAATGTAAGGAACTGTTTTGAATTCTTGGTAGGTAGATATATAAGATTTTTTATGAAATAAGTTGGTCACCTGATGGTAAGCAATCGGCGCCGCAGATGAACACCCGAAACATCATAGGCATTACATGTGCGATACCGGCATTTTAGAGGAATCGGAATTTAAGGATTATTGGGGATTTAGGGATTGGGAAGATTGGGGAGGAGGGTAATTGGGCCTTCACCTTACTGTCACGACAAAACACAACGCAAGCGTTGCTTTACGTCAGTTTTCTGTGAGGTCATGGTATCGTAGCACTTTGGTCGAGGCGACCCATTCGTGCCGAAGCATGTGACTCCCACACTTCATCAAATCCACAATCTATTTAGCAAGTTTGTCTGATTGAATGACCATTCTTTCTCAGAGTGAGAAGACGCTTATCTTGGTTGATGATGAGTACAAGAAAAGAATGTTTTCAACCATTTTGTTTGGCATATTTTTTGTTGCTTATGCGATTCTGGTCTTTAATGGGCGCGGAAATTCTAATTAATGTTAATTGGAACGGAGCCTCGTGGTCTCGGTTTCATACTGAGTGTGCTGTATTATTTACTAATTGTTCTGTTTTGTTATTAAGTCTAGTGAGTCTTTTCGCGAACGCTGAAGTGGAAGGTTTGAGTTGGATTCCTGCGTTTGAGTAGTATTCTGGCATTCAATTCCCCAATTATAAACTACGTTTGAAAAAATCTACTTCAGCACACTCTGTTTTTGATGTCGGCTAATTTATATTCTAAAACTTTCTCTTAAGTGTAACACACAGATTTCTGAAAACTGAAGTTGGTTTAGCAAATGGCGAGGTAATCGCGCACAAAAATACATATGTATGTTTGTGCGCGAACATATATACATACATACAGGTCAAATTGAGAACCTCCTTTTTGGAAGTCGATTAAAAATGGGATCATCACTAACGCTATCATAGTGTTTTGACCCAATAATACGTTTGCAAGTGTGGGAGAGCTATGCTTCAGCACGAATGGGCCGGCTCGACCGAAGTGTTACCACGGCCTCATAGAAAACCGTCGTGAAGCAACGCTTGCGTTGTGTTTCGTCGTGTGAGTGAGATTACCGGAGGCCCAATTACCCTCCCCTTCTCCAATGTCCCCAATCCCTGAATCCCCAACAATCTTCAAACTCCTAATTCCCAAAGGGCCGGTAACGCACTTGTAACGCCTCTGGTGTTCCAGGTGTCCATGGGCGATGCCGATTGCTTACCATCAGGTGATCCGTTTGATCGTTTACCGGTTTGTGCCATAAAAAAAAACGTTACTCAACTAGAAACAACTTTGTTTTACCAGACTGCCCTTTCATTAACAACCTCCTTTTGTTTTATAACCACTGATCACATTGCAACCAAAGTTTACCGCGATGACCACCCATAACACAATGATACAACTTTCCTAAGTCCAGTAAAATAAGATAAACTATTGTTTCACAATAATAGGTACTACAAAGAAAGGCAAGGACATAACCTCGAATAAAACTCATGGTTTATTGTGTCTTAAGGGCCTAGTACGAGTTTGACAAGAGATTGAAACGTTTACTACGTTTAACCCACTGATTTGTTGATTCATTAAAGCAGGCCATTCAGGACGCCGAACGTCATGAATGTGTCGTTCGTTAGATATAAAAAATAGTCATACTAAGTCCTTTGAACCCGTCTTGTGGTTGTATAGCTGATATATTTCACTTAGCATATCTCCTTTTAGGTTCTTTGATCTAGAAGTCAAAGAAGCGTTTTGAAATTCTCTGTACTGGTTCTGGGATATAAGAAGAAATGTAGATGTGTGTTTTTGAATTGAATTGACTGCCTCGTTGGCCGAGTGGTCGCAAGGGGTCTCGGGTTCGATTCCGGAGTCGGGCAAATTATTACTGGGGTCTTAAAAAAATATCAGTAGTAGCACGGAGACTGGATGTGTGCCTGGTAAATGGCAATAGGCTCACCTCCTATTACATGGAGCGCATTACATAAATTGTGAAAAGTGGGTGTTACATTGGACAGTGGCATTAAGTGCCGTAATCTGCACCTCTGCCTACCCCTTCGAAGATAAAAGGCCTGATGTCATGTACATAAATATTAATTATTGACTGCCTCGATGGCCGAGTGGTCGCAAGTGCGACTGCCGGACGAGGGGTCTCGGGTTCGATTCCTGGGTTGGGCAAAGTATTACTGGGATTTAAAAGAATAATCTCAGTAGTAGCACGGAGTCTGGAATTGTGCCCAGTATATGGCATTAGGCTCACCCCCTATTGCGTGAGACTCACAACATAAATAGTGAAAAGTGGGTGTTACTTCTGTGTGCACCTCTGCCTACACCTTCGAAGATAAAAGGCGTGATGTTACATTATGTACACATATTAACTATTAACTATTTTTGACTGCACGGTTGGTGCGGTGGCTGGGCAACCGGCTGCCAAGCAACGTGTCGCGGGTTCGATTCCCGCACGGGACAACACTTTGTGTGATCCACAAAGTGTTGTTTCGGGTCTGGGTGTCATTGTGTATGTGAAGAACTTGTATGTTTGTAAACGCACCCACGACACAGGAGAAAATCCTAGTGTGGGGCAACGTTTTAAAAAAAAAAAAAAAAAGATGTGAAGTTTCAAATAAATTGCAGCGGTTTCAACATATCCATTTAACTTCTTTGATCACTGTCACTCATGTTTTTACATGTTAGACAGTAATCATCACAAAAACTCACTCGACAGTATAAAGGAGCAAAACAGTTGTCTCGTCAGCTGAACTAAATTAAGAGAGATCTCCTTAGGGACAGCAGTATAAGTAAAGCTAATATCTTTTATATTAAAATTTTAAACGAAAGGAATTCGCGATTTTTTTTAATAAAGTTTCGCATTTATCCGAACAGAAAGTCGCGGAGAACCTAACGGGTAACCGGGGCTCCGGCTCGACGTGCAGGAGAAGGAACGGGGTGGTTTTTAGTCAGTAAGAGTCTGACACTCCCTCCCGCCTCACCCAGGCGGGAGCAGTCATTCGATGATTTTCCCCCTTAAAAAAAAATCCGAACAGAAAATATGATTATCTGTTCTGTAAATTCAAGTTGATTAATAGAAATGAAATATTATACGTTGCAGCTACACTTTTCATCATCATCATCATCATCACGCCTTATATCCTCAAAAGGTAGGCAGAGGTGTACATTACGGCCCTTAATGCCACTGTAGAATAAAACACCCACTTTTCACTATTTATATTGTGAGTCCCATGTGAGTATAATAGGAGATGAGCCTGTTGCCATATAGCTACTACTGATAACCAGCTACTACTGATATTTTTTATAAAAACCTAGTAATACTTTGCTCAGGCAAAGTCGCCGGGAATATAACCTAAAGCCAACGATGCAGCCACACTTTTCTTATTAAAAAAAAACTCCTTTATGTTTGTATCTCATTCTCATTCCCTTATAATGATATGCGCTTTGCACGTACCAGTCAAAGTATAACATTTTTCTGAAAATAGTAACAAAAGACCTTAGTTAAGACATTTTCGTTTCTGATTCTAGTAATCAATTTTGAACAACTTATTCCCAGAGAAATATACCAATTCTCGCCATATCTTCCAATTTGCACCAGCCTCTTCTACCTCTATATAAGGTACAGTCTCTCTTTGACTGCGGGTCACTCCCGGGGGCAAACCTTAATGTTTTATCATAATCGCGATGTTTAATTTACGTAGGCCTGTTATAATTGACGTAAACTAATTACAAGGTACATGTGATGAAATTTGCTGTATTATGTCCTTTAGGGACAGTAGACAGGTGAAATTTAAATTATCTATCATCAAGGAAGGATATAGTTGTCAGTTTTGTTGAAATCGGTAATGGCCCGACCATTGGGTTGTTGGCGAAGTAAGTTATAAATAGCATTTGTTTACCTACCTAAACAAATACTTAACACGTTAAACGCCATGTGGGTCACCGGTAACCGACGTTAGTGGAGGATTTACCTTCAAATGTTTTTTATTGGCAGTCAAAGGCTCAAAATAAAATAACGTTGATAATTGATTCCTTAAATTTCGATGTCTTGTTGATGAAATATAAATCTTTATGACAGTGTATTTCTCAATACAAATCAAACAAGCTATTTTTGGTGTAAGTTAATAGTAATATATGAATACATTGAATTCTATTACACTAGCAACCCGCCCCGGCTTCGCACAGGAGCAATATGCATGTATTATATATATAAACCTTCCTTAAGAATCACTCTATCTATTAAAAAAACCGCATCAAAATCCGTTGCGTAGTTTTAAAGATCTAAGCATACATAGGGACAGACAGACAGCGGATAACGACTTTGTTTTATACTATGATGATGAAGTGATGAAAGCTTTTTACCCGACAGTTCAAATAGAAATGCAACGTCTTAAACTCCACATAAAAAAACCCGAATACAACTAACTTCAAACCACACAAAACAACCATTGCAACGACACTATCAAAATTCATTTCTACTTCAAAACTTTTCCACTAAGTAGTTTGAAAATAAAAATAATAATAATAGCGCAATCATGTTCCAGTGTTCCTCTATAGAGGCAAAGAGTGCTCATAACGGGAACTTACATAAATTGTCCGATCACAAACAAGAGTTGGTGTTAAAACTCGCCAAAGTGTGATTGTGGATCTGCGGCTAAGTACTTGAGATACACGGTTTAAGAGCCTGACGAACTTGCTTAGACAGGAATCGGTAGGTATAAGTTGGATATTAGCTAAACTAGCTAGCATCTCTTCTAAATTGTTTTTGTTGTTCACGTTCAAAAGTACCTTCCTGGTCTAATTGAAATAAATGATTTTGACTTTGACTATTATTTAATTTTTGTTATCGTTCTTTATTTTATCTTTTGCCTCCTAACATGCAGTAGTCGTTCTATAAATTTATTTGTAACCAATTGTTAGTTCCATAATCATCGTCATATCAGTTACAAGATCAGTGATGCACATAGGTCACACCCGATTACTTTCAGACCATAATATTAAGCCAACATTGCTAAATATTAACACTACACACAACTAAGAATACCACTGAAATGTCGAAAAGATTTAACCTCTATCTGCTTATTCTAAGAATTAAAAACGCTATATTATTATTACATTATTATATTAATAGTTTATTTCCATGTAGTCTACCCCATCGAGTGCTAAATCCCATCCTAAGACGATGTTCTTTTGGTCTTTTGTTACGGATGTAACCAACATTGCAATGGTCAACCCAGCAAAAATGTTCACCTAACAAGCTCGCGTTCACTCACAGCCGTGTATCACCAGACGGTAACCATCCGTCCCGTTTTGAAAGTTCGCAACTTAACTTTAATCCTGACTAACGTAATTGCTAAAGTTTGAATACAAAACCTTGTTCACGGTAACGCGATTTAGTGTCAGACATTTTGTAATTGATGTAGTGGTTCCCCCTTTTTGCGTTCAGGCCTTGCAATCCAGTAAGGACGGAGTGATGAGAATTCGCCTCGTCTTGTAAATCCAAATGCGACTGTTTGGATACATCTCAAAGTTAGAAACTACTAAACGAGTTTTGTGTTCAAAGTTTTTGACTTTTACTTTAGCCTTACTTTGTGAAATGCATTCGTGATTCGTTGAATGATGTTCGTGTGGAATTAGATGTTTTGTATAAACCATTTAGGCATAGACATTTATGGACAACTCCTCTGTTGACGATAAGTGTTGTTTAAGGTCAAGCTTTATTTACAGATAGTGGTAGGTATTTTGAAACTGGTCGTCGTGGTGGACAGGAGGTTTAAGACACCCGTTTCTCATGCATGGTATGGCATGCATGCAAGGCTGTGGGTTCGAAACCTACCAACGGCAACCGATGTGATTTTTTCCGAGTTTTATGTATGTACATATACTTTCTAAGACTATTTAGACACCACTGACAAATGGTGAAGGAAAACATCGTAAGCAAGCCTGGGCTCATAATGTCTAATTATAAGTTTGAAATTGCCAACCCGCATTTCACCTTCTCCGTGTGTGAAGAGGCTTCGCTCAGCAGTGGGTATTTATAGGCTGTTGATGATGTATATTGGAACTGAAAAGCCCTTAAGACAATAATAAAGATCGCGGGCCTGCGGACGGTGAGCCTGGGTGGCTCGCTAACCACAACGAGACCCGAGCGTACGGCGCACCGCGTTCCGCGCACGCCTCAAAGAGCCATCAGACCACCACAAATGGGGCCCAACTCCCTTCCGCCTTACCCCGGCGGGAGAAGTCATTCGATGTTTTTACAGGGGGTAAAAAATAAAAATGACTGCACGGTTGGTGCGGTGGCTGGGCAACCGGCTGCCGTGCAACCGTCGCGGGTTCGATTCCCGCACGGAACAACACTTTGTGTGATCCACAAATTGTTGTTTCGGGTCTGGGTGTCATTGTGTATGTGAACTTGTATGTTTGTAAACGCACCCACGACACAGGAGAAAATCCTAGTGTGGGGCAACGTTTAAAAAAACAAAACAAAAAAAAAACAATAAAAATAATAAAAATGATGTAATATTATGAGTAAGAAGACTATCTTGACGTACCCATAAAATGGTAATGGACAAATTAATCTAGTAATATTGTTGTAATTACAGAGTAGTGGTCAACCAACTGTTAACTAGTAAGTCTTGGTTTCAATTAGTACTAACTTGTACTACATGTGTCTGATGTGTTTAGTACCTAATTTGTAATTCCAGTACAAGACGAACATGGTAATTTAAGTGAATCTTATTCTGAATAATCCTAATCCTTCCTATTATATAAAGCGGAATAGTTTATGTTTGTTTGAATGAACGCGCTAATCTCCGTAGCTATAAGTCTGATTTGAATAATTCTTTTTGTGTTGGATAGTGCATTTATCGAGGATGGCTATGAGCTATAAAACATCACGCTACGACTAATAGGAGCTGAGCAGAGCGTGTGAAACCGCGCGGAAGTAGCTAGTCTTAGGTATAGATGATTTTGGTTAAATAGAATTGGTTTAATATTTTTTTTAGGCAGGAGGTTTTTTGTTATGGAATCGTTCCAATATATTATGGTTATGACAATTTCTGTGCATTTTACTGTTGTAAAACTAATTAATAAAATAAATCATAATAATTACCTTCTGGTAATTACTATGATTTATTACGAAACGTTGCCGGTTTTCTAACCGGCAACGTTTCGTGTTCCTTGTGTGAGTGTCCCCCTCCCCCTTCCCCAATCACTGAATCCCCAATAATCCTAAAATTCCAAATCTCAAGAAGGCCAGTAACGCACTTGTAACGCCTCAGGTGTTTTGGCGTCGCCGATTGCTTACCATCAAATAATCTGTTGTCTCGTTCACCGGCTTATCCCATAAAAAACACAACCGTATTATTCGAAAAATACCAACCAAGCTTATAACAATATTGTGCCCAAAATAATTAAATGAAGTGTCAAAAGTTTTGACATCAAAAACCCAACGAAATTGAAATAAAACATGAAAATGTTAATTATAAGTATTTTCTTTTTATCTCGCATTCCGATACGAAATCAGCTTGTGCAGTGAATCCATTGTTTCGACAATAATATGCATTGAAATGACTGAATATAATTAACATCTCATTACAGCAATCAGTGGTATTGTACCTCTATATACATACGCTTTTTAATTTAAATTCCATTCAGTAGGTATGTGAATTTTATTGTTAAGTGCGGGTGTGAGTGATGTTTTATTTCATGTTATAGGGTATGAAATCTGTGCCTTTAGCCAAACGCCACTTTAGCGCTTGTCTACAGAGAGAGTAGAAAACTAAATGGTATGGGAATGACACTGAGTGTGTCAAAATTTAGGTCAATTCCATATAATTTAGTTTTCTACTCTACAAGTAGACAAGCGCTAAATGACATTTGGCTACAGCTGCTGGATTGTGTATTCGATGATCGTGTCGTTTACGTTTCCAGGATCATACAAAGTATTACCGATTTTCTATACTTTTAGAAAATTCCTTGGCTGTGGAGTACCATATTTCTTCTCTGTCCTTTCGCTCTTGGCAGAGCGGTCGTGGTCAAGAAGAGGCGGCCATATTTGTATTGGAGGCTGGATTTGATACAGCTTTCCTCACGATCTCCCGCCATCTCTCCCTGTTTGTGGATTGTCTGACGCAGTCTGACACTGGGTTTGCCGTTGCCGATTTAACTTGATCATCACACTCATAATAATTATAAATGTTAAAGTTTCTTTGATTGAATGATTGGTCGTCAATAACGTTGAAACTACTGCACGGATTTTGATTACATTTGGGATATAGGCTGGGTTTGGGGTTACTTCGGTAGTAAGATACTTTTTATTCCGATTAAATGCTCCCATGTGATAAAACAGGAATTGTGTTCTACGCGGACGAAATGACAAGCAACAGCTAGTTATATTATAAATCCAAAAAATTATATGGGACGCATAATAAGTGGTTTTTCTTTCTTTTTTTTTATTTTATAATATACATATATTTAGATGAATACAGTATCAGTTTTTATGGAATAAGAGGCAAACGAGCAGACGGATCACCTGATGGTCATCTTTTTTTTAATAAAAACGTTGCCCCACACCAGGATTTTCTCCTGTGTTGTGTCGACACGTTGCCCGCGACACGTTGCGCGCCAGCCACATGCCCAGCCACCGTGCCCACGGTGCAATCAATACTGACTAACTAGAATAATTAATATATTATTATGTTAGACAAAGTAACAAAAAGTAACGATAATAACATGAAACTTTATCCTTAATATTTACTTTCTATTTATTTTTTATTGCTCAGCTTGGTAATAAAGTCAATCGTTATGATCTGAAAAACAGATAGTGGACATTTTGCTGTACAAAAACTGGGACGTGTTATAATAAAAACGCCTTTATACCGCTGTATTTTACAAAGCTACAAGAATTATGCACCGTATAAACGGACTCTTCATCACGACCACACATTTTAAGTGTGGGAGAGCCATGCTTCGGCACGAATGGGCCAGCTCGACCGGAGTGACACCAGGGCCTCACAGAAAACCGACGTGAAACAACGCTTGTATTGTGTTTCGTCGTATGAGTGAGGTTACCGGAGGCCCATTTACCCCACTCCCTAGTCCCTGTCTCCCGAATCCCTGAATCCTCCATAATTCTCAAATCCCCAATTCCCAAAAGGCCCAAAGATAACGCACTGGTAACGCCTTGGTGTTTCGAGTGTCCTTGGGCGGCGCCGATTGCTTACCATCAGGTGATCAGTATGCTCGTTTACCGGCTTATGCTATAAAAACAAAGCCCAAATAATTCCCGACTTTCGGCCAGCCAAACATAAAACAGTGCCAATTGGCCGCGCCAAATTAGTACCTAACGTTTTTCCATTTTTTATACGCGTTCGTATATTTTGCTATTTTTGGTAACGTATGCCAATTTCTGAGGGTTAACTCAGTCGAGGGATGGCCGATAAAAAATTACGACACCGCAGAGACCTCGGGTTTCAAGAGAATTCAATCGACACCATAGTACCTAGTATTTTTTGAAGCCGCAATGGACGCATGAACAATTTGTGCAAACTGGGTTGGAATTTTGAATAGCCTCTGTTCGTTTTGGTGCATGCTTGTCAACGTATAGTTTCGAAGTGAATTTTCTACTTCATACGTTTTTTTTTTCATAGTTTTTTTGAGTGGATTTTCGGAGTGTGTATATGAAATGGTTTTTCTGTGTTTTGGAAACATCGTGTTAGATATACTAAGGGTTGCTTTTCAATTTTAAACTCTGTATTTGACTGGGTATACAAGTGTATTTTGCATGAATAAAATGGTAATTTTATTCATGCAAAATACGGCATAGAAAATATATTGACATATTATATTGATTTTGACAAGGTGCTTTTAGTCTACTTAACATTATGTACGTACATACATAACACCACACGCCTTTTATCCCCGAAGGAGTAGGCAGAGGTGCACATTACGGCACGTAAATGCCACTTTTTCACTATTTACGTTATGAGTCCCATGTGATAGGGGGTTAGCCTATTGCCATAGTTATAATTATTACCGGGTACAATTCCAGACTCCGTGCTACTATTGACATTTAAAAAAAACCAGTAATACTTTGGTCAACCCGGGAATCGAATCCGAGACCTTTTGCCCGGTCGCACTTGCGAACACTCGGCCAGCGAGGCAGTTTTTAGTCTAATTGTAAAAATTTTATTAAGTAGATATTTATAATCACGAATTTTATCGTAGCTTAACTTCCATCGTTTAAAGTAATTATTGACTTATACAACTCACAAATTGTCGAAAAAATACAATAAAAAGTTCCCAATAACATGAAATCCTTCAGAATTTTTAAGCGTATATTTTATTCGAAGCAAATCGATGATACGTTTGCGGACAAAGCATCTGTTACCATTGATTATGCGGATTCAATTCCGAGCCGATTTTATCCTTTATTTTATTTCGTTACGATATTTTTGTCACGATTTTTTATCGCTATATTATCAATAATTGGTTAAAGAATTAACAGAAAAATTACCTCTAATATCTGTGCGTATTGTCTTTTCTATCGATTATTAGATTATTAAAAGCATAGCTCTGTTACATTTTATTTTCGGAGATGCCTTTTGTAATTCTGTATATTGTCATTGTAACAAAAAAAGTTGTAGTTTTTTATATTAAAAGGTTACAGTCTTTACAACAATTCTGGAATATTTTGCTCAGATGTTAAAACAAATTATGTTCCGTAAGTTTCTATTTTTTTATGGCTTTAGCCGGTAAACTAGCAGACTGATCACCTGATGGTAAGCAATCGGCGTCGCCCATGGACACCTGAACCACTGAAGGCATTACAAGTGCGTTACCGGCCTTTTGGGGATTAGGAGTTTGAGGATCGTTGGGGATTCAGGAATTGGGGAGATTGGGGAAGGGGAAGGGTAATTGGGCCTCCGGTAACCTCACCTGTAAGAATCGTAGTAATTGGCGTTCCTTAGTCTCTGCCTACCCCCATGGGAGACAGGCGTGAAGTTATGTATGTATGTATGTATGTATGTAACCTCGCTTACACGGCGAAACACAACGCAAGCGTTGCTTCACGTCGGTTTTCTGTGAGGCCGTGGTATCCCTCCGGGCGAGCCCGTCCATTCGTACCAAAGCATGGCTCTTCTACACTTTCTACAACTGGCTAAAGTTAATTGTACTATTTTTTTTTTGGAAATATCAGTTTAACCTAAATCGTAAAAACCATTTACTTTATCAACCAACGCTTTGAAATCTATCTACAACGAATAACAAACTGAAACATTTCTAGCCAAATCTTTGCAAAAATGTTCAATTTTTATTCTGAAAATATTCGGCGAAAGCGAACCATTCCGTACAGTGTTTTGTGTTTTATGGTAATCATAACTTGCGAGAACAATACAGGCCGAATACTCGGCGTCGAGAGAGCTGTTGTAAATCATTTTGGGAACAAAGTGTGTCCGCTGCGTCGGTGATTTGTCAAAGGACTTGCAGCGGACTGTGTCTATGAGCCGACGTCTGGGGAGGCCGTTAGGCAGGACTTCCCTGTTGCGAAATTTGTAGGTATATGTGTGAATGTATGTGAAGGAAAGGTTTTTTGTTAAGGTTTGGAGGTTCAGTTTTGTGATTCAATTCAATTTTGAGGTATTTGTACTTAGTACTAGCCCGCGACATCGTCCGCGTAGAATATGAATTTTAGAACATAACTTGTTTTTGTTTCAGTTTTCCAAAATAAAAGTAGTCTATGTTACTCCTTGATACCTCAGCTACCTACCAATAAAAGTCTTGCAAAATCGGTCCAGCCTTTCCAGAGATTAGCCAGTACAAACAGATAGACAACAATTATAAAAAATGTAATTTTGGTATGTGTAGCGTATATGTATATTCATATGAATATTAATATTTTAATATTACAATCTGACACTCCAATTTTATTTATCTGTATAGATGTGTAGATTGCATCAATTTAGTTCTGACATTATTGAATATAATGTAACATAGTGAAAAATTGGTATTTAGCAGAGACGATTTCGTTCCATTGTATGGTCTGTAAAAGTTTTCTTTACTATTCGGATTCTACCTCTATACTATAGGATCCGTTCTGAGGTCTCAAACCATGAATTCAATGTTAGTCACCTCCTACTAATAAATATTTCAAACTTTACATAACCAAAAGTATAAGTATACCTAAAGAAGTTGGGGTGCGGTGCCAGAAGACCTCCCCGTGGTGCACCCTGGGTGCGGGCGACAGTTTCCCTAGCGGGGGTGATAGGGTTGGAGTGACTGTCGCCCGCAGCAGACTTCTGGACTGGGCGGGCGAACCCGATAGGGTTCTGGAGGCGGCGGGCTGTGTGCTCATGGCCCGCGCTTCCGTGGGGCGTTTCTCCGCCTGTCTCTCTGAACTTAGCAGAGAGCGTGGCGGAGAGGCAAGGGCGGTGCTCGTTGTGCACTCACCCTGCCAGCGAGCAGCATCGGGACACAAGCTGTCCCCGATTGCAGCCGTCGATATCGTAATCCGTAAGGAGGTCACGGTCATGTTTTGTGACTCTGAACGGGACGAGGGTCTTGGCTTGGTCGCCCGGACCGCGAGGAAGATAACCTCTATAAAAAATTCCTCCAATACTAAGTTCTGGTGCGCGGCGAGAGTATGCATGGCTGAGGAGTAGTGTCAGTCGCGAGCGCACCCCCAGCTAGGGGACCAGTGGACCCTCTAGTTGGGAGACAAATTTTCACTTACCCAGGTACAGGGGGCACTGCCTGGGTGGACCGTTTATTTCCCCCATACTCGTGGGAACTTTATGGAGTTGAACAACAAAAATAAAAAACCACAAGACGAGGAGGAGAGTGCGGGTGAGCTTGGCTCGCCTGCTGCGGAGGTAGGGGAGAGCCCAAGGGGCTCTGGCGCCCGTGGGGAGACGCTGGCTTTGTCTAGTGAGCCCCACACACGGGCATCAGTTCGGACGGGGTCGGACTCTGAGTCCGACACGTCATTAGCGGAGCGGCTGAGCGTGAGCTCGAAAGGCTCACGCCGCCGCGCTACGGGGACGTTTAAGCGTCCCAGATTGGAGGAGGACACTTTGTCCCCGTCCTCCGGCGCGCAGGAGGCGCCTCCCCCTAAAGTCCCCACGGCGGCGCGGGGTAGGGGCGGGAAGAGCAGCGGTCGCCGAAAACTGGGAACTGCTGCCTGCGCGGAGTCAGCCGGGCAACTGGCTGCGGAGGGCAGGGCTCTTTCGAGCGCTGCTCGCTCAGAGTCCTCCGCAGCGGAGATGTCCGGCGTTGAGATGTCGGAGGGCGAGCGCGGTTACGGGAGCGAGGGCGATTCCGGGGGCTTCCTCCAAATCATCATGGAGGAGCTCCGTAGGCTGGCTATGACCAAATACCAGCCTGCTAGGACCGCCCTCCTCAAAACAGCAGAGGCCACCATAATGAAGGAGGCCTCACAGCGGTATGGTGTGCCCACCGCTGAGGGGGTGCACCGAGAGCTGGTGGAGATGCGGCGGGAGATGGCGCGCTTGGCGGCCTCCAATGCGGCTCTGGAGGCCGAGCTGCGGACGGCCAGGGCTGAGCTCGCCGCCGCTCGTGACGGTCGCTCCCACCCCCCGGCGGAGTCCGACGTTGTCGGACTATTGCGGCGCGAAATGGCTGCCTTCCAGCAGCGTTTTGACGCTCTGGAGGGTCGTCTTCTTCGCCCCCCGCTCGCAGTGAGTCAGGTCGCCCCTCCGACCCCGCGCTCGTACGCGGCCGCTGCGGCCAAACCTTCGACCTCGGGTCAGGCTAGCCGCAGCACCCAACCGCCGGCAAAGGCGCGACCGGCTGCCCCAGCGAGGGCCTCGGCGCCCCCGTCGACGCAGACCCCAGCTGCGCCGACGGCGCCTGCACCCGCGGGGCGAAAAAAGAGGAGAGGCACTCCAGCCCGGCAGGCTGGAGTTGCGACAGCGGTGGTGGAACCCGCCCCGCGAGCGGAGGACGGCGGCGGGTGGCAGATCGCCGGCGAGGCGAGGAGAGTCGCCAGGGAGGGCCGGAAGCGCCGCAAGAAGGCGCAGCGGCAGCGACGGCAGCAGCAGCGCAGGGAGAAACGCGCTGCTGCCTTGCTCCTCGCCCCTAAGACCGCAGCTGTGGTCATCACCCTACAGCCGGAAGCGGTCAATAGGGGCGTTACCTACGGCGACGTCCTCGCCAAGCTCAAGGGGGCGGTGACTCCTGCGGAGTTCGGGGCCCCGGACGGGTTTGCAGTCAAAGTGACTGCCACTGGAGCCCGTCTCTTGGAGGTCCCCGGCGCGACCAGCGGCCCATCGGCCGACGCCCTGGCCGAGAGGCTTAGGGCGTGCCTCGGTGCGGACGAGGCCCGCGTGTCCAGGCCCACCAAATGCCTGGATGTCAGGATTTTGGGCCTGGACGACTCCGTAACGGAGAGCGAGGTGGTGGCCGCTGTGGCCAGGACGGGAGGGTGCCCTGCTGACCAGGTCAGGGTGGGCGCCATCCGTCCGGATAATTCGGGGCTGCGCACGGTGGTGGTCAGCTGCCCCGTTACAGCGGCCAAGAAGCTGAAGGAGGGCAAAAGGCTCTTGGTGGGATGGGTCTCGGCGCAGGTCAAGCTGCTCGAGACCCGGCCTCTGAGGTGCTACCGCTGTCACGTGGGGGAGCACGTGAGTGTCAAATGCACCTCGGAGGTGGACCGCAGCGACTGTTGCTTCCGCTGCGGTCGGCCCGGTCACAAGGCCGGCTCGTGCAATGCCCCGCTGCACTGCAACGCATGTGCGGCGGCTGGCAAGCCGGCCAATCACCGGGTCGGGAGCAAGGGCTGCTCCCCTCCTGCCAAATCCAAGGGCAAAAGTAAGCCCTCCGCCGCCCCCGTCGTTTCCGCCGCCCCTGTCGTTTCCGCCGCCGCCGCCACTGCCGCCGCAGTCGCCGCTGCCGCCACTGAGGAGGTCGGAATGGACTGTCAATAATGGCTCCATTCCGCCTCCTCCAGGCGAACATCAACCACTGCGCCGCTGCTCAGGATCTCCTGCTCCAGAGCATGGCGCAGTGGTCGATCAACGTCGCCGTGGTCTCCGAGCCGTACTTTGTCCCGCCCAGGGGTCACTGGGTGGCGGACCTGGACGGCTCGGTGACCATCATCTCGTCGGCCGCCGCCGGTACCCCGACTCTAGAGGCTGCTCAAAGAGGTCGGGGTTGTGTCGCAGCACGGTTCGGAGAGCTCGCTGTGGTGGGCGTGTACTTCTCTCCGAACCGAACTCTCGCCGAGTTCCACAACTCCTTGAGTGAGTTGGTCACCGTCGTCGTCGGGTTCCGTTCCCTCCCCGTGCTCGTCCTCGGGGACTTCAATGCCAAAAACTTGGCTTGGGGTTCTCGGTTCACCGACGTCCGGGGAAGGATGGTGGAAGACTGGGCCCTCGAGACAGGCCTAGTCGTCCTGAACCGGGGTTCTGTCCCCACGTGCGTACGGATGCAGGGCGAGTCGGTGGTGGACATTTCGTTCGCCAGCCCTGCTCTGTCACCGCGTATTGTTGACTGGCGCGTCATGGAGGAGGTGGAGACGTACTCTGACCACCGGTATATCCGGTTCGACGTCTCTGCCGAGTCCGCAGACCCGCCGGTCAGACAGGCCCCATGTGGTCCGCGTTGGGCGCTGAAACAGCTGGACCGGGAGCTGCTCCTGGAAGCCGCTATCGTGCAGGCCTGGGTGATACCACCGGTCAGGCCTGCCGACATCGACGATGAGGCTAAGTGGCTCCAGGACGCCATGTCCAGGATTTGTGACGTGGCGATGCCCCGGATCCGATCAAGGCAGCAAAAGCGCCAGGTGTACTGGTGGTCACAGGAGCTGGCGGCGTTACGCAAGGCGTGCACTGCTGCGCGACGCCAGTACACTAGGCACCGCAGGCGCCGCATCCGTCCTCCGAATGCGGAGGCGAGAGAGGCGGAGTTGTACGAGGGATACAGGGCGGCCAAGGCCCTCCTCAAGGTGGAGATATTGCGGGCCAAGGAGGTGGCCCGCCGAGAGATGCTGGGGACTCTGGACAGAGATACGTGGGGACGCCCGTACCGGATGGTACGCGACAAGCTCCGCGCTTGGGCTCCCCCGCTCACCCAGAGTCTCCGGCCAGAAGTCTTGGAGGAGGTGATTGGCACCCTGTTCCCTCGACTGTGGAGGGGGTTCACCCCTCCGTATATGACTCCGCCCCCTGCGGTGCCCGACGCGGGCTACAGCGACGACGACGACGACATCGTCCCAGAGGTGACCGAGGCAGAACTGAGAGCGGCGGTGCGCCGGATGGGCGCCAAGAACACCGCCCCAGGACCCGACGGCTTGCATGGCAAAGCATGGGTCCTGGCCTCAGAGGCTCTCGGGCCTCGATTAATCGGTCTCTACAGCGCATGCTTGGAGAGAGGCCAGTTCCCGTCTCTCTGGAAAGCGGGCAAACTGGTCCTCGTGCGGAAGACGGGGCGCCCTGCGGACTCTCCGTCCGCATACCGGCCCATAGTGCTGCTCGACGAGGTGGGGAAAGTCTTCGAAAGAGTCATTTCGAACCGCCTCGTCGCGCACCTGACGGACATTGGGCCGGACCTGTCGGACGGCCAGTTCGGCTTCCGCAGAGGGCGCTCCACGGTGGACGCCATCATGCGCGTTAGGGACCGGACGACGGGGACTGCAGTGTCCAGGGGTAAGGTCGTAGTGGCGGTGTCTCTGGACATCGCCAACGCCTTCAACTCCCTGCCCTGGAGCTGCATTTTGGAGGCACTCCGGTATCATCGGGTGCCTACCTACCTCCGTCGTGTAATCGAGGCATATCTGACGGACAGGTCCGTCATTTACCCCGGTCACCGGGGCGAGTGGAACCGGCGAGAGATGTCACGCGGTGTTCCACAGGGTTCGGTTCTGGGGCCGCTCCTGTGGAACATCGGATATGACTGGGTGCTGCGCACCGACCTCCCGAACGGCGTTAGCACAATATGCTACGCCGACGACACGCTGGTGCTAGCGCACGGGAGGTCGCACCAGGCGGCGGCCGACTTAATGGCGACAGCGGTTGCGACAGTCGTTGAGAGAATCCGGCATTTGGGACTCGAGGTGGCGCTCCACAAGTCCGAGGCCATGTGTTTTCATGGCCGCGGGAACGCGCCACCTCCGGGTGGGTCCCAAATAACGGCGGGAGGGGTTACCATCGGCGTCGAGACGACGATGAAGTACCTGGGACTCGTCCTCGACAGTCGGTGGAACTTCGTGGAGCACTTTCGACGTTTGGCTCCAAAGTTGGCGACGGCGGGGGCTGCGTTTAAACGCATCCTCCCCAACCTCGGGGGCCAAACGCCTCCTGCCGGAGGTTGTACGCCGGGGTCGTGCGGTCCATGGCCCTCTACGGCGCCCCTATTTGGGCGCCGAACTTGTTGCGGCGTCCTGCTCGGACGCTGCTCATGTCACAGAGGGTCATGGCGATCCGAATGATCCGCGGATACCGCACGATCTCTGGGGAGTCGGCGAACCTCCTTGCCGGATTACCGCCGTGGGATCTGGAGGCGAAGGTGCTCGCGCGCGTGCATAACATGCGCGCGGAGGCACGTCGCCGGGGCGAAACTCCGCTGCCGCGCCAAATAAGTGCGTGGCGGGATGAGCTCCGGCGCGATCTCATGGCGGAATGGCAGCAACGACTGTCGCAACCGGGGGCTGGGCTCGCTGCCATTGCAGCGGTAAGTCCACTCTTTGAGGAGTGGCTTGAGAGACGCTACGGCGTCCTCACCTACCGCCTGACGCAGGTCCTCACCGGACATGGAAGTTTCGGGAGGTACCTGTGTCTGATGGGGCGGGAGGAAACGCCCGGGTGTCATCACTGCGAGGACCGCCCTGAGGACACGGTGGAACACACAGTGGGAGAATGCCCTGCGTGGGCTGAGCACCGCCGTGCCCTCAGGGAAGTGATCGGCGATGGCGACCTCTCGCGTCCGGGCCTAGTGCAGGCCATGATGCGGAGCGAGAGGGATTGGGAGGCCGTCTCCTCCTTTTGCGAAGCAGTCATGCTGGCTAAGGAGGAGGCGGGACGCGTGAGGCAGCGAAGCGCTGCCTCCTCGCAACCCAGCCATCGCGAAAGACACACCGGGCGTCGGGGATCGCGAGACGATCTCCGGCCACCGTAAGCGCGGGCCTGCGGACGGCGAGCATGGGTGGCTCCCCGTCCGACCAGAAACAGACCCGAGCGTACGGCGCGTCGCGTTCCGCGCGCGCCTCAAAGAGCCATCAGACCACCACAGATGGGGCCCAATAGGGCCGATGCCGATTCGGAGTCGCGGAGAACCTAACGGGTAACCGGGGCTCCGGCTCGACGTGCAGGAGAAGGAACGGGGTGGTTTTTAGTCAGTAAGAGTCTGACACTCCCTTCCGCCTCACCCAGGCGGGAGCAGTCATTCGATGATTTTCCCCCCTTAAAAAAAAAAAAATACCTAAAGAAGTTAACAATACGCTAAATAAATGTATGTAGTTATCAAAAAAGAGAGGTCTACCTTCTTTCTAAAGTCAACCAATAAAATGTAGACGGAATGAATTCGAATCTGAATAGTGGTGACAACTTCGGATTATAGAAGCTAATTGAATAATGGGTTTAAAGACAATAGCATGAGAAACAGAGCACAACTGTACGGGCATAATTTGTCAAAGCACACGTGGTATAGGTTTTGAAATAGTATGAATGATTGAGGTGGAATTTTAATTAACTGTTTTTATTACTTTGCCAGGTTATCTTCAGAAGTTTTAGTTTGTATATAAAATAGTATATATAAATAATAGTATATTATGTAATTATACTTTTATAAGTATACAATACAATATGTGTGTGATGAAATTGACTGCCTTGTTGGCCGAGTGGTCGCAATTCGATTTCGATTCCCGGGTCGGGCAAAGTCTTACTGGTCTTTTTCAAAAAATCTCAGTAGTGGCAGGGAGTCTGGAATTATGCCCGGTATTTGGCAATAGGCTCACCCCCTATTACATGGGACTCATATTAATAAATAGTGAAAAGTGGGTGTTACATTGTACAGTGGCATTAAGTGCCTATCCCTTCGGGAATGAAAGGCGTGATGTTATGTTTGTGTTGAAATTGTTTCTTTATTTTAACACATGTTAATTAATTTATTTAACAGTTTAAAATAACATAACATATTAAACTGTTATATATGAAAATAATAAGTGCGATATAATTTCTAACATTACATCGATATTCGGGAGTTCACGCTAACACATTGAAGCCCAAAAAGGCCATGAACTTTTCTTGCTACTGTCGTGATATAAAAAAAAACAAGTTTAATTTACTTTAAGGTCATTGTGGGAAACCTATGTAGTAGTGGATGTCTTTTGACTAAAGTAACCTTCAAGAAAAGAGCATATTCCTTTTTAAAATGCCGGCAACGCACCCGTGATTCCTGTGGTGTTGCGGGTATCCAAGGGCGACGCTGATCGCTTATCATTAGGTGATCCGTCTGCTCGTTTGCCTTCTATTCCATAATAAAAAGTAATGATTGGGACGTATAATGGCAATGGATACGTACAATATTTTCAAGCGTTTGTATGATAGATTTAAGTTAATAAAAGCATTCACACTATATCCGCATTTGCAACCACACTTGCGGCCTTGTCAGTGGTTTGGTTACAGTTACCACAACTCAACAACCAATCGCCAACGGGCTCGTCGAAATAATTCATTTTATAAACTACGTTTCAAAAAGCCGATTTCAATCCCCCTTTTTTGAAGTCAGTTAATTAATATACTAAAAACCTTCTACGAAGTGTAACACTCAGTGTTCTGAAAACTATATCAAAACACATAGGTTCAGCCAATCGCGACATTATTGCGCCTAAACATACATACATATAGGTCAAAGTGAGCACTTCCTTCTTTTTTAAAGTCGGTAAAATAACTTTAATTCAAGTTTCATAGGATCATCAACTACAGATTACCAATCGTATGCTTCAACAGATTTAATCATTAAACTTTACCTAGAGGTACAGTTTAGTCAGTAATATATCCACTCATCATTTAACAAATCAAACAACTAATTGTGGATTAGCTGCAAATTTTCACTAATATCAAATACTCAACCTTCAATTTGTTCAGCAATTAATTACGGTGGTTTCCATAATGTGTTTGTGGTAGTACAGCTACTGGAAAGCAAATATATATCCTGTTATATGTTACGTGTGCAATTATATATAGAGAATTATAATATTGTAGGTGAGTTGTAGTGGCCCGGAGGTGTAAACGCCCGTTTCGGTCAACGACAAGTATCGATGTGAGTTTTCCCAAATTATATATACTTTCTAAGATTATTTAGACATCATTGACAAACGGTAAAAACATTATGAAGAAACCTGGGGTTGTAATTTCTAATTATAAGTTTGAAATCGCGTGATTAACCCCCAAACAGTCTCCGTGTGAGAAGAGGCTACTATTCAGTAGGCTGTTGGTATGATGTGAGGTGAGTTTAGAATTACTTAGGTACAATTGAGATCTAATTGTTCTAATGGCTCTATACCGTCTATACAAAGGTTAAGTTAACATTGACTGAATTAACCACCTGTCAATGTGTCAAAGCTCAATGATTCGAATTGAACTCATGATATCTTCATGAATAGGATTAATAGTAACTTTATGGCTTTTGAAATGTTATGTGTTAATATTCAATCGTCTCGTCTATGGGAATAGAAATGGAATCGTTCTAGTATGTTTGGTCCATTTTTGCATAGATTTGACTGTTTTTTTGTTATACAGAATACAATGAATGTATTTGAGTTTCAGATTTGATCACAATAACGTTCTTAATTTGAGCAAAGAGTCAACAGAACTACCTACAAACTCCTTCTGCAAATATGAAACAAACTTTACGGTGAAACAACAAGTGTTAACCTTCCAAATTAAAAACCGTACTGAAAGCCATGGAACGGTCAAAATTAAACCCGTTATCAGGGTCAACTGCTGCAAAACTTTACCAACATAAATTCAGAAACTTAAACGATCGAATAAAATTTTATTGTTGCCTATCTTGCCCGGGTTGACCGGGGCAATTAGCCATTGTTATGCCCGGGTTTATGGACAAATACCCGGGCACGTGGCACTTCGGGCAGGCCTCTATGATTTATTGGCCTACGTGGCCTCGCTTGCCCATTGTTCGATATTTCCGAGATTTGATTTTGATATTCCGATTTAGATCGGATCGTGATGTTCAGGAGGTTATTTGTGGGTCATTTGTCACGGGGCTAGTGAATTGTGTGATTTATTTTGTTGGCTCCTTGTGTGATCGTAGTTTTGTGTCGGTGAAAGGAAATGGAGACAGAATGTTTTCATGCTCAATCATCATCAACAGCCTATAAGTGGCCAGTGCTGACCAAAGACCTTTTCTCTCACGGAGAAGGTTTGAGCAGTAATCAACACACTTGTTCAATGCGGGTTGGCGATTTTAAACTTATAATTAGAAAGCTCACGATGTTTTCCTTCACCGTTAGTCAGTAGTGTCTTGATAATCTTAGAAAGAACAGTACATATTATAACAAGGAAAAGTCACTGTAATTCTTACTGGTAGTAGATTTTGAAATTCATGTCAAGCCAAGTCTTAAACCATGCTCAATAAAAAGAATTTTTTTTGAAAAAAAAAGGTTTAAAAAATAAATTCAAAGTGAAATGAAATGAAATGAAATGTTAAATTATGCCTCAATTTTCTAAAATACACCTACGTATCTACAGCATCACGAAATAACTACCTATAAAGTACAAACTCCCACAAACACGTCTAAAACTCACCTGAAGATAAAATCAAGTTGGGCTCGTCCAGAGACGACTCGACACCTCTGCGATTGACATCTGTATGATAAATTACTTTTATTAGTGGATTTGTCATGGGAGCCATCGATCAAAACCCATAACGATCGAACAACGAACTTATATCGTTAAATCCAGATTGATTTGGGAATCTGGGCCGGTAAAACAGTTTTATGTTTGTATTGGACTATTATTTTGTTAGGGGTTTTATGTTTGTTCATGTGTGTGTCAAGTCAACCTATCGTCTTAATGTTTAATACTGTGCAGGTGTATTAATGTGTTAAACTAAAAATATAGTGGTTGGGGATTAGTTGACTAGTAGATGTCAGATTTTTGGTGTAATCAGTAGGAGACCTTTATTCTGAGCACAACAAACATAACTGTTTTTTTAGTTCTTATAGTAACAAAATATTAGTCTTCCTAATAAACCGATAGTTTTAGAAGGTAAAAAATATTTAGTCTTATTTAAAGAACTAATTGTAATAATAATAATTATTATGAAGGTACTGTTCTTATTCACATTAACCTTTACCCGCGACTTTACCCGCGTATTCCTGTTTTATTAAATGGAAGCAATTAATCGGGATAAAAAGTCCTATCACTTAAGTCAGTCCATACCCTGCCTGTAATCATGTGTAAATCAGTTCAGTATTTTCAGCGTGATTGACAAACAAACATTCAAAGGAACTTAAACATTTATAATATAAGTGTGATTTATATCAAAAAAATATTCAAGAATTCTGAAACCAAATCTCTAGGCATCATAACACCTGAGGTTTCGAAGACTCGCCACAAATAATTAGGTTACCCCACAATATCTCCAGGGTGTTGTCCAACGAAAGCAACGCCGAGCAAGGGATTTTCACCAGCTGTTGTGGTAAGTCAATTAACCTGGATAATCATGGTAAATGGTGAAACTGCCAACTTTTTCATGGTAACATTTTCAATAACACCCTAAAAGCAGTTTATGGAAATAGATAATCCTATTTCTCCTGTAATTATATAATTTCTGTTTGTTATTATGGCTTTTTAAAAAACCCATTTTGGAATGACCACCTAGCTTCACTGACGGACTGACTGACAGACTATTATTTATTTTGTATTTGTTGGCGTTTCAAAAGTACCAAATTATGGTTTAATTGAAATAAATGCTTTGACTTTGACTTAGACATAAAAATAACGTGAAGATTACGAAATGGTATCTACCATATAACTACATTGTGTCTTCCACTAATCAAACACCCTGTAATAATTGGGTTGTGTCCAGGGTATCAAAATTAAAAATCTAATTAGACCGTCAGTTAGATAATGAAAATAAAATTTAGAAACTACCGTGTCACAACAAACTATGAATAAAAAAAATAGGTTCTTATATTTTAAAAGCATTTATTATCTTCTACTCAAAATAATATTCTATTTTAATTCTACTATCAACATCGATACAAGCAAACTATTAAATTAAATGATTATAACACCAATTACCATTAAATAGCCTCTCTTTTAGCTTGTAAACTAATTCATACACTGACCGCTAATTTTGATACTATCGACACCTAATTATTTTAATACATTTATCTATTGTTTTCCTAATATTCTACCTCTAGCTATAATATTTTAACATGGTAATGTGTGCATAATTCTCAAGTAAATAGGTCTATTTTTGATTAGCAGCATCAAGGTCTGATCTAAACTAATTTAGCATTAATCTGTAAAATACTTAATTAAAATTATTTGCTTACTTTCGGAAAATAAAATATGGAAAGCAATATATGAATTTGATGATTAAGAAGTTTAGGCCGGTAACGCACTTGTAACGTTTCTGGTGTTCCAAGTGTCCATAGGCGACGCCAATAGGTTAGAAGCTGCAGAGAGACATTGAGTTCTATCCACTAAATATAGCTATTGTTACTATTTTTCTAGACTATGAACTATGAATTTTGGTAACTGTATCAGCTGCAAACTTTTATTTGTCATATCTTGAGCTGAAATCAAAATCTTCTCAAATAAAAAATTAACAGCACATTTTGAACATCTAAATTACACAAATAATCTAAACATAATAATATCCGTCGTCTGTCACTAGTGAAGCTGTATATGTATGTATTCTTAAACAAAATTTGGAATCTTTCTAAAGTTTGTGCATATTATTTAGGATAACTTTATTTCGCTGGTTCTCCCACGTATGGCGTAGTACCGGTCCAGGTTATTTTTGCGTCTTGCCACCTATAACAAAATATACAACACTAAATTAATTTCTTAACATTATATTAACTTATGGTATATAGCGCCAGCTTCTCATGCATAAAAATGTGGGTTCGAAACCTATCTACAGCAAGTACCAATGTGACTTTTTCTGAGTTATACATATGTATGTACTTTTTAAGATTATTTCCGAGTCATATACTAAGATACTAGGTACTTTCTAAAATTATTTGTACACTAACTGACAAAGTCATTCACATGGACAAAGTCGCAAGATAAAGCTAGTTAGGAATACAATTAAGAAGAATTTGATTTTGTTCAAGCTCTCGATAATGAATGTACAAAATTTTGTTATATAATACCTCTACATAAAACTTCCATACATAATTAAAAGATTCTAATAAACATGTAAACTGATACAAATATCAGCTGAAACTTTAGTTTACAATCTTCTAAAACCATGTATTTTGTTAAATAAACGTTAATTATTTTGTAGGCGTAGCTTCCCAGTTGCTACGCTGGTACTGTAGTGGTAAATTTTACTATGATCTATATTCAATTTTAGTCTCGGGTACATAGAGTTATATACGAACTGTTATTTTGTATCAACATAACATAATATTACGCCTTTTATCCCCGAAGGGGTAGGCAGAGGTGCACATTATGCTACTGTACAATGTAACACCCACTTTTCACTATTTATGTTATGAGTCCCATGTAATAGGGGGTGAGCCTATTGCCATATACCGGGCACAATTACAGCCTCTGTGCTACTACCGAGATTTAAAAAAAAACCAGTAATACTTTGCTCGACCCCGGAATCGAACCCGAGACCCCTTGCCCGGTAGTCGCATTTTGTCTTAAGTTATAATATATATAAGACTCACTACCTAGTATATAACAAAGTCGCTATCCGCCGTCTGTCTGTGCCTATGTATGCTTAGATCTTTAAAACTTCGCAACGGATTTTCGAAAATCCGTTTTGATGATCCGTGATTGTTAAGAAAGGTTTAGGTATATGTATAAGACAGTTTATGCGTCGAGTGGTTGCAAGACGATAAGTTGTATGTACAGGGAATAGAAGGTGAAGATGTACATGCTTATAAAATAATAAGTGACAGCCACTTTTAACTAGTTATGTTGTCTCGCATAACAGGGTGTGAGCTTATAGCCCATGTCCTAATACCGACTTATCTTATTAATTTTTTGCCCGAGCTAGAAATTGAACTCACAACCTGCTTACTCGGTAGTCTGCTTACGATCACTCGACCGACTATTTTTATCTTCTATACCTACATATAATAAAATCGTAGAAAAGTCAGATGTGCATTGAATTTTTTTTAAAAGAATACTTGGGGCGTGATCTACAGTCGAAACTGCACCTTATTAATATAGAGTTTAAAATTTTTGTCTGTCTGACTGTATGTAAATATGTCCGGGATGATCTCAAAAAGTACTGCATAGATTTACGTCAAATTTTGTATGATTATTACTAACAGGTTGGGTCAACATATAGGCTACATATTATCACGCTATCACTTACGGGATATGCGCAGCAAATCACTATTCCACGCGAGCGAAGTCGCGGGCACAGCAAGTTAAAGTAATAAAAATCAAAAAGAAAAACGGTAAATATGGTTACTTCGTATGTATCAATTTCTCAAGCGGTGTAGCGCTGATGTCATCAGTTCGTAGAGTCCCAACCGCGTCATCGTGAGCCCGAGTGTCCACATTCAGCAGAACGTTGCAACCGCCACAAGTGTAGTAGTGAATATCGAACCTTAAAACCGAGACATGAGAGTTCAAATCACATTGTTAGACGAAAATTTGAGGATATTATTTAAAGTGTAATTGCGAGGTTTTTATGTGATCGAAGGGTTTCGTTTGAAGGTATATTGAGTTCATTTTAGTTGATTGAAAACAAAATACTGAAAATCTAAATCTATCGATTTCTACCATACGTTTTTTATTACGATTTTCGTTCAAATACCAGAATAAATTGAAGAACTAAAGAAAATATTTGAAAGCTGCAATATACTCCAACAAAATTAGATACCTTCGTTCAGCATGATAGTTTCTAAGCAGTTCGCGATTTGTGTTGAAGAGAACCCCGTAGTGCCCGGAGCAACTAGTAACCTGAAACACAGTGCAATTCATAATCGCCCCTTACTTCTAAAACTCATAGTTGCCTAATCCAAATAATTAATAACCTCTCATCTACATAGAAAGGCAGAAAAAACTGTAAGTATATAGAATTGAGTCACGCGTTACTTTTCGGAAATCCATGCTTCATTAACAACTGGATTTGCAGAAGCTTCAGCAAAATAAAACTAAATATTTTCCCAGTTGTTAGTAATTTACAGTATTGTTTTCTAATGCTTCTTATGTTCTTTACATTTCCTACAATCGTTTATATTAAAACTTCCGTGAGACATACTAAATTAATTGCATCAGCACATCAGTAGCACCGCGACAGTTGCGACGTAGCGTATCGCGGAATGCTGCTCATGATTGTAATAAGCCTAGTCTGGCATGAAGTGAAACTAGCGCAGTTCCTCGTCAAACAATTACGTGAGTAAACCGACAATATAATAATTAATTTTCAACGATGACCCATAAATCGGTAATTACAAGACTTGTATTAACATGATTGCCATAAGATTACTATAAGTTTCCACTCACCCAAATAGGAAGAGCTGGAGTCTTCAACCTAGATCCAGGAAACTGCTTATTGATATTATTCTTGGAGTTTTCTTCTCCTCCGTACCATACCAAAAGACCAACTGGACTGCGAGACAGTATCCCAAATTGGGGCATGGCCTACAATAAAAATGACTTCTCAACTAAAGGCTAATAAGATCTGGATTTAACGCAATAGTTATTGTTTTATAATAACTATCGTGAGACATACTAAATTAACTAAAATCACTGGTTACTCACGTGAATATACTGAAAAAAGCTCTACTAGTTTTGAACCACAGAGGTTCTTCGACGCCGCGACCGCGCACGCTGCTCATGAGGAATGTATATTCACGTGAGTAACCCGTGATTTTAGTTAATTTACAAAAGTTATTGATACAAACGACAACTAGAATCTGGAACTAATGATGTTATAAAGACGAAAGATAATATTAAGGGAAATAAACAACGAGTCCATGAATTTTGACAATGTTTGTCTCTTATCAGTTCATTGAATTTGTTTCAATTAATTTCGAACTTCATAAACATTTTAAATCGATTTAAGCATGTTGTGTACTTCAAATTCTTGACCTGTTTTTATTTGTAAGTTTTCTCAATAAGGAAATTAAGGTGATGGGTTACACTAGATTTATTATTTCATTTCAAAATTCGGCTACACAATAGGAGCAGTTCAGAATGTTACATAATTTTATGCTCCTACCGAAGTATTCTATTTTCTCAGAAAGATAATAATTCTAACAAAATACTCACATAATGATCTTCATCACCGACATACAGGACGCCATTATGAAGATACGGTGTAGCGCGACCGGTGAGGAGCAGCGTCACCACATTTATAGATCCTTCTACGTGCGCTGAGACCAGGTGGGTGATCTTACCGTCCAGGTCTTTCTTTATACTGACCAAAGGAAAATAAATTATTCCATTTATTTGACGACAGAACTGACTGATTAATAAAATAGATGAATATCATGATGTACTATAGGAATAATATAAAAAGCATATCCGTGTAAGTATCTTCTAGAATAATGTTAGTTGAATTTTCTAAATTTGAATTTTACATGGAGTAATAGTTCTTTTGTTATTTCGTATGTATTCGATGAGGAACCATTAATATACGTACTATTATTGAATTAAAAATCTCGTGGTGGCTCGGAGGACTAATACGCCCGCTTCTCATGCATGAAAATGCGAATTCGAAACTTACCAACAGCAAGTACCAATCTGACTTTGTCCGAGTTATAATTATGTACTTTCTAAGATTATTTAGACATCACTGACAATCGGTGAAGGAAAACGTCGTGATGAAACCTGGATTTTATAATTTATAATAAGCTTGAAACTTGCCAACCTGCATTGAGCAAGCGTGGTGATTATTGCTCAAACCTTCTCCGTGTGAGAAGAGGACTTTGGTCAGCTGTGACCACTTATAGAATTGCTGTTATGTTGTTGTATTGATAGTTAATGATTTAACTCGTCGAGTACCGTCATTATAGACACAATTATAGAACAATAGGTTGCGGTCACCGGTGACCGCTTGGTGTTGGACAGTTTTTTTTTTTTTTTAAGAAAACTTTGCCCCACACTAGGATTTTCTCCTGTGTCGTGGGTGCGTTTACAAACATACAAGTTCACATACACAATGACACCCAGACCAGAAACAACACTTTGTGGATCACACAAAGTGTTGTCCCGTGCGGGAATCGAACCCGCGACACGTTGCACGGCAGCCGGTTGTCCAGCCACCGCACCAACCGCGCAGTCATATCAGTCAGTTTAATATACAATCATGGTAATTAAATACAACAGTTAAATGACTTACTTATCGCAACCTCTAGATAAAACACAAGCATACAGCAAGAGCAATGCTCCAACACCGTCCTCAGTTTGAAACTGTAAACATATTAATAGTTGTTTATTAACTACAATAATATATGTAACAATGTATAAAAAGGATGTATTGTATAATAAATATAATAAATGTTATATATATAGTATATATTTTGTATTATTGTGTAATATATAATGTACACATCGCACACAACTTTAACTGTAATTTGCTTTTACGTATTACTTAATGCATTTCTCTTAATCCAAATAGAATAACTGTTGGCTTTCCGTGTATTAAATAAATGAATAATTTACACTTACCAAATACAAATATCGCTTCAGAAATATTTGAAGATCCTCCAAACTAGTGAATTCGAACATATGCAGCTTGTAACAGAATTTCATTTATGAAAACATCTGAAAATAAACTGTATTTTTAAAGAATTTTATGCTTTTACGAATAGTAATATTTATTCTGACTTGCCTTTAATATGTTTTATATTCTTTACCTGTAACTAATAAGTTTTTTTTTTGACGTTGCCCCACATTAGGGTTTTCTCCTGTGTCGTGGGTGCGTTTACAAACATACAATATCACATACACATGACACCCAGACCCGGAACAACAATCTGTGGAACACACAAAGAGTTGTTCCGTGCAGGAATCGAACCCGCGACACATTGCGTGGCAGCCAGTTGCCCAGCCACCGCGCCAACCGTGCAGTCAAAAAGTGTAGACCAAGACACTAGAAACGCTCTTTAATAAGCATGAATCTTTTAATCTGGTGTCTTAAAACCAAGGATACACTAGGGGACAATTATTGTACCACGACATGTATCGGCGGCATATCTAGCAAAACCGGCCGACATCACCTGTCATATATGGCGATAATGCACGAGGAGGAGACCTGTGTCGCACTATGTTGCCAGACATGTCGACCAAAGTCTAGCAACGTCGCTCTACTTTACCCAACGCCGCTGGCAACACGTGTCGCAGGACATTTTGTCCCTTAGTGTATCCTCGGCTTGACCCTACCTAACAAACATAGATAATGGCAATACCCTCATATTAAGAGGACATCCAGAGTGTCGTGGTGGCCTGGAGGTTTAAGACGCTCGCTTCTCATGCATGAGGGTGCGGGTTCGAAACCTACCAACGGCAAGTACCAATGTGACTTTTTCCGAGTTATATGTACTTTCTAAGATTATTTAGACACCACTGACAAACGGTGAAGGAAAAACATCGTGAGGAAACCTGGACTTATAATTTCTAATTATAAGTTTGAAATCGCCAACCCGCATTGAGCAAGCGTGGTGATTAACGCTCTAACCTTCTCCGTGTGAGAAGAGGCTTTGCTCAGCAGTGGGCATTTATAGGCTGTTGATGAAATCCATAGTCTAACATTGGACTGCCACGTACGTGTTTATCTGTATTGTAACTTAAACTATACCTTCTCAGTAACTCCGTCTTGGTAATACTGAGAACTGTGTTGGACATAACAGTGGTCCGTTGGCAATGCTACCACTGCCTTGGGTTCCACTCCAGCCTGACCGGAGTTTCCACCACCACATCGCCAGATCACTTCGCTGCACGCACGCCATAAGGCTTCCTCCTGACGATTTTCCGAAGGCCGCAGATACCTGAATGGACACACGAACGTTGTTTCTTAAAAAATACATAATGATTTTTTTTATTGTACCAAGTGTTTGCCTCTTTTATATTGGAACTGAAGTGTAATCGGATGAAAATTTATAATTATGATGTTTTTTTTTTCATTTTGAACAACTTTTGTAGATAAACTAATAAACTAGAATAAAATCATTTGTGTATCCATTGGCAAATAACATTGGTTTGAAAGCTCTAAGTATATACCTTTAATGAACATTTTTCAATGACAAGATTATCTCTTTTACTATCTACACTTGTAGAGGTACAATAATTCACTAAATATCATCAATATCTCGTAAATACAACAATCATAATACACCATCAAATTTTTGATAAAGTAAAATGATTAATCAAAACAGATTTATGTCTGAATGAGTTCAGACGATAAATTTTCAATGGATCTTCTTAGCCATTACAATAAATTACAATACTGTTAGTGTAATCCGGCTTTGGTAACAAATTATTTCGAAATATTCTATTATTACGCCAAGACGACCATATTATTTAAAACAAATGGTTTATTATTCTCTTGAATGGGGTATTTTCGTGAACATGCCAGACCCTTTGTCTGATCGTGTAAAGATCTATGAGTATCGTCTGGCCTAGACTTTCAGTTTGCCGAGCGAGATTTTTATCATATTTCTTGGTATATAATTCCATAAAAATACGTTAAAATACACGATTATCTTATCTTTGAAGACCAATTACAAATATTCATGTGGTCTTTGTAAAGTTTTTTAATTTTTTTTTATTTTATTTTATTTATTTGGGAAAACAAACAGTGACACATTACATGATACATTATGACACAATACATAGGTAGATTGAACAAATGTGTAACCAACGGCGTTTTCCACAGAATATAAATTAAATCATAAACACCATCACACAAACTTATATAACTAATAAAATATACTAAGAAAACATAAACAACATTACGCCTTTTGATCCCTGAGGGGAAAGGCAAAAGTATGATAATTATATATAATTTTTGTGGTTATATATGGTTCAGAAAAGAGAAAAAAAAAACATGTTGAGACTTTTACAAATTAAATGAAAATAAAATGAAATCACTATAAGACCGACCAGCATAACCAAATTAAATTTAGCTTTATACAAACCAATGAAAAACGAAAAAAAAATCAATTTTAATAATCAGTAAGTGATTCTAGTACTCTGACCTTAAACTGTTTGGCACTAAAAGAAAACATATCAATATAGTGGAAATCCTTATTATAAGTTTCCATCAGTCGGCGTAGAGGCGCTCGCAATCCCGCGTTAGTTCGACAGGACGTCAACGCAAACTGAGGACGCGCACGTACCCCTCGGTGTATTGTGGTTCTAGGCACTATGTAACTTATACTGTTACGAATTTCAATACAGTCATATGCATTTCTACAAAGATCATACAAAAACACTGCTCCTAGGAGATTACGCCTGGATTTTAATTCGAGCAATTTGTATCTTTTGCGTATAACTTCGTATGACACAGAAGCATTAAAACAACGATAATGCATTGCCCTCAAAAACTTACTTTGTACTTTTTCTATTTGATCCGAATATTTATTGTAAAAGGGATTCCATACCGACACCGCATACTCAAGCTGCGATCTGATTAAAGATTTGTATCAATACAAATAAGTCGTGGGACGCCTGAAGTCTTTAGAAGATCTCATTACAAAACCATACATGCGATAAGCGTTGTTCACAATTCTGTCAATATGACCATTAAGGTGAAGTTTATCATCAAGAAGAATCCCAAGATCACGAACGACGGACACCCTTGACAACAAAATCCCGTCAAGCGAGTATGCATAGTTAATGGCATTCCTGTTCTTTGTGAAGCTTATACAACTACACTTATTTATACTGAGCTGCAATTTATTTTTTCTACAATAATAAGTAAATCGATCTAAGTCTTCTTGTAGTAATCTACAGTCCTGTATATTAGTAACTGGTCGAAATACTTTCAGATCATCAGCATAAAGCAATAATTTTGAGTTACGGAAACACGTGTTAACGTCGTTAATAAATAAAATAAAAATAAACGCACTTATAAATATGACGGTCATATTCAATACTAATATTAAACCTTTATATTTAAACCTTAATGAAATTTGACTGCATCGTTGGTCGAGTGGTTACAAGTGCGATTGCTAGGCAAGGGATCTCGGGTTTGATTCTCGGGTTGGACAAAATATTATTGGGGTTTTAAAAAAATCTTAGTCGTAGCTGGGTATATGACATTATATGGGACTCATAACAAAATAGTGAAAAGTGGGTGTTACATTGTACAGTGGCATTAATTGCCGTAATGTGCACATCTACCCACCCCTCCGGGAAATAAAGGTGTGATGATATATTGTGTAAAATGTAAAACAACAAAACATTTCCGCTAACCTGAACCTAGGAATCGAATACTAAACTTTACATCAACAACTAGCGCAAACACCGTTCAGAACTCACAATATTACAATAAAATCTACTTCTCCTTCAATAATATACGGGATATTTGAAATATACAGCGATACCGATGGTGGGACCATAAAATCGACCATTTGAACTAAAATATTGTTCGACGATGCATAGTGCAGATTTATGCCAAAACACGTGGCGTACTCTAGAATTATGATCGGCATTTTGAAGCAATGCTGTATGCCTTTGCGCACAGAATTTCTGGATTATTAGGAGGAACGATAATATCATAGAGGTCCTCTTAATCTCTCTGATCCCCATGAAATGCTCTCTTGAGATAAGACAATAATCATGTCGCGGGCAAATGCTAGCAATTACCTCTACTGATTTTACGTACTAAAGGACTTTTAGTTGAGTTGGCATGTAGATTACAATTTTTCCGATTTTACCTATTTTCAGGTTCTTCCTTAGTACAATCCATTATTAAATATGTAGATTTGTACTAGGAATTACAAAATTTCCTGATAAGTATTTTACCTACCCAGAGATTAACTTAATCAAGGAGATAAACCGATTAGTAACGATATTCATATTAAAATCAGAAATATTGAAATAATACTGAAGCCCTGTTGTAACAAAAGTTTATAATTTCAAACAAAAGGCGGGTTAAAGTTTTAAGCCGTATCTACAACTATGGAATAATATAACCAATTAATACATACGGTTTAAATGATTGTTCGCTAAAATTTTAAGCTTTGCCAACCCAACCGTTTGTTAGTGGTAATTCAATAGAATGACCAATTCAATTAACTGCCGTGTATTATTTCATTCCACATTTATTTTACTTGGTTGTTGTGAAAAACGTTGTTAATTTATGATTGTTTAATTGGGATTTTAAGCAAGTATCAATATCAAATAATATGTTTATCTTTAATATAATTTTAATCTTATGTTGTATATATTTTATTATTAATTTAGTAATAGTTAATTTTAATATTATTTAAGTTTTTATTGGAAATTTAATGAAGTTTACTACCAAGAAAGTCTATGTAAAAAGCGCATAATATCAAATATCAAGAAAGATTCAATTACAACTATGTCTTTATTTAGATTTCATTCATAAAATCTATCAAGTTTACTATCCGGATACCGGATAGTAAATAACGGCCGAATAAGCCGGATATCAAATAGTAACTAAAATTATATGGAGTAATGATAATAATGGTATGGTAGATATACCACCCACACGCACTTAGCACTTCGCATCAAGCTTCCTTGTGCGTACTGATAGGGAGTGGAATTCTTTACCAGAGTGTATTTCCTGAAGGAATAGGTTGCTTATGGAACGACGTGCTCCTTCGCAGACAGCCTAATCGCTTACCTACCACCAGACGAGATAATGGTCAAACGTCGGCTCATCAAATATAAAAAAACTATCAATTTAAGTATATATTTTCTGAAGTTGATATAAATGGATGAGCATCTAATATGACATGTACTATACCTACTTAAAATTATACGCAAATTGATGATACTGAAATGAATAATATCAACTTCACTGTAGGAAAAGCATCGAAGACATCATAGCACTACAATCACCTCAACACAGGGGTAGTCTAAAATTTTTACGACAGACAAGCAAAAACTTGACACTGTTCAAGACTGACTATAAACCTAGACAGAGTCATAAAATTCCCTAAAAGAATACCACCCTTCTACTTAACGTCAACAGCACCGCAAACCATTGATATCAAAGGCGTAAATATTTTTATATCCCGTTCCTCAAGATAACCGCTTCACCGCTAGAGACGAGCGTACTTCCAAACGAGCATCGTTTGTTATAACCAGGCATGAGTATGAGAGAAAACGCTTGTAATTCTTACACCAAACAGCTTCGGGTTAAAACAATATTGTAAGCACATTTTTATATGATAGATTGATGACATAATGTTTTCTCTTTTATTAAAATACTAGCTACTTCCGCGCGGTTTCACTCGCTTTGCTTGGCGGCTATCAATCGTAGCGTGGTATTATATAGCCTATAGCCTTCCTCGATAAATGGACTATCCAACACAGTAAGAATTTTTCAAATCGGAGCAGTAGTTTCGGAGATTACCGCGTTCAAATAAAAAAACAAACTTTTCAGCGTTATAATATTAGTATAGATTTATTTGGTTATTAATATTTTGTCTTTGGATTTTGTTTGTAACATGATACTATGACAACGATCAGTTGTATCTGGAATTTACAATTTATGGAAATCGGTTAATGTAAAACAATTACAAGCTTTTTTATTTTAATCTTCATTGCTCTTCTAGGCACTTCTTTTTAATCTACGTGTATTTTACATCGTTGCTCCACGCTAGCGTTTTCTCTTGAGTCGTGGGCGCGTTTACAAACATACAAGTTTACATACACATGACACCCAGACCCAAAACAACAATTTGTGGATCACACAAAGAGTTGCTCCGTGCGGGAATCGAACCCGCTAAACGTTACGCGTCAGCCCAGTCACCGCACCAATCGAGCAGTCAAACATAGAATCAAAACGAAACAATAAACATACGAAACAATAATATATTTTCTTCTTTCATTCTCCCCTATCAGACACCATCCAATCACAAACTCCTTTCTCTTTCATATCTCTCTCTTTATACCACCTATTCATCTTATCTATTTAGTGGTCCTTATTTTTTCTATTCTTCTCTCTTCTTCTTTGATAATCAGCAGTCCACTTACCTTTCTTCTAATGATTTTCCTCTTCTCTCTTTGTCAATAAAAGCCACTTATTTTTTTACATTTTCTTTAACCCGTACTGTGTTCAATCTGAATGTATGACGTCTTCATATACCATTACTATGAAGACTTCATATACTATTTTTTTTTTTTTTGTTTTTAAGCGGGGAAAATCATCGAATGACTGCCCCCGCCTGGGTGAGGCGGGAGGGAGTGTCAGACTCTTACTGACTAAAAACCACCCCGTTCCTTCTCCTGCACGTCGAGCCAGAGCCCCGGTTACCCGTTAGGTTCTCCGCGACTCCGAATCGGCATCGGCCCTATTGGGCCCCATCTGTGGTGGTCTGATGGCTCTTTGAGGCGCGCGCGGAACGCGACGCGCCGTACGCTCGGGTCTGTTTCTGGTCGGACGGGGAGCCACCCATGCTCGCCGTCCGCAGGCCCGCGCTTACGGTGGCCGGAGATCGTCCCGCGATCCCCGACGCCCGGTGTGTCCTTCGCGATGGCTGGGTTGCGAGGAGGCAGCGCTTCGCTGCCTCACGCGTCCCGCCTCCTCCTTAGCTAGCATGACTGCTTCGCAAAAGGAGGAGACGGCATCCCAATCCCCCTCGCTCCGCATCATGGCCTGCACTAGGCCCGGATGCGAGAGGTCGCCATCGCCGATCACTTCCCTGAGGACACGGCGGTGCTCAGCCCACGAAGGGCATTCTCCCACCGTGTGTTCCACCGTGTCCTCAGGGCGGTCCTCGCAGTGATGACACCCGGGCGTTTCCTCCCGCCCCATGAGACACAGGTACCTCCCGAAACTTCCATGTCCGGTGAGGACCTGCGTCAGGCGGTAGGTGAGGACGCCGTAGCGTCTCTCAAGCCACTCCTCAAAGAGGGGACTTACCGCTGCGATGGCAGCGAGCCCAGCCCTCGGTTGCGACAGTCGTTGCTGCCACTCCGCCATGAGATCGCGCCGGAGCTCATCCCGCCACGCACTTATCTGGCGCGGCAGCGGAGTTTCGCCCCGGCGACGTGCCTCCGCGCGCATGCTGTACACGCGCGCGAGCACCTTCGCCTCCAGATCCCACGGCGGTAATCCGGCAAGGAGGTTCGCCGACTCCCCAGAGATCGTGCGGTATCCGCGGATCATTCGGATCGCCATGACCCTCTGTGCCATGAGCAGCGTCCGAGCGGGACGCCGCAACAGGTTTGGCGCCCAAACAGGGGCGCCGTAGAGGGCCATGGACCGCACGACCCCGGCGTATAACCTCCGGCAGGAGGCGTTTGGCCCCCCGAGGTTGGGGAGGATGCGTTTAAACGCAGCCCCCGTCCTCTCCAACTTTGGAGCCAAACGTCGAAAGTGCTCTATGAAGTTCCACCGACTGTCGAGGACGAGTCCTAGGTACTTCAGTCCTAGGTACTTCTTCATATACTATTAGTATGACATTCAGACTATACGATGGACTCGAGTATTGTCAGTACCTTAGTGTTAGAAAACGAATTTACTAGATAAACATTATTCTACTCACGTGTCTGGAGGGACATCGCACTTATTGTCCTTAGTCTTTGGCCTCGAATCGAACAGCAGCCACTTGATTACATGAGCTTGAAGCGCTGACAGCAAAGATCTGTATAGAACAAATTGTGTTGGAAAAGAACAAAGCCAATTTCAATCTTATATTGCTTTTAGAATAAAGTCGAAAATCCATTAAGGAATTTAAATAGATTGGTATAGTTTGATGACTGTGTAGTCTGTTAGACGATTCATGATATGAAGGGCTTTCTTGTACCTAGTCGCAGTATGCGCTTCACCATCTTTGTTGAAATAACGTTGTTATAGTAAGTACCCAGTGAGTGAAATAAGTTATTAACGCTATACAATACCTAGCTCCATTTCTTGGGGCTGCTAGTCCATAGCCAAGTGGCTGATCAGGTGGCCTCATGACTAATGGAGTACGAATCCATTCTCCACGAGGTGGACAAGAGGCTGAGCTGAAGCAGGTAACCCGAAGTTCCTATACAAAGATGGCATAACTGTCATTAGTGAAAAAAATAAAATGAGTCTAAGCAATTTCAATTAATCTTTAAGATCAAAATGTTTCATGCATGCACTAGATTTTAAAAAAGTAGTATCAAATTGTATGAAATTTGCGGGTTACTTACGTGAATATAGATACTGAGAAAAGGTCTACTAGTTTCGAACAATAAAGGGGTTCTTACTAATGAGCAGCGGTCGCAGCGATATCGTGCTGCTGCCTATTACTTTTCTCAGCATTTTTACGTGAGTAACCCGCGATTTTTAGTTAATTTAGTATATCGTCGCGATAGGTATTACAAAACAGAAGTACAATAAATAAATAAGCCTTTTAATATTTGATCCTAATGATCTCTACAGCGAGTCAGAGGACCAAAAATCAATTGTAAACGTCCGAAACGGATTACAGTAGGTCTAACAAAGACTAGGATGTTCACAATATACTCACAGCCGCCAACTCTTCAGTTATCGGCTTTCCACCGACCACAGCTGGTCTAGCCCCATTCAATAACTTGTTCCTCGCGTACAAAACGCGCTCTGAAAAGGATTTATAGTTTCATTCCTCTACTCTAAAAGACAGCTTTCAATTTTGTTAGGAATTAATGCTTTGGAAAAATACGACAGGTAGTAAAACGTAGTGGATTTTATTGTTATAGTAAAGTTGTCGGAATAAACAATATAAAACAATAAAAATGACGATGACACTTTGAATTGTGCAATGAATCTTTATATTATGTTTCTTATATTTTTCAATCTTTAGATTATTTAAAGAATGAACATAGTTGTGTCAATTTATCGTTTGTATCATTATAACATAAAATCATGCTTTTTTATTCCCGAAGTAGGTAGGCAGAGGTGCACATTTCGGTACTTAATGCCAATGTACAATGTTACACCCACTTTTCACTATTTATGTTATGAGTCCCATGTAGTAGGGGGTGAGCCTATTGCCATATACCGGGTACATTTCCAGACTCCGTGCTACTACTGAGATTATTAAAAACCCAATAATACCTTCTCATTTGAAGTTATCTCATAAACCTTATAAATAGCGCCAAAATCGTACACTCAATATATTATCCTCAAATAAAATCAAATTACATGAAGGTACATTTAATAATCCATTTACGCAACAATTTCAAGAATATAACCAGCAATATTCGTAATTTCCAGAGGTATTCAAGTATCACATTTTTCTTTTTCCATACCTGTCCAAGAAATCCTTACTTTCTCACATAAATGGACCTCCCTTTGAATCCTGTTAGCTGAACCATTGTTAGGATCACAATACATTCCAATTACGAAGGTTTCATACCAGATTTTTGCTGCCTCCATAACTTGAAATGTATTTAGGAAAAAAACGAAAATGAAATGGACGATGGCGTCGTGCGATTCTATATTTACAATGGTTATAGAATGATTTATCGTTGTATTAATTTCATTTTATTAGAACACATATTTTTCGTCAACTCTAAACCATTTTGTAACTAAAAGTTAATAGCAAGACGTGGCACCTAAACAACGTTTTATGTACCATTAGGTGTCATTTATAGGTTAGTGAGAACCAATATGGGATTGAATTTCACAGTCATTATTATTTCAGTTTAGGGGTTCCTAAAAATTTAGGGAACATTTAGTGAAAACAGCCATTTTGTTTTTGGTATAGGTATTTCTTTTGTATTGTCTTTTTCAATTATAAATATACGAGGCACATTATCCCAGGAGGGTTTGAAAAAAAGATAGCCATTAGTGTTGAAAACCTCAGCAATTTGGATCACCCGCAGAAAAATGTCACAATAGATTTCCGCTAGGTAATGCTTGGGCCCATCAATTACCAAGCAGAATGATAAGACAGATTTTACTTTTACATAGGTAAGCAAATACCTTTAAGTGTATAAAAATACTACCTGAATTTTTGCCTTTTCATGATCAGGACAACTAGTAAATGGGAGATATTATATTTCATAATAGCATGAGGTCAAAAATGGATATTTATTTCAAAGTCATCACTGAGTATATTAAGAAAAAAATCTGTTACGTTATTATTACCAAAACTGGTGAAATTTATAAAAACGACTGTCTTTAGGAAAAAACAGTCGTAATTATACGCCATTACATAACCAGATAATCGGAAATAGTCTAAAAGAATTTACATAGCAACATTCCCTAAACGTTTTTCTGTATCAAAGGTCTGAAATTGGATCCAATCGAATTTAGAGTACCTCAATTTGTCTTCATTTATTTTGATCTTGACCTGAGTAGTCTTCAAGCGACTGTAAATAAATTGGATGTAGGGATTTAAATTATTCTGAGCAGCGTTCTCTTGTATCCTTGTACATACATATACGTTCATTCGCGAAATGTGAGCAAATCTTAAGTGCTTTATGAGACTGCTTGATAAAAATGGAAATTTTCCGTAAGATATTTTACAAACGATTTTGTATGGTTGAATTGGTTTTTGTATTTTATTGGGAAATCACGTATTTGACCCTAAAATAAATGTGAATAAAAAAATCAAGTTTAGTATTACCAAAAGTAGGCATTTATAAATCGGTTGAAGATAGAGATTAAATATTTTTATGAAATTCTCTTGAAAACGATATTAGAAGAGAACTTTATAGAAGGTAAATTTCATGTGTTTAATGTTTTTAAAAAGATGTCTTATAGAAGTGCAGAAAATCAAAGGTGTATGTTAGTAGATTGCCAAGTCATTATTTGCTAAAACCGCACGTCGATATTGCGACGCCTACGTTCGTGGAAAAAATGCAGGTGAACCTTTGTTCAGTATGATTTATAAATATTTAAACACATACACTGAATCAAAATTAAAGTGGATGTTCATAAAAATTGAAATCTATCAAGAAAGATAATGGGATTTACAAAATTTCATATAAAAGAATCTAAAAGTATCGTTAGGTTGTAGACGTAGAACAAAATCACTGTGTAAATGGATATACCTACTTAAAAAAAAGAAGTAAAATTGTTCTGCAAATTACACTCCTTAAACATAATATATAGAGAAAATTTGTTTTATCACCATGATGGTAACTTCATAACACATTACATTTTTACAACGAATGCTAGAAAAATGTTAAAAATGTTAACACTCCCACCATAAAACTCCTCTTGCGAAGTACCGAGCACGGTCTTTCGATGCAAACTCTCTTGAGTCTGGTAGCGAAAGTACAGGTAATGCTGTGATACATGCATCTGTCCAACTGTCCAGTAGTAGCAGATCTCAACAACTTGAAGCACTCTTCGAAATAACGAACCCAACAAGCCAGCTCTTGAGCTCCAATGAAATTGGACGCAAGTTTCCAAAGTCCACGTGAGACAAGATGGACACTTCAAACACTAATTGTTTGGTTAATTTTATATTTTGGTTCAAACTGCAGTTAGAAAATATTGAGCGACATTTTTTTCCTTAACTAAATACTGGAAAGGTTAAATACAATCTGCCGATTAAATAGGGATTCGATTTTGCAGCAATAGAAAGATTAAAATCAAGTTTTATACTATAAATAAAAATACGTAAATTGAGCAAAAGGCTCCAATTATTTGAAAATGTTCCAAATTTCAATAATCGTAATTGAGAAAGTTAATATAGAACTTATTGTTGCTAATTATTTTTCACTACTGATAGTAGCAGATGATGCAGAGGCCACTTTATCCTTTTCAGTTTTGCAAATATTTCTTGGAAAATCTTGAATAAGCAGGAACCAGATACCACACGATTCGAAGATACCAGAACAATTGAATGCAGAAATGTACTTTTCACTTTAGTATATGGTGTAAACTAGGTGGTGTAATTGTATTCGTGCCACACGCTCGTTCAAGGGCAAGTAACATAAGCGATATATTGGATATTGAAGGCTGCAATAATAGTGTGAACGTACAGGCAGATGCAGAAATTGTAAAGCTTGAAGTGTAAATACTAAAGAATAATATTGAATGAGATGGCAAGGAGGAGAACGTACTATGATTTTTATTTACAGATTTGAAATTTGATATTTAAACAGTCAAAAAATACCATATTTTATAGACACGGTGAGAAGCTATATTGACATAAATGTTCTTTTTCAAAAAAGTCTTGTTTACATAACTGAATAAGGTTTCTAGTAAATGTATCCTATGCAAGTGTGGGAGGGGCATGCTTCGGCACGAATGGGCCGGCTCGACCGGAGTGATACCACGGCCTAACAAAAAAACCGATGTGAAACAACGCTTGCGTTGTGTTTCGTCATGTGAGTGAGGTTACCGGAGGCTCAATTACCCCCTTCCTAGACCCTGTTTCCCGAATCCCCGGATCCTCTACAATCCCCAAATATCCTATTCACAAAAGGCCGGTAACGTAACGTAAAAAGGAAGACAAATGAAGAAACATGGCATTTAAGTAAAGAATGAGTTACCTATGATGACTATGACAGTCCCTCCCAGGTTAATAAAGATTTTAAATTAAATGTCAATCATTGTGGTTACTGCGGCATGCCAGACAGATAATAGGCATATGAGGTAAAATTATCACTGTTGCGATTTTACATCTATAATAGAGGTATAAAAGAAAGTCGTGTTAGTTACACTATTTATAACTCAAGAACGCCTCAATCGATTTAGATGAAAATTGGCAGGGAGGTAGCTTAGAACCAGGAGACGGACATAGGATACTTTTTATAGAATACTTTTTTTTACTTTTTACCGAAAATCACGAACGGGAACGGGGGCAAAATAGGATTGCACGTACGAAGTCGCGGGCAGAAGCTAGTTTATTTATAAAGAGCTGTTAGTACAATGCAATAAAAGCTAATAAATAATTATACAATTGGATTTAGAAACAAATATGAAACCTTTTATTTAACTTGTATGTTTATGACTAGGTAAAATCTTAAAATAAGTGTTGTGTCATAGTAACTTGTTAAGAATTCCAAAACGTTACCTTCAAAAGGAGCTGGTGTGCCTTCCCGATTATTTCGAAGCATCGTTCCAAAACTGCTATAATAATATACAATTAGAATTGGTTATATATTTTAAGATTGCGAATCCTTACAAAGCTGTTAATTCACGTAGAAATTTGGAATATAAATCTCACACACTTGAAAGATTCACAAGTCGTAGCCAAAAAGTAACATGATTAGAAACAATTTGAGCAACCAATTGCCAGTCAATCTTCCTCATAACGTCAGCCAATCAAATTGTTCAAAATAACAATAAACCCAAAATGAGAAGCCACAAAACTTACCTGCGCCGTCAAAAATGGGTCTTAACACAACTGCACAGAGTTCAAAAGATTAGCGAAATGATGGAGAAATAATGCACGTCAAACCAGCATAGGTGATTGTTTGGAAATGGTTGCATTTGCTTGACGCCGTTCCTTTGCACATTATAATGTAGATAAGCTTGGATCGTACCTACGTGTTAAATAAAATTGTACTCAGTCAGTGGATGAGGCAGTTTTGATAATACAAAGTTGCGGTGTAGGAACATTTTTGGTAGAAAGAAAATCTTGATAAGTTCAGGGAACTACTTTTATAGTAATGTAGGTAATAAATATGAAGATAAACGTTGAAGAAAAACGGAAGGCTTATCTTGATGTCTTGTGAGATATAAAGTCAAGAACGAAAAGTTGAAGATAAAGAAATTTTTCTAGATGTTTAATAATGAGTTTAAAAGAATAGTTTCTGCAAATAGGAATGGATTGTTTAGTATCTGGTAAGTACCTTTTTATTTTATCTCGTTTTTATTAAATCGTAAATCTATAATTCAAAATTTAAATATATATTTAAAGATTTAACAAAAAAAAACAAATGCGAAGGTTTCTAGAAATCCGTTGGTCTTATTCGAAAAACTATTTTAGCCATAATCTATTTATAGAGGTACAAGCAAGCAATTGACAAAGGCTTACAAAATAACTTCATCCCAGTTGAATATTTAGACCGAAGTAAAACTCACAAGCGTTTTGAACAAAATAAGTCAGAGCATATAAAAATAAAGAATATCAAAACTTATTCGTGTTCAGTGAACTGTGGGCTTGATTTAATATTTAAGTTCTGAAAAACATATCAAGAGAGACGTAAATCCTAGACCAAACTTTGTATATTGTACCTAACATGACTATTCGTCCCTCACGCCACCTACCGACCTTATAGGAAATTAATATTTTATTTTTAGCGCCAATATCGAGCGTGTGTTCGTGTATCAGAGCAATAATATGGCGCGGCCATATTTTAAAATGGCGTCAGGAACGAATTTAAAAAATACCGTTACATTCGATGCGATTTTAGAATTGTTTTACGGTGTTCCATTTTTTATTTGTCAGTTTCCCATACAGGTTTTGGATTTGGCAAAAAATAAAACTTTACGGTAGTAAATCTTTTTGCAGTTTTTTTGGTAACATAAAGTGAAATTCGACATGTTAGGCGGAACAGTGAATCGAACAGTATTTGATACTCCTGTAACGACACATCAAAAAGGTTCTACAAATTAATAACAGCATAAAACATACCTTTAATATAGTAGGTACTTTTAATGTTATTAAAATTTATTGTATGTGCATCGCAAAGGTGATTGTTTCTCCTTGTTTAATTTAATAACAATAAAATTCTACCTTTCCTGTTTGGTTTTCTATCACGTCCAGCCTGCATGATGTGATCCAGCGAGAAATGCCTGTCTAATGCAAATTAGCGAACTAAGTCAATGACTTTACTACCGAAAATGTTATCTTGGAAGTTAGAATTTAAAAGAAAGAGGCGGAATTACTACATGTTCTTAAGTTCTAGGGTTTTGTATCGAGCAAACATGTTTTATGGAAATCTTTTTTAACTAAAATTGCTTGTTTATCATTGTTTATACCATGATATTTCTATAAAATAAATCCAATATTACTTTTTCATCCCATCAATTAATTATTAATTACAGTCTCATTGGTTCAGTATTCGCTATTGCGAGTGTAAGACAAGCTTACAAACAAAAAAATGTTTTGCATAAACTCGCCTAAATGTTTTACTTAAACCAAACTTGACATACAAAGTGCGATTATGCATCCACCAGTCCATCCATTCGTCAAGATAAGCAGAATTTTACATACTATTTTCGAGTCAAAAGATCTTGCCTTCGTAGAGGTATATAAAAAATATGACATCCGAACTATTTTTCATTAATTCTATAGAGTATAGTATACAAACAACAATAATTATAACACTTCAAGAATATATGAAGTACTTCAGTATATTATTTATTTTCAATCAAATAATTTAATGTTATACGGAGTAGAACTACATTATGACTGCACGGTTCTGCGGTGGCTGGCAATCAGCTGCCGCACAACGTGTAGCGGCTTCGATGCCCGTATGGAGCAACTCTTTGTATGATCCACATTTTGTTGTTCCAGGGCTGGTTGTCATGTGTATGTGAACTTGTATGTTTGTAACGCACCTACGACACAGGTGAAAATCGTAGGGTAGGGCAACATTTATTTAAAATACCTATATATGTTTTTTTGTAAGGGGGAAAATCATCGAATGACTCCTCCTGCCTGGATGAGGGAGGGAGTGTCAGACTCTTACTGACTAAAAACCACCCCGTTCCTACTCCTGCCTAGCTGCCCCGTTCCTAGCTGCCCATGCTCGCCATCCGTAGGCCCGTGCTTACGGTGTCCGGTGATTGCTCTGCGATCCCTGACACCCGGAGTGTCCTTCGCAAAGTATATATATACAAGTATATGTTTACATCCACATTTTCGTAAGATTTGCTCCTTGCCGACATTTTCCTTACAATAGGATCTGTCTTTAAAACAGTAGTGAGCACGTATTTACTATCATTTACCTTTATTAACTCGTCGAGTACCGGTTTTGTAGACACAATTATAGAACAATAGGTTGCGGTCACCGGTGACCGCTTGGTGTTTGACAGTTTAATGTCTATTTTAATTGTCTTCTGGAAATACAAATGTGAATTTAAATTTGCATAAATCCAAGTATCAAAACTAACAATGAAAATTAAAGCAATCTCACTGAACTGCTAAACGATGTATACCACGAAGGTGTTTTGAAGGTTATCTACTATGAATACGCGGAAATAATAGATATCACACGTTGCAGTGTACAGTTAATGCCATAAAGAACTAGATTAATGGTATGGCACAGCATGCCAAAAAACCTGTCATTGATTTGAAATTGCATTGATATAAAATAATCTAAAAGCATCTATTGCAAATAAGCCATAATTTGGTAGATACTTTTGAAACGTCAAAAAATACAAAATAAATAAACCGCTGAGGAGTTCTCTAGACTGTCTGTTGGCTTCATCATCAGGTCGACTCCAGACCCTTATCAAATTGTAGTGTTTAAAAATCCAAAATGAAAAATATAATAGACGCATTACTCGCCTCTACAATTTTCATAAGTCCCCTCGGTGATCCCATCATCAGATCCTGATTTCATGGAAATAGGACCATCTCGGGAGTATATCCTTTCAAACAAAACAATAATTTTGGAAATCGGTTCACAAACGGCGGAGTAATGCGCGAACAAACAAAAAAAAACAATCAGCCTAACATAGTATCTCCTCCTTTTTTTGAAGTCTGTAATAAAAGTATGTCAGTCTATACGTCAATGAAGCTAGAGCTAGGAGAAGAACGAGCAAGAAACTCCATTCGTTACTCTTCTACTGTTCAATGTTGGGCTATAACTGTCATGATACCTTATTCAGTTTTTGTTAAATCAATATTAGAGGTACATATTTATAAATATTTTATAAATGTTTGATTATTACAGTACCTAAAATTTGATGATTTAATCATTGCGATGGTGTCAATTGTTTCATATTATAAATAATATACAATTCTAAATGAAATTTGTACACAGATTCGTTATATTTGATTTTTAAATATCATTATTACTTCTCAATACCATTTCAAAAGCTGCGACAAACTGTTTTACATATTGTTTGGTTTAATAATAATTTAAAAACAAATAACAAGTCCAGTTATTTCTAAAAAAAATTAACCTTGAATTATTTTTTTTTTCTTCTCAATAACTTCAATTGATTAAAAGTCTAGGTTATATAATAAAATAAAAATAAAATACTTTACCCTCATAGTCTATTTCACGATCCGGCGAGAGAAGTCTCAATCTCTTGTCCATTATTCCATCCTTCTTCTCATTCTCTTCCTTTTTCTGCTTTTTGATTGCGTCATAGTCCATTTCATTCCGACACTTTGGCGTTTTGTTATACACTAAATACTTTGTCAATTGATCCATGTTTTAGACTTATGTTTTTTTCTTTATTCGTGTCACTTTGAATGTTTATTAATTTTTTTATGTTCTGTTTGCTTTAACTCCAAACTCTTGTAAATTGTATTTTTTATTTGATATTTTGTTTATTGAATATGTGATAATGATGTATTATTAGTTTTCGTATGAGATCACTGTATCAAAATATTAAATTCGAACACACTTCATATTTGTTCATTATCGTGTTTGCTATAAAAATAATAATTCTATTTATATTGGTTTTATATTGGAACGGGATTTATCTTCAGCTAGTTACTATTTCATTGAACAGTTTAAATGATTTTTGATTCCAAATATTTTTTTTAAACATGAAAATGCTATAATTTTGTCAAGAAACAAAAATAAATAACTTTATAACAACAACAATCAAAATTCTGAAAGGATATCACCCAAATTCAGCCACACCTACTGCCTCCTGAACCGCGAGCGAAGTAATTCTCTTCGCGTCAAGCAATGCTTATGCAAATTACAATTTACATTTGCCGGATGAGTGGGCCATAGCGTCGCTTATCGTGTGACGACTGCTAATCTGTTTGTCGTTAAGATGTTTGAGAATTTCAATGTGTATGTGTTTAAACGTAAATTAAGTTGGCTGATGTATCTGGGTAGTTAAGTAAAGTATCAAGGACGATTGTAAGTTAGTATAGCTATAGGGTATATTTTGGAAAGTGGGATTTTATTTATAGAGTGTTTTCTTTTTTTCATTCAGATACCGGTTTGTACAAACGGGGACGCCATTACCGCTTACCGGTACCTACTGCGTCGTCGCGTGCGCTTGAGATTATTAACGAATGTGACATCTGTGATGTAAATGTCAGTGTCAAGCATGCGTTTAGTTCGCGAGATTTATTAATAATTACTTATTATTATTTTATTTTTTTTTATTTTCATCACATTGTTTATTTTAATTTGTATGTACCTATATATATTTTATTGTTATTCTATTATTATTATTATTATATGTATAATATTATAAGTCACGGGCAAGTGCTGAAAATCAGCGCCGCGACTCGAGCACACTCGTGTCACGGCATTTAAGCTGAGCTCTGGCCTTTTTGCGCCGTCTTTGCTATATTGTTTTATATTTTTTTTTGTGTTATTGTACCTTGTGACGGTGTGCAAATAAACTATTTTTCTTTCTTTCTTTCTTCTTTTTAAGGGGGGAAAATCATCGAATGACTGCTCCCGCCTGGGTGAGGCGGGAGGGTGTGTCAGATTCTTACTGACTAAAAACAACCCCGTTACTTCTCCTGCACGTCGAGCCGGAGCCCCGTGTAAGTGTATTTTTAATAACCTATATATTTTGAGTTTAACGTTTTGGTGCCCCGGAGGTAAAGACTGCTGCTCATGAATGACGGTGCGGCTGCGAAACCTACCAACGGCAAGAACCAATTAAATTTTTCCAAGTTATATGTAGATACTTTCTAAGAATATTTAGACACCACTGACAAACAGCAAAGGAAAACATCGTGAGGAAACCTGGACTTATAATTTCTAATAATAAATAAAAAATTTGAAATCGCCAACCCGCATTCAGCAAGCGTGGTGATTAACGCTCAAACTTTCTCCGTGGGAGAAGAGGCTTTGCTCAGCAATGGGTATTTATAGGCTGTTGATAATGATAATGAAAATACATTTTGGGAAAAGAGGCATTAAATTAAATAAATAGGCATTGATTTTTGGTAAAAGATATAAACCTACTTTAACCCATGAATCAAGCTACTAATTTTCGGACTTTTATTTACGAATAGTATTTTCAGAAGTCAAAAAATCAGAGGAAATTATCAATCTATCCTTCATTTTGTTTCGCAATGATGGGAGTGTAAATTGAACTTTGTTAAGATCACTAGATCACAACTATTAAATTTAAACCATATAACATAGTTAATAGAGCTGAACATAGTATATCACCATTACGTGTGGTCATACTCATACTATGTCATAGTACAAATGTGCATATAATTCACAGTTACATAGACTATAAAATAGATGATTTTGTATGTTAAGTGAACACCTGCTTCGCTCGCTTATCGCAGCTAGGCTTTTGACAGTGATGGCTTTGTACTCGGACCAAATAATATTGGTATTTGGAAACAATGGATATGGATGGCATGATTAGTGATTAGTTGTTTGTTAATGTAGAGGTATTGTAATTAATATTCTAGTATTAATTATGAATTAAATTTTAATGGAATACTAGATTCTATCAGTACACACGTAATAAATGAACAACAAATATTATTGTGATGTTGATTCATTACGAATATTCCTTTTGCTAATTAATTAGTTAGTCATAACATAGTTTACGGGGAATGTATGTGCTATTAAAATTCTGAATGTGATGTTGTTAGCATTTTTAAATATGCGATACGGGTTTGTTGATAATTAGAATTTCTGTTTAATTTAAAATCATATCGGCTGGTTTTTGGGTGGCCTTGACAAAACGAATACGAATTTGCACTAAAATTTTTAATTTTTTTACCACGGTTTACAAAACGTTTTATAAAATACTAGCGACCCGCCCCGGCTTTGCACGGGTGCAATATGTATAATCCTTCCTTAAGAATCACTCTATGTATTAAAAAAAATCGCAAAAATCCGTTGCATAGTTTTAAAGATCTAAGCATACATAGAGACAGAGAGACGGTGGATAGCGACTTTGTTTTATACTATGTAGTGATACTACCTTTCTTTTAAGACAGTAAATAAGTGATAAAAACATAATATTATAAAAAGTTTTTTTTATTTAAAGTATCAATATCTTTACGTCATTATAGACGTTTAAAATTAGAATGACTTGTAATTGGTTTATACCGCAAAGTATGCCGTTCAGTTTTGCATACATTTGCTTTCATTTCGCGTAGGAGTTACATGGCGGCATAGATAAAATTACCTATTTGAGTGTAAATTGTGTTTTAAAAATTTGTTTGTGTGGAATATTATGATAAATAATAATGAGCTCATGAGTACCAGATAAATGAAAAATATATTTTAAGCCTTTAAAACAAAATTTTGGTGTGTCATTATTTTTTTCGCTATTGATTGAATGGTTTTGTATAAAATGTTTTTTTTTCACAATAACACACGTTCACACAAATTTTGATAATAACTACAAAACTTAAAAAATAATGATATATTACAATTAATTAGTCTCTTTAGTGTATTTTCTCTTGAAACCGTTACGAGCGGCCATCTTGTTTTCAACAAACAAGAATTCAAATAAAGTTAATAAAATAAATTCGAAACTCGTGATCAATTAAATGGTTATTCTATTATTATTTAAAAACAAAAGAATTAAATTAATAGTAATAAAACAAGAGAGCCGCAAGCAACAGCGCTGTTTTTATTTTTATTTCTTATTTAGTTGGAAAAATGTTACAATATTTTGTTGATTGAAAAATGTGATAAAGCTGCCGTGAGTTGCAACGCTCTTGTTTTTAATTTTCTAAATAAAAATGCTTGCAAGACTCAATCAATGGACAAACGATGTACATATATAAAGTTTTCTCGTGAATACAATTTTAACGGAATTTCAATGATATTTCATCGTATAAATCACGAGACGTATGTATACTGCACAACATAGGAATCTACAACTAGTGGTATTAAATAATATTAAAGTCGTATCAATGTAAATCATTTTACAGAAAAAAATCTCTTTACAAGTTTATACACATATTTTGGCACATCTTTATTTTAGAGCGGAATATCATCAAATTACTTTTTCGCCTTGGGTGAGGCAAGAGAGACTATCAAACTCTTTTACTGACTAAACACCACCGCGGACTCCTGCTTCGAGGCAGGACCCCGGTAACCTGCAAGGTTGTTCATAGCCACAGATTTTAATATTTCCTGAATGTGTTACGTGACCTATGAAATGTAAAAAATATGTTTTAGAGTTCCTGTTTGAAAGTTGGAAGCACTTCTTCAAGAAGAAATGTGTGTGCGCCAAGTTGATCGAACTTTTCTCCCCTAATATAAAGATGTTTGTTTATCGCCTATATGGAGCACGTCAAATCCTTTCGTGAACTCAAGTCAACCGCTTCAACCAAGTTTCTAGGTCACTTATCCACGAGTTAATTCTTTACCCATTCCTGAATGTAATTTTTCATTCACAAAGTATGAGTAAATTTAATCATGATGAGTTAGGTAGTCCTTTGTTCCATTCACTTTCGCATTATTTCCGTGAACCGGAACTTTTTCGTGTTCTTGTCTCTTTTTCACATTAGCTGTCTCTTTCACACAAACTGATACTCATGTTTATTTATGAAAAATATGATATTAAGAAAATAACTCACCACTGTCACTTGACAACGTTTTGGATGTTGTGTCCGATTCTGATTCGACTGGAGGTGTAGACATTTTTATTTTCTAGATATTTTTCTTGTCTATTTTCTTTTTTTTGGGCTATTGACGTTGATGGCAGGTCAAACACAAAAGTCGACTAACGTGTGTAGCGATTCTGACGCTATTGGCTAATAACCATATAATTTCACACGTCTACGAATTTTTGGACGCAGACGTAGAAGAAAACTTTTGAAGCCGCCATTTTATTGTGAAAATTAAAACTGTAAACTATGATTGTTAGCTGTTTAAAGTTTCAGGGCAGTATATAAAATAGTTTATAGAATAGAATATGTTAAACCTTGGCTTCGGAGTTTCCAGAATATTTCTGTTTTATGATTGTGGTAACTAACTGTTTTTGAAATGTACTGCAGTAGAAAATAACTTTCAAAAATATGACCTTATAGGGAATGAAACGAACCATAAAGATATTTAAAAGACCAGTAACATACATTTTTTATGGAATAGGAGGCAAATGAGCAGATGGATCACCTGATGGTAACCGATCAGCGCCTCCCGTCGACACCTACCAGAGGAGTCCAAGGTGCGTTGCCGGCCTTTTTAAAAGGAATAAGCTTTTTGCTTGTAGGTTTAAAGGTTGTATATAATTATGTATACCACATTTTTTTTAAGTTTGATGCGCCGACGTTTATCCACTATCTCGCCTGGTAGTAAGCGACGATGCGGTCTACGATGGAGCACGTTGTCTCATAAGTGAACTATTCACATACATTTAATATAAGAAGATCAGAATAGTAGCTAAATACAACACTAACTAACTCACTAATTACAAGGCAAATCTATCAAATTAGGAAGTCCATATAGATGCTAAGTTGAAGTAGGTCTTCGGGTAAGGAAAATAAAATAAATATATTACTCTACAATATTGTCAAGCTAAAATGAAACTTGTATATTAAGACTTAAGGTTGATATAGGGCTGGAAGATATTAGTAACAGAGATAAATTGAGGCGAAGACTATAGATAACACAGTGAAGTCAGCTCGAATTCGTTCCCCAATTAATTGCTCGAAGATTGTGTGGAATTAAGATGAATTGTTATAGTAATTTTGCAACAATAATTTTAAATTCTATGTTCCTAGAGATAATTTAGCACTGGGATGTGTTGGAACAGATAATTTTATAGGTATAGAAGTCCGACTTATTTGTCAATTGGCGGATAAGTAAATCGCGCGTGCGACACCTTTCTATTTTACCCATTTTTGAGATAGTCTACTCGCTGAAATAGGTAAAACTAATACTTTTGTACAGTGGGCTACAAAAATTTTTCATAAAATGTAAATACAGGTACTTTTTAATGTCTAATTGTTCCACATAGTGCGAGGACTAAGAAATAGAAAATATTTATTATTATAAAATATATAAATAATTTCCTTTTTTAAAATCTCACAATACTAGGACTTCATAACTCAGTACTCGCGGGCACGCGTGAATTGACGAATATGTCAGAAGTCTTCTGTTCATTGAAAAAGTTTTTATTCAGAACCCTTGTCTCACACTGGGTTTAATGCTTTAATTCGTCAAAAAAATAATACGCGCCGTATGGAAAAACATTATCTTCATTTTTTACAAAGGTGCGATTTTGTCAAAGTATTTGAATGAATTATTATGTTTTCGGCTTGCTCACGTAGTAATTTGACGAGGAACTCGACTAGTTTCAAGCCATGCTAGAGGCTCATATTCATGTTCCTCGTCAAATTACTACGTGAGTAAACCAAAAACGTAATAATTTATTTAGTATGTCTCACGAAAGTTACAATACAAGTATTTGAATGGTCTAAAAACGGACTGAGTATTCTGTAATTTGATGGAATGTCATTTATTATCAACACTATTAGGAGTACCAAATTATCAATTTCACGTGGAAAGTTGATTTTTATACACTGACGTAAAAAAAAAGAAAATACAAGAAGTATTCTACTTTTTATGTAAGTGATATGCATTTTTTAATCTGTATAGTTTTAAGTCTGTTTTCTATGTCAATTTTCTGTTCGTTATAACACACTGTGTCTTGTATCATTCTTACTTTTTCTGCCACAGGTCCACAGAAATCAATTCAATTATATACTTATGTGTGTTGTCCTTTATATAGTACGTCTGCACCATTGCACATAAATAATAAATAAATAACCTCACCAAACTTCGAAAGTATTGAATGTAACAAAATATCGAACAAAAATATTCCTACGAATTCGTTTTGAATAGATTTATGATACAAAATAGAATCAATAGAGCCTTGCAAGCAGTAAATTGAATGTTGAAACCTCACCTTTATCTTTAGAAAGATTCACAATTTTCGTTATTACAGTTGGTTGTTCATTTTTTACTTCTTTCTTGTCTTGAGCTAAAGATTTAACATTTTTCCAACGGTTTGTTAGTTTTTTATCCATTTTTTCATTACGTCACTGGTTTTGTTTTATTCAATTTTGTATTTTCGCGATAGTTTCGAAGTACTGTCTCGGTTTGTAGTCGGACTCAATGTGTTTTTTCCACTTGAAAGTGTTAAGCGATTTTCGTGCTTTGTAGTTGGTGTGAGAGGTTTTGATACTAGTATTTTTGAATGAGCTTTGTGGATTTAATATGATTGTAATGTTTAAATTAATGTTTATTGTTTTTTACAATAGTATTTTTTTAATGGGACAAGCCCGCCACGACTTTCCAAAACCACTACATCTCCTGTAAGCCAGAATCCACAGTAGATACAACCATGAAAATACCGGAACACTGAAGTCCGGCGCGTCCCAGGGACATGAGTAACTGTCTTGGTTCCCGCAACAAAGTTAATCAGAAGATATTATAAGAAAAGAAGAAGAAAAAACTATAGTTTCCACATCTCTCGGTGAATTTTTGCAGGAGACAGAATGAATTAAGCATAAAGACAGAAAGAAGAGACTGTACAACTGGGTGAAGACCAGCTGCCAAGCACCACGGAAATTTGACTAAAAACTAAGTGGGTCCTATGTGTAAGCTGACAATAGTATTTGTTATGTAGCCTTTTACTATTTTAAAATTTATGAAATATACTAGCTACTTCCGCGCGGTTTCACTCTCTCTGCTCGGCGCCTATTATTCGTAGCGTATTTTATAGCCTATAGCTTTCCTCGATAAATGGGCTATCCAAAACAGAAAGAATTTTCCAAATCGGACCAATAGTTACGGAGATTAGCGCATTCAAACAAAAAAAAAACAACAAACTCTTCATTTTTATAAAATTTGTATAGATTATTGATATATAAAACCTTAGTCACATGTTGCTGGCATTATTACAATGACACTTTTATTTTAAACATGAATTATTGCCAGATAGGTATTGGTATTTTGTATAAAATTAAAAATCTATATATGTATATATATAATTCAAAGGTGATTGACTGACTGACTGACTGACTGACTGACATAGTGATCTATCAACGCACAGCTCAAACCGCTGGACAGATTGGGCTAAAATTTGGCATGCAGATAGATGTTATGACGTAGGCATCTGCTGTGAAAGAATTTTGATCATTTCCACCCCCCCAGGGGGTAAAATAGGGATGTAAGTTTGTATGAAACTTTGTCAGTTCTACACCGATGGGGATGAAATTCGGCATGAAAGTAGATGTTATGACGTAGGCATCTCCAAATAAGGATTTTGATCATTTCCACCTCCAATGGGATAATATAGGGGATGAAAGTTTGTATGAGGCTTTGTCAGTTTTACACAGATCGGGTTGAAATTCGGCGTGCAGGTAGATATTATGACTTACACGTCCCTTTAGAAAGGTTTTTGAACATTTCCACCCCAAAAGTGGGTAATATAGAGGGTGAAAGTTTGTGTGATACTTTACCAGTTTTAAACCGATCGGCCTGAGACTTTGCATGCATAAAGTTACTATGACATAGGTATCTCCTTAGAAAGGATTTTGATAAATTCCATCCCTAAGGGGATAAAATAGGGAATGATAGTTGGTGTGAAATTGGGAATTAAAATGGAATCTAGAATCATTGAATCTTTTTGAATTACATTCGGTAAAACGATGATTTGGGACCTGAGTAACGTATGATAGTTTTTATCACAGAAGTCCCTCGGGAACGGGAACTATGCGTCAATGCTCCAGGACTCTCTATCTTTTAACCACTGAACTTATTTCATAGAGATTCTGTACAACAATAGTCGAAGTTTTTATTACTCAAAACTTACGTGATCGGGCCGGGACTGGTAAGAACCCTGCGGGATTATTAATTTATTGAAATTACGATAAATCATTTCACAATAGGTAAATCTTGGGCACTGAATTGATCCTGATGAATTCTGTCAGAAGTCATTAATCTACGCGGACGAAGTCGCGGGCAATAGCTAGTTATCTCATAAAAATTAAGATTTAATGAATATACGACAAATTGTATATCACTCCCTTAACCTTCTATAGTAGGTAAGTACCTATTTTTCAACAACATCAGCGAAAGTATCAAGAAGTTTTACTCCTATTATAAATCGATTTAAGTGCCATAGAAAAGGATGTATTGTTGCATTCAAAGGTCACGGGGGAATCCATTATGGCCGACAAATTGTATGCATAGGTATATTCAGAAAACTATTATATTACACACAATGATTTTCAGTACCTTCTATGAAAATGATCTGCGAAAATGTATTTAAATTGACAATGCTTGACTTGCAAAATTTCACTTTAAGTACATAGTTTTTGATAGAATAACAATCGTTATTTGCTTGGATGTTAGAAATTTTCGTAGAAATTGATATTTTTGGTGCTAATCGGGTGATGGCTTAATATTGTAAAGGTGATTATAAATGATCTAGACATAGGCTTTATGTTTTGTGTAGTGTCGATTCATATTTTTGTTTATGACGAAATCTCTTGAGTATTTTCAAAATGATTGAATCCGTTCAATTTTCATTCTATTTTCGGGAGTATGAAAAGCCGTCTTAATAGCCTTTCAATCAAAAATCAACAATGGCCCAATAGCACTTCCTTGAACCAGATTACCAATGCGACGATAGGTTGGAAATGGGTCAGGCATCGACGACGTTAGCTAACACTTTTATTTTATGTATTAATGAGAATTACATAGTCTAATCTGATCTCACCGTTGATAAGTGTTACTGGTGTGTAAAATAGTTTTGGGTACATTTCTTTTTAATGGCATAAGCCGGTAAACGAGCAGACGGATTACCTGATGGTAAGCAATCGGCGACGCTCATGTACACCTGAAACATCAAAGGCGTTACGAGTATATTGGAGATTAGGAGTTTGAGGATCGTTGGGGATTCAGGGATTGGGGAGATAGGGGAAGGGGAGGGGCTTTATTGGGCCTAGGTATTATATTACCACGTCGTCGTCGTAACTACATGACGAAACAAAACGCAGGCGTTCCTTCTGGTCGGTTTTCTGTGAGACCATGGTATAACTTCAGTCGAGCCGGCCGATTCGTGCCGAAGCATGGCTCTCCCACGCTGAAATCTAGGACTGTGCCTGGTGCAAAAAAATAAACTCGTGTTTCTTTTAATAGTATAGGGGGTAGCCAAGCAGACCAAGCAACACCAGAAGGGCTGTTATATGAGACTCACAATATTGAATTGCGAAATGAACACAAAGACGTTTACATAAAACTTTGGGGAACATTTGACTTGACGTCATTTATAAAAATCTAACTTATACTTACAATTGATATATAGATAATGAACATCGCACTATGAGTGTGACTCACCTGTTTTCTTACTAGTTTAGTGGCATTGACCTCAAAGATTAATTAGGCGCTTCACACATGACGTTTACATATCGTCATATCAGGACATAATGAGTTCTTATGAGTGGGTGGTTCCAATAAGGCTTTTAAAGGAAACATTTTCATGAATCATGAGTGAGTTAATTATAATTTCTTGTATATTTACAACATAACATAACATAACATCACGCCTTTTATCCCCGAAAGGGTAGGCAGAGGTGCATATTACGGCACTTAATGCCACTGTACAATGTAACTACCACTTTTCACTATTTATGTTTTGATTCCCATGTAATAGGGGGTGAGCCTATTGCCATATACCGGGCACATTTCCAGATTCCATGCTACTACTGAGATTTTTAAAAACTTAGTAATACTTTGCCTGACCCGGGAATAGAACCCGAGACCCCTTGTCCGGCAGTCGCACTCGCGACCGCTCGGCCAACGAGTTTTATATTTCTGTAGCTACGAAATATCATAATTCAGACATTTTTAGGTTTAATAGAAATCTTACTTAGGTAAGATACTAACATATTGATTCTTATGCAATTGCAATGAAAGGGATTTCCATACTCCATACATCTATGTCAATTGATGGAACTTTGACGTTTCAGCAACACTTGAATCCAAAATCACTGAACAGAAAATAAACCGACAAAATAAAAAATGCGCTCCATGTCCTCAATAAAGGTATAATTACACTGCAAATTTAGCACGGTCGGGTAATACTTCACGGCAACTAATAAACTGGATATTATGTGAACGAAATAAGTTCGACTTGGCCGGATAAATGCGCTGCCTCAATCAACGTCTGCCGCCCAGTCTCGAGTATTTGTTATCGCAGTTACCTGCAACAGAACAGGGGAGTAGAGACGTGATCTGTTTATATTTGTTACTAAACTCTTTATTTGTAAGTGCCATAGTGTCGTGCTAGATCATCTACTTATTTAAATAAAAAGACTATAAACTGCAAGAATCATGAAAATGATTAAAACTATCTTTACATGAAAATCATTTGTCAGCAAACATTCCGGCAGATTCATTTAATTTTATCATTGTTTTTTTTTATATAAGGCGGTTGTCATAATCACTCTGGTTGCCAGAAAGTTTGGATATTATCACAGTTCGCGATTTTAAATATTTACATAAGTTCATCAAACAGCAATTCTGTTTGGTCTGTCAATGAGTATTTGAATCATGCGAAACTGGCACAAAGAGTATTAAAGTGAATAAAATTCATTCGATTCTGCTGTCATTTTTTTATTCATTTATTTATTTATTTTTTAAACGGTACGGCACGGTGCGTTTACAAACTTACAATTTCACATACACATCACACCCACCCAGACCCGAAACAAACAACTTGTGGATCAGACAAAGATTTGCTCCGTGAAGAAATCGAACCCGCTACACGTTACGCGACAGCCGATTGCCCGGCCACAACGCCAGCCGTGCAGTCATGATAACTTCATTTAATTTTAATCATTATTACTTTAAATACATATTTCCAAAATACATACGATCGGTTCTCCTAGTTACCTAGTCTCCTCTATAAACTACGTCTGCACTGCTTAGCTGTGATTCACAACCTATACCAGACTTGAATACCAACTATTTTGTATTGGTTAAATAAAACTGAAGAAAACGTGTCCTAGTTTAGAGGTGAGAAGTGCAGAGTACTTATTTTGAACTGGAAATGTCTTTGAAAAAGAAATATTTTGTTGATTAATTCTTTTATAAATTATGTTTCACAAAAACCACTTTAAGCCCCTATTTTTAAGACAGTTATTTAATAAAAGTTCTTCCTGGTGTAAAAGTCACTTTTCGGTAAACCACACTAAAATGAGATCAACTAATCGTGAGATAATATAAGTGATAAATGAAGTTAGAAAGATTATACAACCCAAACATCAAAACCATAAAAAAGTACTAGAAGAGCCACCACCAAAACGAATCAATTCCAACAAAAGACCAACCCACAGATCATTACAACATCACCGAGCGATCTTTCTCCATAAAATTCCTTCTGTTCCACATAAATCATCCAGTAGTTCAATATCCGTGTCCATTTCGATTTTCAAGGCGCCAAATGCTGATGCGACAGTATAATGAAATATGGTGGACAATTCACACTTACTTTATTGGATATCCTTGCTCCAACGTCTTGGAGACTAAGGTTAGAGATTTTGGATTTTATTCGCCGTATCTGAAGCATATTGCATTGCTGTCTGTTGTTTAAAATAAGAGTTGTGGAATGCTGAGCTGTTGTTTTAAAATTCTTTGCGTCGTGGTAGATATTTGGGAATGGGATTTGTTTAAAAACACTAGTGTTGTGAACCGGTGACGTTTCTTTCTATGGTACTTATGCGCATAAATAAATTATGACTACTCTAAATTAAAACTGAAATATTTTCTCTTAAGTCACTATATAATCAGTTCATCTTTGATTAATTATTTTCTCCTTTATAAATTTTAATGTAGAATAAACACTTTAAAGGCAAAAACAATATAACTTAAAATTCCCTTTCATAATAACATCATCATGCCTTTTATCCTCGACAGGGTAGGCAGAGATACACATTACAGTACTTAATGCCATTGTCGGCACTTTTGGCGCTGTGGCTTGGTAAGTGGCTGCCGCGCAAAGTGTCGCAGGTCCGATTACCGCACGGAACAACTCTTTGTGTCTGGGTGTCATGTATATATGAACCTGTATGTTTGTAAACGACTCCACGACACAGGAGAAAATCCTAGTGTGTGGCAACGTTATTTAAGAAAAAAAATCCACTTTTCACTATTTATAAGTCCCATGTAACAGGGAGTGAGCCTATTGCTAACCGGGCACAATTCCGGAGTCCGTGCTTCTACTAAGATATTTTTAAAAACCTCATTGTCTGAACCAAGTGGCAGTCGCACTTGCGACCACTCGGCCAATAACACAGATCTCCTTCCATAATCTCAGCAAAATAACCTTATATATGTATATCTATTCTAATATTACTACCATCTTCATCCACTTTCAAACTATACCCCCAGGACGTCACGAGTCACGATCACGACGCGACTTCACATTTATGTATCCAACTAGTAAACTCATAAAGTTGAAAAGTTTACATTGTTAGAGGCGAGTGATCTCCTCCGTCACTAACCTTCTAAAATTTAAACTACGTCGAAGTTTCGGAATATTAATAACTCCTTCAGAGCGAATCATTTTCAGTATAGTTACTTCACTGTTTAGGCTTAGAGTATACGCGGAACTATAGAGGTAATAGACTGATGATGTGAAGGAAATTGGAGAAGTTCAAGTAATTATAATGAATGGATTTGATTGGAAATATGACGAGCTAACTTATAAGTACAGTTATCTAAGCAAGTAATGAGGTTAATTAAAATCGACTTCGCCGCGACCGCGCACGCTGCTCATGAGGAAGTGACCCGACTGCTCCCGCCTGGGTGAGGCAGGAGGGAGTGTCAGACTCTTACTGACTAAAAACCACCCCGTTCTTCTCCTGCACGTCGAGCTGGACCCCCGGTGACCCGTTAGGTTCTCCGCGACACGTTAGGTTCTCCGCGACTCTGGTACCTCACCAGAGTCGCGGAGAACCTAACGTGTCGTGTGTTTGTGGTTCGGAACTAGTAGACCTTTTCTCAGTTTATTCACTGAGTAACCCGCGATTTTAGTTAATTTAATATGTCTCACGATAGTTATAATAAGTAATGAGGTCTTTAGCTCCATTCGCAGTCCGATTATGGTCAGGATTGTTGTCAGCTAGACCTACACTACATTTGTTTCGTTTAGTGTCCATTTAGTTACACCTGTTGTTGCGAAATTATTAACGCTTGAATTATGCTTGTGGTTGAAGACGTTCATATGATTAAAGACGTATCTATGGTCTACAATGAATAAATAAATTTAGTTTTGAATATTTTACGGTAGTTTTTAATTATCAAGGGAACCATAAGCTAATTTGCTATCTTTGTAGTAGAAAATGTATCAAAATATTAGAATGCGCTTCACTTTTTTGATGAGTTAATAAAAATACCTATCTGTTTAATTTGTATTCACTGCCAACTGGCTCGTTGGCCGAGTGGTTGCAAGTGCGACTGCCGGGCGAGGGGTTTCGAGTTCGATTCCCGGGTCGGGCAAAGTATTACTGGGGTTTTTAAAAATTTCAGTAGTAGTACGGAGTCTTGAATTGTGCCCGGTATATGGCAATAGGCTCACTCCCTATTACATGGAACTCATAACATAAATAGTGAAAAGTGGGTGTTATATTGTACAGTGGCATAATGTGCACCTCTGCCTCCCTTCTGTGATGATATGTTATTTTATGTTAATTTGTATTCCATCACTATCCCTTTAACGTTGTCAAGGTTTCCTCGCCAAATAATAAATTTAACTTTAAACAAGTAAAACTCCAAGGTATTTTAGTATAATATCATTGTTTTAAAGCTGAAAGCATCGTGTATGCGTCACCCCTAACTTAGAACAGTGACTGAGCGCGTACATTGAAGTGCACTTCCACACAGTTTTCAATTCCCTCCATTTTAGTCTACAATATGTCTCATACTATTAAATTTATCGTGTGAAATACTTCTAACTATTTATACGAATTACAGACCGAAGGAGTACACATTATAGATGTTGTACACTCACTGTTCATCAATTTTTTTTATACTTGATAGGTTGACTTATGACCACTACCTCGCCTGGTGGTAAGCGATGATGTGGCCAACGATGGAGCACGCCTACCCAGGAATTTTATAATTTTGCAATTCTTAACAGACATAATAGGTTTCAATTGACCTTTGCATTACACAAAATGCTGAAGATCTTGATTACATATTATATTTTAAAAAGACTCGACTTTTTATGGCATAAGCCGGTAAACGAGCAGACGCATCACCTGATCGTAACCAATTGGCGTTGTCCATGCACACCCGAAGTACCAAAGGCATTACAAGTGAGTTACCGGCCTTTTGGACATTGGGAATTTGAGGATTGTTGGGGATTCAGGAATTGAAGGGATTGGGGAGGGGGGTGTAACCGAGCCTTCGGTAAACTTACTCACACGACAAAACATAACGCTGTGGTTGTTTCACATCGGTTTTCTGTGAATCCATATTACCTCTATAATCATACTGGCTCATTCGTGTCGAAGCATGGGTCGCCCACATCTGAAATGACTATGTAAGAGTGATTACTATAATTCATTGTGAATACTAAGTTGTGACGTTACACAAACAGATACAAATGGCCAAAAAGCCATCATTATCAAACTCCATTAAGCATTAAGAGCCCACACTACTCCAGCTCAAATCAAAAATTTTCTCGCACCCGACGGCAGTCGTTCACCGCCCCGCAGCTTTACAGTCGCAACTATCTCGCTCGCACGAAGTAGTGCATTGCGCGGCCGATTGACAACGGCATCGTGACGTCGACGTCGAGTCGTGCGTAGGGTAAAACACACATTTACTGTCCATATAGGCATGGGTATGGAAATAAAATCAGCGATTATTGATATAATACTAATGAAAAAATGTTTATTTCAAATATTTTATTTTAAATATATTAATATTACAGGCACTTTTGAATGGTCAAAAACAAAAAAAAAGTGATGCGATCAAAAACAAATGCGTATGAAAGTTTATTCTATACAATCTTGAGGTAATTTTTGTTTATCTGTCTGTCGGTAAGACAGACAACAGTCGGAAAAAACTTCTTGAAATTATAACTAAATGAAATTTTGATGTTTTATGAGTTTGTCGCGGATGGAGTCATGGGCAGAACAATTTTTGCTTGAAAACAAAAACAAAAAAAAAACAAATTAGTTATCTCGTATTGGCATGTTTCGACTGTGTCGGGGATCGCACAATTCAGGGAGCATGTATAATGTATAAAAATCTTTCAATGTTTTCTCCATGTGTTGTTTCCAGAAATTATCGTCTCTTTCAATTATTTCAGTTTTTATCTCTATATCACGTCCCGACCACACCCCAAAAATACATTTTCGCCTTCCTGTGATATGCAACTGACCTTGAACTTGTAAAAACCAAGCATGTTTTTGATTAGACCGTCTTTTGATTTCTTCCAGAAATTGACTTTTTTTTTTGATAATGGCATCTTCTATGGAGGTTTTGAACGCTGTGATGGGACACTTTATTTCAACGATGGTGTCTTGATCTATAACTCCATCGGGAGTTGCACCCAAAAACGGCAAATGTTTATCAATAAAAAGACCGCAAGGTACAATTTTGGTATTAAGTTGAGCTTCTAACTGCTCTAAAGCAGTAGTTTCATTATCAATACCGTGTTTTAAGGATGGCACATGACTGAGACTTATAGGATAGATAAGATTTTTGACCAAATTTTTTACGCTTGTTGTTGGTCGCCTGTTTATCACTTTCCCGAAATTGGAAGCTGTTCGTACTATCAAGGTTGTTTTCATTTAAAGGAATTCTGGCACCCATTTGTTCCATTGGTATCCTGTAACAACATTCTTGCAATAATATGTAAACATAGCAAGTTCCTGGAATAACTAGGACATTCAAATAAATGGAATTCAAAAATATTTTAGAGAGAGTTAAACTTACATTTCTACATTCTGTAACGTCATAAAACTAGATTCGTTATTTCTAAAACTACTAGGTTCCGTATGCTCCGTATGTATTTGCATTCTGTAACAAAATATAGGTTTACTTTTCTTCTTCATACATTTTAGTAGGTAGTACCTACTACAAAAATAATTGTGATCGTGGACACAACTGGGACTGCTACCCTAATGTTTAGATACTGTGTACTGCTGTGCTGTTGCGCCTACGTAAATCTATGCAATCGATAAGATGATAGGTAGTAATAAAAAATTACAATACAATATTTATTCTAGCAATTCAATACTATAGACGTACCCAGTACCCACCTACTAGGTACGCAAAGTGCAAAAATTTATATGATCTAATTTGTGAAAAAATATATTATGTGATACTCACGGGCGCGGGTCCGTCTCCGGTACGTTCTCTTTATTGCAGTCAGTATCGGATAATATTTTATTCTTTCTGAAAATGCAAAATGTGTTTATAGGTAAGTAGGTATTATAATTACGGCTAACCTACCTGTATACTTATAAGGAAGGTAAAGCTATTTTCCAACCAATTTAGATACAAACCTAGAATTTTCGTGTCGAAAAAACATATTTAGACTAATATTATGTAGATGATAGGTAATGACAATTTATGACATATTTGGATCAAAAAGATAGGCACTTACTTCCGTATTTTATTCATGTTTTTAGCATTATCTTTTCTCCAACTCTTTTTTTTCTTATTTTTATTCCGGTCATTTCCCATTTTAGAAATAAAACTAAACTTTATATGTAAGAGCGCCAAATGACGCGACGCAACACAGGTTCCCCGTCTGAGTGCCGGAGCGCGACTGAATCCGTACAGGCGGCTGTCGTGGCGCGCAGTTTTCCACGCAATATTTCGGTATTACATTTCTAACAAAATAAAAATTAACGTTATTGTAAATTGAAAACATACAATACACGTATTATACTAGCTTAGATTTATATAAAAAATAATAATTAGAATATGTTAAGTATTAACTGAATACTGTGGTTTATTTACAAAATTTAGGAGGGAAGTTTGGGATTTTTTTGTATCGAGACTTTTTTTAGTAATCGTGTTTTCACAACATATGGGACTCAGAGTATATGCTCAACTATACTATATATTTTTTTCAACACGATTGATTTAATACTATTTTTGTTATGCAAGTTCAAACGCGAACGGTAAAGCAGTTTTGAGGTAGTGTACAGCCTTAATCTCTATTACAATATTCAGCTTTTCATATAATTTCACGTGCTCTTTCATTACTCACCTTTTAGACGTATATTCGAAAATTGCATTAGACCCTTAACTCACAGCGTAAATAAATTACAGATGTCACTATGAGTCCACTGATTTTATTAGAGCTATTTCGACTGCCTCGACCTTTTCATTTCGTTTCAAAGTCGAATACGCTTAGTGCATATGAATGTAAGTAATTTAATAAAATTAGCCTTTTGATTTTAATTTTCAAGTCACTAAATTGAACTTAAGTGACTTTGAATATTAGGTTTCTATGAATGCTTGTAGTTGTGAAGTTTCTTTATGAATTCAGTTTTTATAGTGTTGTGCTTATTATAAGTTGAAATACAATTGAATTGCAATTATTGTGAATTCTATACACAAGCTATTTAAAAATCTGTGTATCAAAATACTTAATTATAAATCATAGAGCCTCGATATCAAATTCGACTTAGGATATTTTCTATCTGTTCTTCGGTAGGCGCATGGCTATTGTATCGCCTGTTGGTAAGTGACGATGCGGCCTGACGCTGCACGCATTTGCAGTTGTTTTTGTAATCATATAACAATTATGATTATGAAACCTTAACATACAGATTTAATTAGATGTTAATTACTTACTCATATCTGCTTGCCACGTTTTATCATAGCCATACATGTTGAGCTACTGTAATAATATTGACACGAATGTATACCATGTTTTATCTATGCATATAAATTATTTACTTACTTACTAATGACACCATTTTACCATTTTACACCCAATTATTTAAGTGTTGGAGAGCCATGCTTTGGCACAAACGGTCCGGCTCGACTGGAATAATACCACGGCCTTACAGAAAACCGACGTGAAGCAACGCTTGTGTTGTGTTTCGTCGTGTGACTGAGGTTATCGGAGGCCCAGCTCCCTCCCCCCTTCCCTCTCCCTAATTCCCCGAATCCTTAACAATCCTCAAACTCCTAATCCCCAAAAGGCCGGTAATGCACTTGTAACGCTTCTGGTGTTCCAGGTGTCCAAGGGCGACGCCGATTGCTTACCATCAAGTGCACGTTTATATGCCATAAAAAAACCTTTGAAACATAACCTCGTAGATTGGGTAGATTACAAACACTTCTTTCTCATTAGGCATTTATCAAGAACCTCCAGAAACTACCATCTTTCACCCAACTTAAACACAGTCACACTCACTTTCCCTAATCCAGACAACCCATTTGAGACTCACAGAACTAAATAGTCAGACAGTAATTTAGGAGATACGATGGTACATCTAATAACTACAAGCAAGCCTGTGTGGGATACTAGAGTCAGCTGGAAAATGTAAGGGACCAACCACCAAGCAATAATGGGAGCGACCTTAGAAACTTTAATTGTCTTCCAGCCACTAGCTTGTTAACTTTACTATGTGATTTATCATTACAAAATTCTTAGATGTTAACTTTAACATTGACTTTTTAATTTGGTGCGTTTTGTTCTACGGATAAACAATCAGCGCTTACCCTACAAGCAAACACAAGCAAGTCAAACACAAGCAAGTCAGCAAGTCAAACACTCATAGCTGCATTCAATGAATGAAAGCTATTAAAAAAAATATTATGACTAAGTATCGTGCCTTGTTTCATAGGAGTATTTTTTGTAAGGGAGGAGAATCGAATTAATTCTCATGCCTGGGCGAGGCGGGAGGAAGTGTATCAGACTCTTACTGTTTAAAAACCACCCCGTTCCTACTCCTGCACTTCGAGCCGGAGCTAGCTTTTTACGTTGTCCGCGGCTCCGTACCGGCATCAGCCCTATTGGACCCCATACGTTTGGTCTGATTGCTAGTGTTGTAGGGTAAACGTGGCAAATACTGCAATAGAATTTTAATCTTTTGCAAATAATCCCTCACTAGCATTCAAACATTTCACTTTTATTCTCACAAAACCTACAGCATCCTTATTTACAATTTAATAAAGTTTAATATCACTTGCATTCTATTTTCATAACAGCAAAAACAACTTTGTATTTCATGTACAATCGTCCACATCAATGTCGTAGGCTTTATGTCGCATGTCACATTGGTAATTACCACTTCCTGTTGGTGACTGTACTACACATCGAGTTAACAAACCAGTATAAGCTAACCTTTGATTGTGGGAAAAGATCATTCAAAGCGAGATCTTAATAAACTGGTTTTGTGTAGCTTCATCAGTAGCCGTGTGTACAATCGAATCGGCGATGATTAATTTAACTCGAAATTACTCGATTGTCCACTAATACCGTTAGGGTCCGGGATAAATTGGTTCTCCTTTATTTCTCCCTTGTAAGGGAAATTTGTGGTTCAGTACCAGTTGAATGAATAAAAGCTCTTTGGTTTTGATATAGGTCCTATACGAAGCAGGAGCACTGGCTAAGTAATCAGTTGCAGTTGCAGTTTTTTTCTTCTCCTCTTATTGGTAATATCTTCTGATTCATTTCGTTGCGGGAACCAAGACAGTTGATGACAGTTATCCATGTCCCTCGGACGCGCCGGTCTTCAGCGTTTCGGTGTTTTCATGGTTGTATCTACTGAAGATCCTGGCTTACTCCTTTAAGCCTGTAAGTGGGCTCGCTGCCATCGCAGCGGTAAGTCCCCTCTTTGAGGAGTGGCTTGAGAGACGCTACGGCGCCCTCACCTACCGCCTGACGCAGGTCCTCACCGGACATGGAAGTTTCGGGAGGTACCTGTGTCTGATGGGGCGGGAGGAAACGCCCTGAAGACACGGTGGAACACACGGTGGGAGAATGCCCTTCGTGGGCTGAGCACCGCCGTGTCCTCAGGGAAGTGATCGGCGATGGCGACCTCTCGCGTCCGGGCCTAGTGCGGGCCATGATGCGGAGCGAGGGGGACTGGGATGCTCCTGATCTCCTCCTTTTGCGAAGCAGTCATGCTAGCTAAGGAGGAGGCGGGCGGGAGCCATCGCGAAGGACATACCGGGCGTCGGGGATCGCGAGACGATCTCCGGCCACCGTAAGCGCGGGCCTGCGGACGGCGAGCATGGGTGGCTCCCCGTCCGACCAGAAACAGACCCGAGCGTACGGCGCGTCGCGTTCCGCGCACGCCTCAAAGAGCCATCAGACCACCACAGATGGGGCCCAATAGGGCCGATGCCGATTCGGAGTCGCGGAGAACCTAACGGGTAACCAGGGCTCCGGCTCGACGTGCAGGAGAAGGAACGGGGTGGTTTTTAGTCAGTAAGAGTCTGACACTCCCTCCCGCCTCACCCAGGCGGGAGCAGTCATTCGATGATTTTCCCCCCTTAAAAAAAAAAGAAAAAAGCCTGTTAGTAAGGTGCAGTGGTTTTGGAAGGATGTGACGGGCTTGTCAATAAAAAAAAAGTTGCGTTGTTTTTAGTTTTTCGGATACTTAATTCTAGGTAACTGTTTTAAGTTTTAGGTAATAAGATCGAAGGGATCTGTGTATTCTAAAACGTTAATTGCTATGCAGAAGTATCGAGTTGAATACTTGCTGGAATTAGGTGCTGTTGTTTGCAGAATGTGCACCACTAATGGGAGTGTAGGTTAGAATTGCCCGCAGTTCTCCATAAAAATTTACTTTATCATAATTCCCTTTAAAACCTCGTACGTCAAAGAGATTAGACGCAAGGTCAACGAACCTCGTAAAAACAAGAGAAATTTTAGAAACTCACACAACCATCATCATTTCCGCGAATTTCCATCTGCTTTCCTTCACAATCCATTTGTTAACTAACAAAGTACCCGTATATTTCTCAAAGCGTGTTTCTAAGGCAAAATTTCTCATTCCAACTGTGAGAAAGCAAATTACCTTGATATGCCACCGAATTGTTTGATGTTACTTAACATACCACAGAACAAGTTAGACTTAGGGTAACTGTCCACGTTGCGTCATTTGACGAATGCATGCATTCTTCACAAATTATAGGTAGCACACAAATGACAAATGCGTGCTTATAGTGTGGGAGAGCCAAGCTTTGCTACGAATGGGCCGGCTCGACTGGAGTGATACCACGGCCTCACAGAAAACTGACGTGCAAACGGTGTTTTGTCATGTAAGTGAGGTTAGCGGAGGCCCAATTACCCACCCCACTCCTTTTCCCAATTTCTCCAACCCTTGAATCCCTAACAATCCTCAAACTCCTATTACCCAAAATCTCCAAAAGGCCGGTAACGCACTTGTAACGCCTCTGGCGTTCCAGGTGTCCATGGGCGACGCTGATTGCTTACCATCAGGTGATCCATCTGCTCGTTTACCGGCTTATCCCATAGAAAAAATGCTTGAATCTTGCTTAGAAGCAATGAAAAGTGTTCTCATAAGGCAACGTTAAATTCACCAATCATATTTGACGAATTCATGCATCCTTCATTGCTTCATACATTATGCTACCTTCAAATGACAAATGCTTGCATCTTACTTAGATTTAATGAACATTTACTACAAAGCGGCAACATTTAATTAACCTATCGTTTTTGACGAATGCATCCATCCTTCACAAACAATATGCGGCCGCTACAGATGACAAAATGCTCGCATCTTGCATAGAAAATTGTCCACAAAAGGCAAGGTTGAGAATCCACGTATCGTTTTTGACGAATGCATGCATCCTGCAAAAACAATAGGCGGCACACAAATACATATCTTGCTTGGAAGCAATAAGAATTGTCCACGAAAGGCAAAGTTAAAAATCTGCATTCGTCAAATAAAGCAACGTGGAAAGTAGACCTTATTTCTATTTGAATTTGATTACGAATTCGGTGCGAGTTTTGATTATAATTTCGTCCTGATATGTGGTTTCTGATGTTGTATTATCGTCGAATTTTCTCTGGTTTCTCATCAAAAGTTTATGTATTATTCAGGTGTCATCTGCCGTACATAGGCTAAGAAATGTGACGAGATCGAAGTTATTAATATTTATTTGCTAAGATTGTCTGTGGTTTGGAAATGGATGGAGTTCACGTTGACTTTTCGTAGAAGTAAACAGATAGTTATTAGCTCCAAGTATACAAGTTTATTGTTATTATTTTTAAACGTTATCCCTCACTAGGTCTTTCTCCTGTGTCGTGGGTGCATTTCAGTTCACATACACACAAAGAGTTGTTACGTACGTGAGTCGAACTTGCTACGCGTTGCGCGGAAATTAGTTGCCCAGCCTCCGCGCCAACAGTGCAGTCGATAATGTTGTAATTTAGTTTTACCGGTTGATATAGTATACATATTGTTATGTAACAGTTACACAGTATCAGAGTGATTTATCCAATCTGATACATACGTGTATACTACTACACTTCTTTACTTTTTCAATCTCTTTGACTGGATTTAGGCGTTGCATTGTTCTCACACAATCGAACCAATAAAACTATGTAACTAGAGAATTGTATTGTCAACCCGATTGAAAAAGAGTAACCTATGGAGTTTCTTGCTCGTTCTTCTCCATAGGAATCTACACCTTGGAATGAGCAACTAGCTTCACTTCTAAATTTTTGTTGTTGACGTTCAAAATGCCTTCCTGGTCGAATCGAAATAAATGATTTTGACTTTTGACTTTGACTTTGACTTCAATACTAAATTATAAAACCCAAAAAAAACGTATCACAGAATAGACCCAAACATATTCCATTTCAAAAGCAACCCTCCCCAAAAAAACCCATAGTAAATCAAACAAAATCACTAAACTATCAACCTCTAAAAAATGTATAAGCGTTCCTTTAAAGGGTCTTGGCTATTTGACCCCTAAAATGAGATACAGAATAAAGGAATAAATCACGGGAACGATGTGAAGAAATCTTCCGGGATAACTTTTGAGAGACGCGATGAAAACCGTACGGTGTACTCGACTGTACCCTGTACGTGTTTGCAAATATTTTGTCATGTTTTTGGAAGTTTAAGGCGAAGTCAACATTTGTGAACAAAGGCACGGATTTTCTAATACTGCCTTCTACCAAGGCGGTAGTAGGTACAAAGAATGAAAATGTTACTACCACTTCATTATAAATCTCAACCTATTACATACTAGCTTAAGCCCGCGACTTCGTACACGCAATCCCATTTTCTCCCGTTCTCATAAGATTTTCAGGATGTTTTTCTATTATAAGAATCTTCTCCTGACAGTAACCAACAACAAAAAAAATCAGTAAAATCGGTCCAGCCATTCTCAAGTAATGGCGTGACAACGGGAAACGGGTTTCATTTATATATATATAGAGGTATATATAGATCAGAGATACGAGTATTTAGATTCTTATAGTTGGTCTAAATTTTAATGTAGTCACTATTATGTCTATTCTTATAGATAAATTAATAGCAGGCTCTTGCCTGCTATTAATTTATCTTTTTTTAAACCAAATATTAGTATTGAATAAAGCCAAGGATACAGTAGTGGACAAATGTCAAGCGAAAACGTCGCCAACGACGTTGGGTGGAGTAGTGCGACGTTGCCAGATTTTGATGGTTATAATATATCGGGCGAAAGTACGCAGACTTGACATATCGCCGATACATGCCGTGTTTCATTTGTCCCTTGGTGTATCCTATCCTTAGTTTAATGCTCATCTATTTGCTAACCAAAAAGAGCATTACAATTTCACTAAAATCCATTACAATAAACATGACAAGTTTTAATTAATACACCAAATATTATCACGT